>JARHVA010005706.1:160000-477500 GCA_037957365.1 Torreya grandis
CATATGATTCTATTTAGGCCAGTTATTGAAGATATACATTCTCCCCAAGTAAACACTAAGGGGGGGAATGTTAAGGATTAGTGTTTACATTGGTATTTACTTTAGTAAATAAGTATTTACATGAATAGTTATTTTTTTAGTTATAAAAATATATTTTTTTAATAATATATTTTGTATATAGTTTGGAGATTGTTTATGTGAGAGATTGTATGGTTCTCACTATCTCGAGTATACGAAACATATTTCCTATGTAACCTTGTAATGTTTCAAATGAATATAGTGTAAAGAATTATATTATTAATTATGTATTTATATCCTTCATTGATCTATAAATATTATTTTTCCCATTATGACCAACACACCCCATTTTCAAATAAATTCAAATAGGGACCCATTTGTTGTACAAATCCTATGTTTAATCCCCGTCGAGACATAAATGGAATTTGGAATCTAAAAATTGTACAAGCCTAAGTTCTAATTATTTATTTTCATTCCATATGTTTTATCTTAAAATGTGGTTAAAATTAGTCTGAGGGTTGGATTTTATTTTATATGGCTTTATTTGACAAAGTTGACTAACATTTTGACTATCAAGTTATCAGGTTTTATAGGTCAAATTTAGATTAAAAAGTGTCACTATTTTGTTTAAATATCATATACTATTGATGTTTATTATATATATAAAGCTTCAAATACTTTCAAAATTTTTACTGAGCATGATTATTCCATGTGTTTCCATCTTGGTTCATTTAAAGTTTTTGGCAAAATATCTAAGTCATAAAACAAACAACCAGCCGATAGAGTGAGATTATTCCATGTGTCATCATCTCACCTCATCACAACTATTCACTTAGAGTTATAAGTCATGAAAATTAGTGAGAAATTAAAAAATAGAGATTGTGCCATGTGTCATCATATTTATGCATGAAATTATGTAGTAAAAATGATAAATTACAAAGTTTATGACCAAACAACAGAGTAATAAACTTCAACATGTCTTATTTAGAATAATCAACTACCACATCTCACTCATGGATGAAATTGTGTGTCACTATATGAATATTTATCAACCACATTTTATGTCATGTGTCATCACCTCATAACATTTGTATACTGACATACTTTAAAAGTATAATTAAAACCATATTCAAGTGATAAAGTGATATTATACCACATGTTATTATTAATAGATTTAGATACACTCATAAAATAATAATAATGACATGACCCTTGTGAACTTATAGTCTAAAATATCCTAAAATTATAAGGTGTCATAAATGTAGATCCACCTATTATTAACTCACACAATCGGTTGTAAAACATGAGGTAAACAAATCATGACTAAGTGATATGATGACAACTATAAAATACCAAAAGACATATTAAAACTTAAAAAGGTGACTAAGAAATCAAAATTAGTGACAAAGTGACACATTTAAAATAAATCCCCATGAAATTTTGTTTTAAAATAAAGATTAAAAATTTGATAGGCAATTGACATGAACCATTACACTATAATTAATTAACATCGATGGAAGATCATGACATTGAATTCAAAAATTATAATATATATCTTTCCTCCCAAATTAGATTCATTCCATTTTCAAACCAATTAACTTGTATATAGATACTTAGAGCCCTCTATTTTATAAAACTTTATTTGTGTAATCAAAATACGAAGTTTGATAACCTATGGCAATAACATATGAAGACAACATTTCTACACTATCAATATACTATTTTGGAACTTGAGTGGAGGTTAAAGACACTATACTATATTAGAGTTCCCTAGGTAACAATTTTATGTATTACTCAAATATTTATACAGAGGTGGAAAGGACCAGACAATATAATGATAATGATCTCTTAGCCATCAAAGTAACATGACTACACAAAGTAGCTGCAAAACCAAATGTATTTATTTGAATTTATTATTTTCATAATTTATTTATTTTTGGTATGTGTACTGATGAAATATTCCATATAATAAATAACAAAGATCCAATAACTTTCATAATAGGTATAGGTTTTGAGAAATATCATGGAATCTCCAAAGTGGACATAGTGTATGAGCAAAAAATAGCTTAGAATTGGATTAAGAATAATAATGTTAGGGACAAACTTAGTGCCTGATAAAATGACCAAAATAAATATATAAAAAGGAAAGATACTCTAATTATGCAATTCAAGATCGAGATCAGGATTAAAATGGCCCTTTTAAATATAATTACACATATTCCTATCACACATGTGGGTCCATTTATTGTATATTATATTAGATGACAAGATGATCCACATAATTAGATAAATTATTAGTTTTAATTTGAAACATTAGATAATGTCCCAAAATAGACTAGATGACCATTTTATATGATGTCCTACTTACTAGATGAATTTTATGCGAGAAACACTCCTCTAGGAGAAATTTCAGACATCTAAAGTCCAAAGATCACATGCTATGTGATGACTCCAATATGTTTCATATTCATGGGTTCAAGGATCACATACAAATAATTTTAAACCCTTTATATTTTTTAGTGTATAAGGCTACCAATTCTAAACCTATTCCAAGATTGTAATAAAAGATTATAATTTCATTGAAGTCATTAGGTGATTACTGGTATTATCAAGACCATACTATCATTAGGATATAGGGGACATTGGTGGCACCATTTTTTCTCCCTAAACTTATCCCAAACAAATTAGTAGAGCACAAGATAACCTACCAATTATCCAAAAATATGGATACAAATTGTAAAACATCCAAGTTATGGGATCTTCACATGATCCCCTTGAACATAGGTATAAAACAGTTTTAGTATTGGGAAAAAAAGGATGGATATTCTAAATATAAGACATTTTCCCTTAAACCAACATAATTAAGATATTGGGACCCTAAGGGTAGGGTGGCCAAACATATAAGAAGCTTTATATGAAGACTCAAAATTAATTATGGTCATAAAGAGTATACAGATGACTTCATCTTTACGAATGGAGAGGATGATTTTGAATAATGGATTAAAATGCACTTTGATGAAATGATCATGGAGATAACCTAAAATATTCAATACGATCCTACTATAAATAAGGAGGACATATTTTCAATAGAGGAACTTGAAAACTAAGAAAAGGACCTTGTAGAGACATACGAGAAACTAACAAGGAAGATATTTAGATAGATTCCATAATAAAAGGAAATTGAATAATAAACACCTCCAACTACTGTGGGAACTCCTTTGACTCTTCTAGTGATAGTGGTATTTGTTTCTACAATCACACCAACCCAAACACCTAATATATGATCCTCCTCTTGTAAGTCAAACTCCTCCTCCTATACAAACAATAAAAAGACCTTATGTGGTCACTCAAGCTAAGAAGACACTAGACATTATATTAGAATTCCCTAAGGTCACATTGGAATAAAGGCCACCTCCATACCAAGCGAAATCATTGAACTTGGTATATTAAGATACAAAAGTATAAAATGTTAAGAAAGACATGGCATATGAGGGCTTAGCATAAGAACATCCAACATTATTATAAAATAGGACATAAAACATCTGCCATAATCTATTTTTTTAGGAAGTACCCTTACATGTATACTTTAGGACTATGGACTCATTATACCTCACACAAATGGCATAGATTAAGCAACAATAGAGGTGAAAGATCAAGGTCCAGTGGTGGACAAAACTATAGACCAACTAGCTATGTTACATACTCCTCTAATACTTGTGGTGTTGATACTAAAATTGCTATAGCATTGGATAATAAAAAGGAAACAACCTTTGCTTCTCTTATTTGTACTATTGTTCCAACTATTCCAATTGATCTTTCTACCACTACTACATGTAATATAACTCCATTAGATTCAACTAGTATTCTTATTACTTTATATAGTATTTATAATTTCCTATAACATAAATTCCTACCATCTTATTTGATTATTTAGCCAACACAAATGCCACCATTGTGGGAACCAATGCTGTTCCAATCACATTTACACCAATTGATCAATTCTTGAAAAATATAACCTAGGATACCATTATAAAACCCATGGATATAATAAATCCACAAGGAAATATCTTTGTTTATCCTCAAGGTCCACATTTTTAGGACCTAGTTTCTTCGTCTATATTTTTAACTTACACAATACAAGGTATTTTTTATTCTTATCTAGTGTCACCCATGCCTATAACCACTCATATAAAGTTCCCTATTATTACAAATATTCAAGAGTGTCTTAAGGTATTCAAGCACATCACTAGGATTACACCCTAAATCAAGGTATCTAGTGATAAAATGGTTGATACTCCATTCCCATCACATCCATATTCCACACCTCATATCTCATCCTTTCATCTATCCCAAAACCACTCATGAGACCACCATTGACCATTGCATCTACTAGTATATCATCCAAAAAACCTAGTCCCCTATTGGGCTAGTGTTGGCAACACCATAGATGCAACAATTAGAGACCGAGAAATTATCTAGGTAGACCTTGGTGATCATTTAAGAGCATAAAATAATTATAAAATTTGATGATTATTCCAATAATATTAAGAGATGAATATGTCTACTGTTGGTAAAGAGATTGAATTTAGGAGAGAATAAGAACTATTCAACTTGACAAAAGGGGAAAAACCTAACTTGGGGAACATGATGATTTCTAAGAGGATATTATGTTGATAGTTGAGGCCATATAATAGGTCTTGAATAAGGTAGTCAAATAAATCCAATAGGAAAATAAAAGGCTTGATTCTCATAATAGGATTGAATCTCCAATTGACATTTTGGAAAAGGTACAAAATTTTGTTCAGTCCTTATATCACCTTATATGTTATATACATAGATCCCAAATAGAATCAAAACCTTAGTGGGTTAATGTAATGAATTTGTTTGAAGCACTAAATAATTTAGACTCTAAGTTGTAATTTATTGCTAAGGCAATGACTGAAAATCACACCCTTAGCTTTATCTACTACCAATCAAGTTTTTAAACTTGGCTCAAAATTATGTTAATAATGAAAGAGATGATTTATCTAAATGACATAATTAAAGGAAAGAATTGATCAAAAATTTAACTACCCAAGAACACAAAGATAATGAGATACTTGGATAAATTCATATTATCTCTATATATATTCCCCAAGGACAATTGATTAATATAACATTTTTCAAAACATTTTTCTAGTTATAAGTGGATAATTTTAAAGCAAAGGACATGGAAAAATTGTTTAAGGTATATTTTGACATTTCATTAAGCCTACACAAGAAGTTGATGGGTAAGATCCCTATTTTATTCAAAACTCTTGTCATTAATTTTGAGACAATAAAATTAGATTTTTTAGTATGTGCATATACATATAATAAAGTGAAGGAGCAAGATAAATTATCTACCTAGGTAGGGATTTCATAATTACAAGCATAATCATCGATAACTATGGCATCCTATTCTACAAACACTTTAGTGCACACTTCAGTAGGAGTCATGTTTTCTACAGTTACTTCTACTATAGGTCCTTTGCATTCCAAATTAGGATTAAATTTGGTGGGAACTACAATTACATATTCAGTCATAATCACAATGTTTGGTGTCTCCATAATTAGTGCCAAATTAACATCCCCTATTTTAAGTGATTTTAGTAAGTCACTACCAACTATAGTTCAATTTAGTTTGAGTGCACTTGTTACTAGTAATTCTACCTAGGCCCTTTAAAGCTATATTTTGGTTCTAATTTTAACTTATTTATAATTTATTGATTTATTTGTACACATATACTGAGTTAAATTAAGACTTGTTTATTTATAAACATTATAATCATGTGAATATTGAATGCTAAATTAAGAGCCAATATCAGATTTAGAGGTTTTCATGCTTGGTTTACTATTATTATCACCTTTATAGGTTCATAAAATGCTAAGATTAGATAAAGGTATCCTTAGGATATATATAACCTAACAAAATAAATGAATCTAATAAAGTTGACCTCAATGTTTCACTATGGTATGGCTAGTTGGTTCTATTATTATTATAGATGGTAATGTAGATGATCTAACTATCTTCATTCTCTCATTTTGGAGGATAAACTAAAAAGGAACATGTAAAAGTCTTTAAGACTTATTTAGGATTAATAATGTAATTCATGATGATATTGCATGCATAATTTTCCATTTTTATTTGTAGGATGTTGCATGTGGTTGATTCTTCAACCTTATAGAAAATTCAATTACCTCATGGAATTAATGTCACACTACATTTATTTCACAATTGAGACAAGTTACTAGTCCTAGTGTGGTATATCAACATTTTTACATTATAAAGAGAGAACCTAATTATCCAATTAGATAATTAAATGCAAGATTACAAAACATTTATAACCATGTAGATGTTTTGTATAGGCTAATTATTGCATTGTCCCTCAAAATGTACAAAAAATACACTATATTTAATGACTATAATGTTCTTACATAGAGCTTAGAACAGCAATAACTTATCAAGTGTTTTACTAAAGCTGTCAATATTGATTGAAAATTGAATCCTTAATTAAAAAAATTGATGATACCCAATATAAATCCAAGTTTTTAATCCTTAAATCCTATCCCAAATGGCAACCATGATGTCATTTCCAACAATAGATTTAGTTTTTTTATCATTTACCTATAACACATACTGTACCAAACTAGAACTTAAACTTTTTGAATAGTTTTATAGCCATATATAGCTAATTGAACCTAATTTAAGCCTCATTTATGGTTAATATGTCAAGCACATAGGGTATAATTTTTGTTTCTACCAAGACTAATTTGGATGCTATTCAATGCATGGTGTATAAACTTAGTAATAGATTTATTTGTAAGTAAAAATGCCTAGGGAACACATTGCAGAAAATAGAAAATATGAATTTCAAATTATAGAGGTATTACAAACCATTTAATAGGCCAAATAATAATCCAAATTTATCACCAATAAGATACCCAAGATAAACATATGTGAAGTAGCATTACCTAACTGGTGTAGGGTCCAAAAAACTACACGACATGGTGAATTAGAATTTATAGAATTATATACTACCTAAGAAATATTCTAAAAAGAGATGGTGTATGATATTATCCCTAATAAATTTGATCTATCCATGTCTACTACACCCAGTTCTTCTAGTATTGTAATGGTATTTGAAAAATATGACTTCCCTTTCTAGTTGAGGATGAAAAATAAATTGAAGATAAAATAAACAAAATTAATGTTTTTCAAAAGTTTCATAAGAATAATTATAATCCTAGAAATAAGAATCAACAATCTACCACTACTTCTACACCTCCAAATAATAATGTAGCCATTCCTCCTGATCTAAAATTGAATAACAATAAACATAATCCAAAAGTAAATGGTTAGTATCAGCCTACTGATCCATCTATAAAAATTAGATATAAAATATTAGAGGATATGAATAATATTAAATCAAACATTACCCTCCATGATTTGGCTTAGATTACAAAATAAATAGAATTATATTGTTAAAATTCTTAATTAGCAAAACATATTTTGAAAATTTTAAGGTTGCACAAAATAATATGGTCATTTATAAAGACAAACTTGAGGTCCTAAATTTCTTGTTGTCTTTCAGAATCTTTGGAAAAATGTGCATAATTGCTTAGTTGATTTAGAATATTTAGTCAATGTGATTCCTACAAGAATCTATAAGAGACTAGGTTTTACTCTACATAAATCCAAAATGGTGGTCCTACAATTAGACAAGTATTTTATCCTAGTTTTTGGAGAAGTTTTAAATGTCCACATGCACCTTGATTCTAATTCACATGTCTAAAAATACATTGATATTATATTGGGTTAGCATCCCTAAGACTAACAAATTTATCCTAGGTTATGATTGGTCAAAGATATTGAATGGATACATGGAAAAAGACTTTTATTATATGTGGTTACTTTGGAAGGGATTATCCAATCAAATTAGAGTTGATAGGGAACCAAAAATGAAAAATGAAATCAAAAAATATGACATTAAGAATAAAAGAGTCAAATTTTCCTCATCACACATAGGGGTTTACACTTTCCCAAAAATCTAAGAATCATGAATGAAAATTTGAAGATCCTTGACAATTATGTTCCTTATATTTTAATGGTTCTTGGCCTAAACAAGGCTCTAGCATAGGCATAAACTTTATTGACCTCAATGGGAAATAATACTTTGATACTTTTAGATTATAGTTCCCATGCACCAATACTCATGATGAATACAAAGCCTTAATATTAGGATTATAGTTTAAACTGATACACAATGTCAAACAAGCACTGATGCTTAGATACTTAGAGATATTTTAAAACCAAGTTAGGAGTCTATACCAATGTAAGTTATCATATCTAAATAAATATATGTAAAGATCTTGGGATTTGATTAAATCATTTTAAACTTTCAATATAAAATAGTTCCAAGAAAATAGAACTAGACTGCAAATTCTTTAGCTACTTCTGCAACAAAAGATTGGCTCCAACCCAAGAGTCAAACTTACTTATTTTTTCATAGATTTTTTTCCTTTTCATTTAGTCTATGAAAAATTTGATAATTTAGAGGTATTTGATGATGATTAACAAAATTTACAATTCATGAATACTTCTCATTCTTTGGCATCCCAAATCATTGATGAAAAAGGTTTTGATTCAAAAAATAAAGAGGAAATTGAACGTGATAGTATTATTAAACTAAAATAAAATATAATACCTAAAGGAATGGTATCATTATAATGAGTCTTTGTTATGGATCACCAAACTAAAAAATAAAAATAGTCTAAAATAATTGAATTTGATTTTTCCAAGGTGAACTTAAGAACAAATGAATACCCTCATCATGTAAATATTGGATTAATCTATTTTGAGTAATAAAAATAGCAACTAAAAGAATTGTTAACATAATATAAGGATGTGATTGCCTAGTCTTATGAAAATCTAAATATTTTTGATCTCAGAGTCATAACACATACCTTAATACTTAGAGAAGGAAAAAAAATTAGATAAAGAAAAAGACTAGTTTTTCCCATTATAGAGCCTCTTATTCATAATTAAGTTAAAAAAATATTAGATGAAAAAATCATATTCCCAATCAAACACTCTACATAGGTTGATAATTTAATTTTATACATGAGAAAAATGATGAAATTAGATTGTGCATAGAATTTATAAATCTCAATAGGAATTTAGATAAAGATAATTATCCATTATTGGATGAAGTGATTCATATAATGAGTGGGTTTGAAATGATGTCCTTTATAGATGGATTTTTAGGATACAACTAGGTATCAATAGAAAATTGTGATTAAATTAAAACTAATTTCACTACTAAATGGGAGCATTTGCATACAAGAGAATGCCTTTTGGACTAATCCATGTAGGTGATAATTTTTAGCATTCCATGGATTTAAAATTTCAAAGGCTGATTAGTAAGTACATCATTATTTACATGGATGATCTAACTGTCTTTTCTAAGATAGGATTGATCTTGTGGCCTATTTGCATTAGGTATTTGATAGATCCAAAAGACATGAAATATCACTGAACCTAAAAAAGATTATTTTTAGAGTCACAAAAGGTAAGTTATTAGGCCATGTTTTCACTAAGGAAGGTATTTATATTTATCCTAAAATATTTCAAGATATTTAAAAAATTTCATGTCCTAATGGTAAAAAAGACTCAAATATTTATTTGGGAAGAAAAATTTTATTTGAAAATTCATCTTTGGGTTTGAAAAAAGTGTAAGCCATTAAATTTTATGTTTAAATAGAATGAAAATGTGGATTAAATAATTTAATTAAATAAATAATTTCAAGATATTAAAAGCTTCATCCATCGAGCTCTAGTTTTGATTAGCCCATACTTTACAAGGATTTATTCATGTATTCATTTGAATCAAAGCATATTATAGCAGAAGTACTCACTCAAAAGGTTGAAGACAATGAAAATATCATTGAATTCATGAGCACCAATTTGAAGGATGCAAAATTTAATTATTCTATGATCGACAAGAAGATTCATGTTTTGATCAAAGTTGTGAATATATTTAGACACTATATCCTACGCAACAAGTCATAGTCCATCGTGTTAGACCTAACTATAAATATCACACTTGAAAAAATGAGCTAATTTAATAAATATGTAAATGGATGGATAAGTTACACGAATTTGACTTGGAAATCAAATCTACTAAAATGTTACTAGGACAAGGCAACATTTTTTGATTAAAGAAACTGATCCACATATCTCCCTTGAGAAAGTCAAGCCATCACAAATAGATGGTGGTGGCTAGTTTAAACATATTATTCATTACCTACTCACAATAACATGTCATTCTAAACTAAATATAGTATAAATAGGATCACTTAGGCTCAAATTAACAAATTACATGATAAATAAAGGAGTGTTGTATCATAAAAACTATGAAAGAATATATTTAATACGTGTTTTTAGAGAAGAGGCTAAAAATATCCTTGAAAATTTTCATTAGAATATATCTTGTAAAATTAAAATAATGGGATAATACCATCCTATATTTTCAAGGATGCACATAATCATGTCAGAAATTGTCACCAATGTTGAATGTTTGGGAAAAGATAAATACATGCAATCATGCCTTTTAAACCTATGATTTAAGGATGCCATTTTGCATGATGAGGTATAGATTTTATAGGGGTAATTAATGACTAGACATAAATTTATATTTAAAACAAAATAATATTACATAAGATGGAGTGAAGAAGTTGATACAAATAATTTCACAGTACAATGAAAGAAAATATTTTGAGTAGGTTTGGAACACCAATTTATTTAGTGTGTGATAATGGATAAAATTTTCAATTTATAGATTTAACTGAATGGACTTATAAAAATCAAAGTATTTTCAAGTTTTATTCAAATTACTATCCAAAAGGAAATGTAGTTGTTAAATCTATCAATAAAAAATTGATTGATGCCATAAAATTACCCGCATAGAGCAAACCAATAAAAAGGAATATATTGTTGAAATAAGTATTATTAGAAAATAGAACTAGACATACACAAGCTCTCAAAATTTCACCTTTATTATTAGTATATAAACAATCTATTTCCCCCATTAATCTTAAGTTACCACTGTACTAGTTCATACAAGAGTATATGGAGGATGATGAAATAACTCAGTCAATATTGCTACACATTATCTAAATGGAAGATGCACAAACATAATCCTTATAGAATATCAGAAAACATCAAAACATTATCAAGAGATGGTTTTATAAAATATTAAAAATTATTTTTCTTAGAATTTTAGACTTAATCCTCTTATGGGACAAAGCTCATGAGAAAAAGTGACAATATGACAAGTTTACTCCATTATGAATTAGACCATATCAAATTTATAAAATATTGGGTAACAATGCTTTTAGATTAAAATATCTCAAATGAAATGATATTACTTTTTTAGTTAATGGATAGTTCTTAAAGCACTATTTTAGGGTAGTTCCAATTGGGAGTATCTTAAAATAACTATGAGTTCTAATTTATTAGTAGGAGTAGATTATATATCTTGATTTCCTAGATTAGATTTCATACTTTTATAGACTATATTTTATGCTTTCATAGATTTTATTTCCATTTAATTAGTTTCTTGTTTCAAATAAGGTCCTTGTGACCACTTGCAAATAGTTTGCCAAAATTTATCCTAAATAGTAGTAAATCACACTTAAGGATATTGATGGATTATAATCAAGGTATCTAAGTCTTATAATAAAGGTATGTGTCATGAATGAAATGGAGTATTTTATATGAACTAAATAAACTTACCATATTATTGAAAGTCACTTTGATATTTTCATGAAAATTATAGAAAGACTTCTCATTTTAAAAGATCAATGCACATTTACATACTTAAAACTTGTTTTAAAGATAATGAACATTGAGAAAAAAAATGAGTGAAATATGATTGGTAATGAATTTTATTCCTATAGACCCAACCAATGGTGGTTCCTAACACTTCTTCCAAGAATGTTTCTAAAAAAAATCCATGGAAGAGGGGTGATTCAGGTAATCTCTATTAGGTCTATAGATGCCTAGATGGCATTAGATATCTCCATGGCTTCCCATACATCTATACTCAGAAAATAAAATCACTTAAGAAAATAAAATCAAAGAGACCTTAATTTTATGCAATATTTGATTAAACTCTCACAATAAGGGGAAATAAATATCACATAATCACACACAATCTGAAAATGAGAAGGGTTAGTATGTTGCACGACTATTTCAAAGTTTATTTTAGTTCTATAATTTTTTTTATTTCTCTCTTAAATTTTTTGAAATATATTTAAGATGGTTAAACCAAAAATTCTAGGTTCTTAAATACTCAAGAGTATTTACCCATTGAGTCAAAATTTGTTGTGACCAACATTCCCCATTTTCAAATAAGTTAAAATAGGGACCCATTTATTTTAAATTTTTTATATTTAGTCCCCATCAAGACATAAATGGCTTTTGGAACCTAAAAATTATATAAGCCTAAGTTTTAATTATCACTTTTCATTTCATATGTTTTGGTTTAAAATTAGTTTGAGGGTTGAATTTCATTTTATATGTCTTTATTGGTTAACCTGACTAACCTTTCAACTACCAAGTTTATTAAGATTTATAGGTTAGCTTCAGATTGATAATTATCACTCTCTCATTAAAATTTAATATAGTATCATTGTTTATTCAACATATCAAGCTTCAAATAATTTCTACATTTTGGCTAAGCAAAATTATTACACATCATTATATTGGTTCATCATAGTTTTTTTGGCAAAATAACTAAGTCATAAAAATTAGTGACTAGTTGATGGAATGAGATTATTACACATGTCATCATATCACCTCATCATAGCTCTTTGTGTATAGTTATTTCATGAAAATTAGAGATATAGAGATAAAATAAGATTAAGCCATGTGTCATCATCTCGCTACACAAAAATATGTGGTAACATGATAGAGTACAAACTCTGTGACCATATGATAGAGTGATAGTATACTGTATGTATTTTATAGTAAAATAAACTACCACGTGTCACTAGTGGATACAAGCATGTGTCATTCTATGAATAGTCAATAGTCATGTGTTATCACTTCATAACATCTATACACTAACATAATTCATAAGTAAAATTAAAGACATACTCAAGTGATAAATCAATACTCTACCATGTGTTCTTCTCAATAGAGTTAGATACGATAGCAAAAAAGGTATCATGATATGAATCATGTGCACTTTCAATCTAAAGGATCCCAAAATGAAAATCCACCATGTATGCTCAACAAAACAGTTGAGAGTCACTTATTATTAACAAGCACAATTAGTTACAAAAGATAATGCATACATATCATGACAAAGTGATATGGAGACAACTATAAAAGACCAATATACATATTAAAACATAAATAAGTGACTAAGAAATCAAAACTAGAAAAAAAAAGTAACACATGTCAAATAAATTCCTATAAAAGCTTGTCATAAAAATAAAATTCAAAATCTGATATATAGTTGACATGAAACATTTCCCTATAATTAATTCCTATAGATGGAGTATCATGGCAATGAATTTATAACTTATAGTCTATATCCTTCCTCCCTAATTTGTTTCAATGACATTTGTAAACAAATTAAATTATGCTTTGACTCAGAGGCCTCTATTTTCTAACAATTCAATTTTAAAATGAAAATAGAGAGTTAGACCAACTATGGCAATGGTAGCTAAAGACAACACTCTTGCACCATCAATATACTATTTTAAAACACAATTAGAGTTTAAGGGCACTATATTTGATCATAATTTCCTAAGTAAAAAGTTTATGTATTACTCAATTGTTTATATAGAGGTGGAAAAGACTAAACCATACAACAATGAGGATAACTTACCACTTCATAAAAAGGAATACATAGACAACCTCTTATCCATCAAAGTAGCAAGACTACATAGAACATCATCAAAATCAGAGGTATTTCCTTGCATTTAAAATTTCATAATTTATTTACTATTGGTATGTGTACCGATGATATCTTCCATAGAAAAAATATCAAACAACCAATTGCTTTCATATCAGGTATATATTTTTATAAATTTTATGGACTCCCCAAAGCAAACATAATTTATGACCAACAAACAAATTTGAATTGTCTTAAGAAAATAATGTTAGGACACACTTAGGGCCTAGGAAAATTAACCTAATAACTTAAAAAAAAGCAAAGTTACTCCAATTATGCAATTTATGCTCGGGGTTGGGATTGAAATATCTACTTTAAATATGATTCATGGTGCTTATTCTATCACACATGTCAATGAGGTATGGGTCCTTTACTGTATATGATATTAGATGATAAGAAACTCCCCATAATTGGATAAATTATCTATTTTAATTTGAAACAATAGAGAATGACCCCAACAAAAAGAGAATGGCCATTTATCTATGATGTCCAACTTACTAGATGTAGTTTTTGACACAATAAATCCTTTAGGGGAAATACCATGGCATCCAAAGACCAAGGATCACAAGATATATGATGACTTTAATGTATCTCATATGCATACATTTAGGGATCACATATAAATAATTAAAGACACTTTCTATCCTACAATGTATAAGGCTATAAATTCTAAACCTATGCCAAGATTTTTAGAAGAGATTAGAAGGTCATTGATGTCATTGGGTGACTATTTGTATTAACTAGATCATACTATCATCAGGATAGAGGGGAAATTAGTGGCACCATTTTATCTCTCTAGACTTATCCTAGAAAAATTATCAGAGTAAGAATAACCTACCAATTATCCAACAATATGGATACAAATTTAAAAGCATCAAAGTTAGGGATTTTTGACAAGACTCCCCTCAGCATATGAAAACAATAGTTCTATTATTTAAACTAAATCATTCAAGATTCAAACATAGAAGGACATTTCACCTTAAACTAATAAAAATTAGATATTGTGACCCTAAGTGTACGGTTTCCAATCAAATAATAATCCTTTGAGGAATACTTAAAATGAACTATTGTCATAAAGAGTATACACATGACTTCATCTTCATGAATGTAGAGGATGATTTTAAAGTATGAATTAAAATGCACTCTTGTAAAATGACCATGGAAATATTATAGAGGATTCAATATGATCCTAATATAAGGAAAGAGTATTTATCTCCAAAAAAGGAACCTAAATAATAATAAGATGCCACTAGAGAGACTTAGAGGGCTTCCACCACCAAAGGCTACTTAACAAAAAACACTTCTATTAAGTGTGGGAAATCCTATGACTCCTCCAATGAGAGTGGTATTTGTTAATAATCAAAACAAATAGGGTTAATTTTAGTGGGATATATTAAAAAATCCTTTGAGGTTCCCAATTAAATTGGATTCGTAATGGTGGTGAATCAATTTGGAAGGTGATTAATTATGCAGGTGAATCAAGTGATAAAGCAGGTGAATCAAGATTTTATGAATAAAAAACTTCCATAAATGTAAATATTATTAGATATTTTGATTCCTCTCAAAAAATTTATATAATTTTAAAAAAAATCATCATAATCTGAGTCTATATGCTAAATTTACAGCATCGAGACATTGGCTAGTTGATAGTGCACTTACCGATGAACATCCACATAATGATGATGACCATCTTCATGATGATGATGTCCATATGCATGATTTAAATGACCATCCACATGATGTTGATGGATTTTAGTAGGTGCTGATGGCCACAAAAATCATGTGGATGGCCATGGATAAGTTCACTATCAACTAGCCAACTTCTGGAAGCCATAAATTTTGCATACAAACATGGATTACAATGATGTTTTTTTGAAATTGAATAACTTTTTAATAGGAATCAAAACATGTAATAATATTTATGTTTTGATTATTTTTATATAATTTTAGATTGTAGATGAGTGACATTAGAATATAGAGACCATCAGTAAATACAAATGGTTGTCAGCATATGAATATGACTATCGGCATATACAGTTATGTAGATGGCCATCGACATATGAAGATGTCCACTGGAATATGTAGATGATCATATACATGTGTGATGTGATGCAAATGTACCTAGATTGCCTTTTGAGGTATTGACAAAAAATATTTATATTAATGAAATTAATTTTAAATAGTAAGTGATATGACTTTAAAAATTAAATTACATCAAAAAAATTTAGGTGATTCTAGGATCTTCAGTACCCCAAAAAATCACCAAATGAATATTTATAAAACTAGAATATTCATGAATTAAGAAATATTCACACCACTAAAAGTTTCCATGAAACTAACCCAACCACCTACACTATCTTCTCCTCCTCTTGTAATTCAAACTCATTCTCCTCATGTATAGATAACTATAAGATGTTATGTGGTCACTTAGACCAAGAGCACCCTGCCAAACATATTCAAATCCTCCAAAGTAAAATTAGAAGAAAGGCCACCTCTATACCAAGATAAACCATTGAACTTGGTCTATTCAGATATAAAAGGATAAAATGTTTAGGAAGACATGGCATATGAGGGGTTAACATAAGAGCATCAAACATAGATATAAAAATATGACATATAACATATACCATAGTCTAACATTTTTTATAAAGTACCCTTATATGTATAATTTGATACTAAGAATATATTCCTCCTCATATAGATGACATAGAGCATGAAATAACAAAGGTGAAAGACCAAGGTCCTATGGTGGATAAAACTATAGACCAAATAACTATACCACATCCTCCTCCAATGGTCACATCATTCCCTTGTGGTATTGATACTCTATTTACTAAAACATTTGCTACTATGTAGGACACAACCCCTAAGTTTCCTATTTGTACTATTGTTCAAACTATTCAAGTTAATCTTGATAACACTACTACAGGCAGTACAACTCTATTGGATTTAACTAGTATTAATGTTACTTTGTCTAGTATTTATACTATTCCTATAGAAACAATTCCTACTATCTCTTTTAATTATTTAGTTAAAACAACTACCACCATTGTGGGCACAAATGTTTCTCTAGTCACATTTACACCAATTGCTCAATTCTTAAAGAATATAACCTAGGCTACCATTACACAATATGTGGATATAATAAATCCAAAAGAGAATGTATCTATTTATCCTTAAGGTCCACATTTTGAGGACCTAATTTCTCGCTCTATATTTGTAACTTAGCCAATACAAGATCATTCTTCTAGTCAACTAGTGTCACCCATGCCTACATCCACTCATATAGAGTCCCATATTATTACAATTATTCAAGAGTTTCTTAAGGTATTCAAATAGATCACTAGGGCTTCACGCAAAATCAAGGTCTCTAGTGAGAAAATGTTTAACCCTCCATTCCCACCACCTCCACATTACACACCTCCTAGCTCATCCAATTCACATAACCCACAAGAAATCATGAGACCACCATCAACCATTCCATCCACAGAGCCTACATCTCCTACTAGACTAGTGTTGGCAACACTATGGATGCAATAATTGTAGATCAAGAAACTATCAAGGAAACACTTGGTGATAATTAAAGATCCTAAACTGACTAAAAAATTTGACTGGTCTTATAATAAGATCAAGAGAGTTATAAAGAAGAAGATGTCTACTACTAGGAAAGAGATTGAATTTAAGAGAGAAGAAGCATTATTCAACTTGATAAAAAGGGGAAAAACCCATTCTAGGAACATGATGAGTTCTAAAATAATCCTATGTCCATATTTGAGGCCACAGGAGGGGTTTTGAGTATGGTAGTCCAAGTAATGTAATAAAAAAATAAAAGGCTTGAGTCTTAGCCTAGGATTGGAGATCTAGTTGACATTTTGGAAAAGGTAAAAAATTATACTTGGTCCTTATATAACCTTGTATGTTTTATACATAGAGCCACACTAGAATTAAAACCTTAATGGGGTAATGTAGTGAATTTTGGTGAAACACTAAGAAAGTTTGACTCTTAAGTTATAATTTTTTACCAAGGCAATGAGGAATAATCATTCCTTTAGCTAAATTTACTACCAATAAAGTATTTAACATTGTCTCAAAGTTATGTTTATAATTAAAGAAATGATTTAAATAAATGGCATAATCAAATGAAGTAATTGGTCAAGAATTTAACTACCCAAGAACACATAGACACTAAGTTACTTGGATAAATGTGTATAACCTCTACATATATGCCCCAAGGATAAGTGATTAATATAACGTTCTTCAACATTTTCCTCTAGTCCTCGATGGATAATTTTATAAAAGGTAGAGAATACATTTTAGGGGAGTGGTGTTTAATTTTTACAAGTTATAATGTTTTCCAAAGAGAGGGTATACAAAGCACTAGTGCTCAAGGCATATTTTTACATTTCATTGATCATACATAATAATTTGATGCATAAGATTCATATTTTATTAAAAAATCCCATCATTAATTTTGAGATAATAGAATAATATTTCATAGCATGCACATCTGTATATAAGAAAGTGAAGCAATAAGAGTAATTGGCTTCCTAGGTAGGGGTTCATCATTACGAACCCAAACATCAACAACTATGGCTTCCTATTTTACATACAATTTTAATTCACACTTAAACAAGAGTCATGTTTGATTTTATTATAGTTCCTTTGCATGCCCATCTATGACCAAATTTGATGGAAATTATAGTTGAATATTCAATCACTATGGTAATGTCTGGTTCCTCCAAAATTGGTGCCACATAACATCCCCTATTTTTAACATTTTTATTTAGTCACTACCAACTGGAGTTTAGTTTAGTTTGAGTGTAATTATTAATAACAGTTCCACTTAGGATTTATAGAACTACATGTTGGTTTTAATTTGGCATATTATTTATATACTTTATTGTTCTATTTGTACACACATGATGATATAACTTAAGACTTATTTATTTATAAACATTGTAATCATGTAAAGTTTATATGCTAAATTAAGAGCCATTCTTATTTTAGACTATGTAAATATGCAATGTGTGTGTGTGTGTGTGTGTCTTATACATTATAAAGGGATGAGAATTTAGGAAATTAATGCAAGCATATTTTTTATTAACTATTCTTTAAGTTTGTGTGAATGTGTTGTCTCTTCCAAATTTATATGTCTATTTAAAGAATTTTGATTAAGTTAAAAAATCTATAGGAGATTGTGTATGTTTTTTATTTTCAATTTTTAGATTGAATAATCTATTAGGTTTAACCATTTTTTATTAGAATAATCTCAAATATCATTTTAGTGCAAATTAGTGTCACTTGAGACCACCTTGTCCTTAACTTACACCTAGATCTATCTTAAGTCATATTTTAATCATTTTATAGATTATTTATGAGTCCAACCCATTCCTAGATATACCAAAAGTATCACTAATCCATCCCCTAGGCACCCAAGTCTCATTTTTACTCATTCTTGTCACCCAAACATTATCATAGTATTTTAGACTATAATGCACTGTGTTATTGACAAAAGAGTAGTGTTAATGTCCCATTGTTACTTAATCCCCCAATGAATGTATTTCAATTCCTAAAAGGAAAATTAGGGTTGGCCTAGACCTATTTCACATCTTGAAAATCCTAAAATGCTATTTATAGACCACTTTCATTCACTTATCCACTAGATGAAAATCAAATGCAAATACTCATAAATAAACTCAAAAATAGTTGTGCAAATCAAGGTCATTAATCCATATTCTACCTTACTTCTAATATACCCATATAAAATAACCCAAAGCTCATATTACTAAAATTTACAGTCTCAAGTCACACTTAAAGCACTCAAATTGGCACTCATACTACCATTCACTTTCACTTACACTAACACTTAGATTGGGAGAACTACATCGAGTTTGATCCTCTTTTGAGGTATTGGTATGTAGGCAACACTTATCATATGGGGTGTTGAGGTCATATATATCCTACCCTTCTAATGCCACTATTTTTTGATTGTGCTCCTCAAATACCCTAAAAACATGGAGGGTTAGGGTTTTGTTATGAAATCAATCAAGATAGGGAATAGAAAATGAACTAGCATTTGTGCACATAGGCATAAATTCCTTAGAACCAGGTGAAGGTCCACCTAGAAGTTCATTGTCTTTATTACCAAAAGGACACGAACATGACATACATGACACTAGCATAGCGTGTTATTATACAAATGACCTTACTATTATCTATGAAGGTTTTTGACTCCTGATTATTATTCATGACACCTTGCATAGTTCTTGTATCAGTTTTTAACTTGTCATTAGTCCATCTTAATTAATTTCTAGTTAATTACATCTCTTATAATTCATTTGATATTTATAGAATAATAAAAAAATAAATTATTATACAAATCAAAGGCTATTGATATTGTTATATTTATTCTCTAATTTATTATTCAAGAAATTTAAAAACATCAGGTTTTACATTCCATAAATCCCTTAAAATTTAAATCATTTGGTGAACCTAACTTAATTTGAATACTATAAAAACCCTAGCCCTAGATGCTCCTAGGGTTTGTATCCTTTTTTTCCTATTTCCATTTACTATTCTAGGTTTTTCATATTTCATATATATATATATTTTTATAGTATCCCTCTTTCATTTTGTTTACTATATTCCATTTAAAAAAGTTAAATCTCTTCCTTTAAGAAGAAGTGTTAGGCTTAGTGGTAACCCTATTAAGCATACCCAAATTGCTTCCATTCAAGCCCACACCATGGATAAAGGACCATTTACTAACCCCCTCATTAATACTTCACACCCTAATTATGTGGAATTTGATGATAATACATCAGAACATAAGCAATACAATCAAGGTATTGATGATACACAAGATAGGACCCAAGATACACTACCCCCATCAATGATGACAATATAATAATTAATAAAGATGACATTTTAAAATTTTTTAGAGATAGAATTTAGGAATAGACCCATGATCATGCATAGATTTTACAAGCTATATTAGATATAAAGAACACATCACTTAGTCAATTTGTCAACCCCACATATAATAATATTGTTTCAACTACTACAGGGGTACCTCAAACTCTAAAAAGAACTTCTAAAACTAGTTAACCCTCACCAATGGCACCATTTATTTTGGATAGTACACATCCATACTCTTTATATGTATAATCCCTTTGATAGAAGATAAATTCTCTATAGTCTAAGGTGTTACATCTTCAGTAGGGTGCTACTAGACCATTTTATGCCTTGGACTCTTATATGATCCTACATATAAATTTGGTACAACATATAGAAAAAAATCCTTTGATTTCTAATTTTATGGCACCCAAGATAACTCTATATGATGGTAAGGGTGACCTATAACATAATATAAGTACTTTTCATGCATCATTTTTAGACTTCATGTCAAATGATTGGCTCTTGACTAATTTATTCCCTCAAAATTTAAAGGATTATGAATTAAAATAGTTCTATGATCTTCCTAATCAATCCATCATAACATTTAATCCACTAGTAGATATGTTTTTGGCACACTTTTTAATCAATATCAATGACAAGGTTTCATATGCTATAGTAGCATAACTCAAGCAAAAATCTAGTGAGTCAATAGTTGACTATGTCTTGTGATATAAAACTATATTAACAAAGATGACTAGCCCCATGGCAGATAGAGAACTCTAGGATATATTCAATTATATTTTATTACTGGCATTGCATGAAGCTATATTATTCAAATAATTTCCATCACTCATAGTTCTATGCCATATGGTGAAAGAATAAGAAGTCAAGCTTCTCTCCATGGGAAAATTAAAGTACACATCTAGATTCCTTTGCTTTCTAATTTTATGGCACCCAAGATAACTCTATATGATGGTAAGGGTGACCTATAACATCATCTAAGTACTTTTCATGCATCAATTGTAGACTACATGTCAAATGATTGGCTCTTGACTAATTTATTCCCTCAAAATTTAAAGGACTATGAATTAAAATAGTTCTATGATCTTCCTAATCAGTCCATCATAACATTTAATCCACTAGTGGATATGTTTTTGGTACACTTTTTAATCAATATCAGTGACAAGGTTTCATATGCTAACGTAGCATAACTCAAGCAAAAATCTAGTGAGTCAATAGTTGAATATGTCTTGTGATATAAAACTATATTAACAAAGATGACTAGCCCCATGGCAGATAGAGAACTCTAGGATATATTCAATTAGATTTTATTACTGGCATTGCATGAAGCTATATTATTCAAATAATTTCCATCACTCATAGTTCTATGCCATATGGTGAAAGAATAGGAAGTCAAGCTTCTCTCCATGGGAAAATTAAAGTACACATCTGGATCAGATTCAACTAATAGGAGTTCTAATAATCCCCCATATAAGGTGATGCCCACTTAAAATAAGAATTAGTAAAATAAAAAAAGTGAATGTAGCCTCAGAGTCAACTCCTTGCATGTTTTTATCATCTCCTCCAAGGAGACCTTTAAAAATCTTCTTAAATAACTAACATGTGTTCTCTAACAACTCTTGGAATGTAATGTCACATCTCTCCCTCCCATCAAAGAGGTTGATAAGACTAGGCATATTCCAAGAAATTATGATGTAAATGTATTTTTCGACTATGATAGGGAACTAGGCCATATTAAAAATAAATGCATTAGATTATAACATAAGATACAAGATTTGATATATGATAATATCATTGATGTGAGCACCCCTACAGAGGCACCTAGAGCACAACTAATGGAAGCAAAAGCAATGAAAATATTTTTTGATCCATTTTCAAAGCATATGGCTAATGAGATAGTAGACACTTTAGGTGTTCATTATACTCATTATGAACATCCACCACTATCATCCTATCATACTCATATAATGGACACACACCCTCTAAATAATATTATTGGTGTGTACCATACTATAGTGCTAGCCAGACCTCTCACCACTTTCTTAGACCAAGAGATTATCTATGATGAATTAGATTTATATGCAATCTTTGTATGAGATTACATTGATCATATTCTTATTTAGAGTGTCATGGTCAATAATGGGTCACACATTAATATGTTCACTATTACACTTCTACAACACTTGGGTTATTTAGAGAAGGATATTTCTTCGATAGATACAATTCTTCATGGCTTCAATGGTCATGTTCAGAGATCCATCAAGGAATAATACTTCCATTATATGTTGGTCCCACATATGTGGAAAATAAATTCTTAGTATTACCTAGTGCTAGCCTATTTAACATGTTATTGGGTAGGCCTTGGATATAATAGCTATGAGCCATTCCATCCATTATACACCAATGTCTTAAGTATATACATGATGTTCAAGTGGTTAGAGTTGAGGGCCTTCTATATGAGTATTATTTACCTATTTCATAACTAATTACATAATAACCACTAGTCATAACTCCACACATATATTCCATTAGAACACCTATGATACCAATTAAGCCATCAGTGTAGGTGAGGCCTACTCCTATAACATTACCATGTACATATACTCTCCAACAAAGACTTTTATTAGAGAAACCATTTCATCAAAGATGTGTTGTGGATTTTATAGAGCCTCTCTCTACCCAATTATCATCCATATTAATGTTATAACATAGAACACCCACACCAGTCATAAGTTATTCTACTAGATGGGTCCCTAAGAACCCCATAGTTTACAAGCCAATTCAATCATCTCTAAATATTCATATCCCCACTCCACAAGTAGTTTCATTTAAAGATTACTTAGTACACCTAATTTATAGATCTCAGATACCACCTCATATAACATGTGTAGTCACTCTTCCTTTATTTGATATAGTACACCTTGATAGTGAGTCTCTTACGAAACTAATTGGTTAATATGCTCTCATAACTTACATATAAATATTATCTCTTACCTTTATTATTTTATATAATTTCATTTCCATGTTGCTTTTACATATATTATACTCAAAAAATACAAAATCAATATAACATATTCAAAAATCCAAAAACATAAAGATATTACTCAAAAAATAGAAATTTCAGATTGTATGCATTTCCAAGTTTACATTACTTATATTTTATAGGTACTACAAAGGCTACCTATGTTGGTATGGTTAGTTTTATCATACATACATGCTTCACTTATTCCTTTTAAGTGTTTATATACTAATACAAGACTCAGGTCCTCTACACAAAGTCAAATTTATTACTATCTACACATTGAGGTCATATACATAGATACATAGATTCAACATTAACATATAAACCCTATTATGGGAACATATTACATAGCTTCTGGTTTACCAAGTGATATCTTTCTAGACTCCAAATCATAGATTTAGCATTGCTTATACAACACTAATTTTTTTACTAGTATTACTACTATAGACTTAGCTTATGTACATCTTTACTCTTATATAGATTTGTACTACATGTTTATGCATATTTTCATTTCTATATTTACTAGTTTAGACTTTATTATGTCTCTTTTCTTCTACATATACTTGAGGTAATTTGAATATGCCAGTATTCTATGGCTCTAAGCCACTTCATTTCACTATATGTATGCTTTGGACATGTACCCATGTCCTTGTGTGTGCCTTATTGATAATGTATGTAGACATTTAAACATGTCCTTTCATGTGTCTCTATGGAAACCTTGCTTATTTTTTGCATATGTGGACATTTGAACATGTACTTGTATGCCTGATCTTTTTCAAACTTAGTGACATGTGCCCATGTCCCTTGTATAATGGTCCCTTGGCCTAATTTCTATGCCTCATGTGTTTACATGTATGATTCCATGTTTACATCATGGACATGACACTTGTCTCTTTCTTGTTACATTCACATACAATTTACAATGCCATGAGGGACCTCATGAATTTCCCCTTCCTCCTTGGGTGCCTTGATGGAAATCATGCCCCATACCCCTAGGTAGTTAATCAAATTATATTCAAATTTTCTATTCATATACATGATTACATTATTATCTATATTGAAAACATTGTGAATGATATATATAACATATATCATACATTACCAACTTTTACTCAAACTATTTTACATTCGAATGTCCTGTATACACATTATATTGGTTTATAATGTAGATATCATATATTTGTAGTCTAACACACATGAAACATAGATTTTAGTTTGAGGATATTTATTTAAGAGGTTTAAAAACTCCCCTAAAAATAATGGAATTGATAGTGGTTTATCACAGATATTAGGCCATCCTAGTGCACTTAGAACATAGTTTTCAATGCATAGACACAAAATACAAAGCTCAAATTCAAGAAATCACATTGAAAAATAATCACAACTAGATCTATTTGAATTTTACATAGAAACAACACATTTTTTCAATAGGAAAACATAGAGGACACTAGTGCATTATGATATTGACTAAGATAATATGTTACTATCAAGTAACCCCAGAAATAAAAAATTCTAGAATTGTGTAGACACTATGAATTTACACTATTTTATTATGAATAAAAGTGTCTTACCCCTTTCCCATATTTTTTATGATAGTTAATGTAATTTTACCATTTACCATTTTATGTTTCATAATTAATCTTATTAATTAATGTTTACCTAAGTAACTAGATAATGATCCCTGAATCTAGTAATATCTCCTTAAGTTTATTAGAGGTAAGTTATTTGAACTCCTTAACAACTTCACCATAACCGAACCTTGTTAAAAACCAAACTAGACTAGGTTTAATTCCATGAATTTGAGCTATTGGAAAAAATAGGTTAAACTTGGTCTAGATTGATATTGATCCCAATGATCTTCATAAATCTTATGAGGATCGATGTTGATTATACTCAGTCCATCTTCAGGCTGAAGGATCTAGAATTTGCACACTAGAACTGATGCAAATTTTCTTACACATAAATTTGATATGGATGAAAAAATGAACTTATACTCTTTACCTATACCAACCCAAATTTGATCTACTTAACTTGTACTTATTGATGTCTAAAGATCTTGTTTGACCTCTATTTTTTTCACTTTATAACTTGTCCTCTTTGGGTACAAGACTCTTAAGCCCATTCTTGAACTATCAAATCTATCACTATTTACAAACCCTTCACACTTAGCCATTCATAAACATATGTAAACTCATAATAACTATCTATTCAATCTACACAATCTCAATAATTCAAATCTTAACTAACCTCTTATTCCTTTCTTATCACCTTCTTATCAACTCTCACACTTGTCTTATTTCCTATGCTTATTCTATGACAAGAACACATTGGAAACTTGGTCAATACATGGTTATAAGTTTATTAATGCTTTTAGGTTTAATAAAAATAAATAATAGCTTGTTCAAACCATCTTTGAACCTTATATCCAACCCACACCATTTTATTAATACAGCTCTTAACTTATAAACTATTTCTTCCTCCTATTTTAACTAGTTAATAGCCTTTTTTTTGGCCTTTTTCAATTGTAAAGATAGGTATAGATTGATATTATGAAAATAAGATGATTTTATGATACCTTATATCATTTACCTTCTCTAAATTAAATTTATTGACCCAATTCCTCTCCTAGATGCACTTTCTATACCTTAACCAGACCTAATTAGGTCTCTTACCCCTATTATCCACATAGTCACCTTAAAACCATACACATCAATTCCATACAAAGGAAAAAACCTATAAAATCCATTAAATCACCTTATTCAAAAAAATTTCACCAAATTTCATGGTTTTTATATGGTTGGAACTCCATAAAATCAATTTTCAGTTTAGAAACCTTAACTTAAGGTTTTCTCAGTCTGTGCAGACTTGAGAAGGGTTTAAATGGTGTTTTAGGTTTAAAAAAGAGTTTAAAATCACTTTTAATGTTTTATAATCCCTATAATATCACTATACACCTATTCCAATCATTAAATACCTCCTTAATATATTTTAACCACTTTTACAAGTTTTTGTGTTTGACTATGTGAAGGTTATAAAAATCTACATGTTTGTATTGAGTTTATCATCAATATATGTGAAATAAACTTAAATATAAATTAAATAACCTTAAAAAAATATGAAAATAAACTTAAAAATGTAACAATAATGTCAAAAACATGTCTTTATTAATGATTTCTTCAAATACTCTATCTTGCACATTCAACTTCAATGCATACACAGAGAACATAGGATTTGCAATCAGTTTTTGTCTTCAAATGAGAAAATTTATATTAATTTTATTGGGGTTAACATACATTAAACTATGAATCCATCCCCACAACTAAATATAAAACATAAGCAATGAAATTTTTATAAAACCTATAACTACTTCAATGGTTCTTGGACTCCTTCAAGAATGTTGAGAGACTCCAAAACTATCTTAACTCCTAACACACCTATACGAAGGAATTATTTTATGACTAATTATGTAATATATTTATATTTAACCCTTATATATACTAAAAAATAATATTAAATTTTTAAAACTTCTTCAAACGTGACCAAAACTTAGCAAGGAAATTCAAAATTTCAAATTTGTAGAATTGGCAGGAAAATGCCAATTTCAATTTCTAACCTCCATATACACACTTATAAACCTTGATAATATTCTAAAGTGTTTCTTATGACTCATAAATCCCTTAAAACACCTTAAACAAATACATGACCACTAAGCATTTTGATCAAGTAAAAATTATGCAAACAAAAACAAGATAATTCATCTTTAGAAGGATGCTCTTACATCATACTACTGAGGATCAAAATAACTTTCCTATTAAAGTTATAACTAATATTTATTTTTTTTTATTCAAAAAATTTCTATTTTAACTTCATATCATCTTGTATCCCAAGGCCTATTAGAATGTATACCTCTTTGACTCTTGGGTAAAGTGATTATGGCTCCTCCCTTGATGATGTCTTTCTTGTTATTGATCTCCAAACTAAGAATTATCAATTTTTTATTATTTTCCTTCCTAAAAATACCTAAACATGAAAAAAACAAGTCAAATAAAATAACTCCTTGATTTTTATCTTGAAGTTCACATTCCTTCTCTTCAAATTTTGATTGCTCTTTAACCACATCTATTGCCTCTTGCATTGTTTCTTTTTGTTACATATTTTACAAATTACCATCAACCTCTTCAATTTCATTCTTGATTTATGTATACTATTCACTCAATATTTGTTCAATTACAAGTTCTCTCAACACTCCAACCTTATTATAAAATCTTTATAGATACCCTATTCTCTCATCATGATTGGTTGGCTGTACTAACTCCTTGCTACCTACAATTAATACCTTTAAAATCCTTTCAACTGTTTCAATCTTTTATCTCACTTATTTTTTATTTTGTATTCCACCTTATTCATTTTAACAATTGTCCTTAATTAATTAGAGATGCAAGATGAAATGCCGATTCCAACACCGATGCCGCTTCCAACGCCGCCTCCTAAGCGCGCGCAGACTGATAATTTGAATTTGGGAAGCGATTATCGGGTGGCTGAAGCGGTTACGGCCCCTAAAACAGCTACGGTTTCTAAATTAGGATGCACGAAGAGGGTTCTGAACCCTATAAAGACTGATCATGCAGGTGGAAGAAGGTTTTTGGATGGGTGTTCTGTCAACGCTACAGGAACAGGGTATGAAGCAGGGGGTAGATCTTTTGCAGATGTAGCAGCATTCAAAGCGAACCTACACGATGTAGCGCCTCATGCATTACCTGGGCCATCCGTTGCATTGCCAGTAAGTGCTCTAAAACCCATTAGGGTGAATCTAGATATGGAAATAGTCGATGGAATCCTTGAAAGGATAGAAGTTTTTTCGGCTCAAGCTGCTATTTTTCATTTTCAAGGTTTTTGGCCCTCGCTGGTTGATCTGCATGGATGGGTATCCAAGAATTGGTTGCCACTTATAGAAGATAGTGTTGAAATCTTCCCCTGTGTAAAAGGATTCTTTATTGCTGTCTTCCAAAGCCCTGAGGACAGGAGGATAATCTTGAGCAACAGTGATTTTTTATGGCAGGGTAAATATCCTCTCATGGCCAAGCGGTGGCATAAGGATTTTAATCCGCTTACAGAATCCTTTAACAAGGTTCCGGTATGGGTTCGGTTACCAAATTTACCATTACATCTTTGGCATGAACCGGTCTTTGAAACTATTGGGAATGCAATAGGAGACTATATGTTTGTGGATAAAAATACTTTGTTAGGTTACCATTCGACCTGTGCTCATATTATGGTTGAAATGGATGTTTCAAAAGGCCTACCAGAGGCGATTTGCCTGGACTCCCCAAGGGGAACTTGGACACAGGTGTTGGATTTTGAGGGTGTACCTTTTTGGTGTAGAAGATGTCATCAGACGGGTCATCTGGCCGCTCGTTGCTTGGCAGGGATTACAAAGCCCAGAAGACCACATTCTTGGTGGGCCAATGCTTCCTCAGAACACTATATAGCTAATCAACCTATGGAAGACCTGGCTGATTCTGAGATAGAAGTTAGCACTCTTTCCGAGCTGATGATTGAGGAGGAGCTGCTGGTGAAAGACTCCATAGATGGTTCTGTGGTGACTGAGATTAAAGATCTGTCAAAGCCAGTGGTTGTGGTAGATTTGGTTTCTCCCCCTGTTGTGGAGGAACAACGTAGGAGCCAGATTTTTGCTGGTGTTCATAAGGATATTGATGTGCCATCTGTATCCATTGGGCTTAATGGACCACCGTTACCTGAGGTATGGATGACAGAGGCAGCTAAGGTAGAGGATGGATGGACTGCTGTGAAGAGGAAGAAGTCTACGCCTTTGGTCCCCCCTCTAGATATGAACCTTCGTTCGTGTAAAAGGTAACTATTTATTTTTTGAAGGTTGAAGGAAGTTTTTCTTGTCTTTAGATGGTACGGTCTGTGTAGTGTCAGCGGAAACATCTGGTCTTTTCTGCTATTTTCAGGTTCCGGTTTTACCTGGTTTGGTTTGTACCTGTTTTGGTGTTTTGATCTTCTCTAGGCTTTAAGGTTTATCTTTTTGTTGTTAAGGGTTTTGGGGTCCCTTCAAAACCTGCTTTTACCTTTAATATAAAACAATTGTCCTTAATTTATCCTTCTATTGCTTGAATGTTACAACTATTTCCTTCCATTAGCCTATCTAATAATTTCATTGTATTCTCATTCAAATCATCTTCATCAACTTTCATATCAATATATTCATCAAAAATAATATTGAAAATATTACCTTGTGTCTCTTTGTTCTCTTAAAATATTCCTTTACTTAATCCTACTTATTTTATGCTTATAATGAGGTATTGTGCTGCTACATCCTCACTTACTCCTTCTTCTTCATCAATCTTTACACCTTATTTAGGGTAAAATATCACTATATCACTATATTCAACTGCCCAATTAGCTTTCTCTTCAACATTAGCATGTTATCCATGATTCTCTCTTGTCATCCATTCCTTGGCTTTGTTGACATATTATACTCTTATACCCTCAGTATGGGCTTCATCTTCATTCAAATATTTACCTGTATACACACATTCCAATATATCATCATTTATAAACTTATGAGGCTTACTTGCCCCTTTTCTTCCTATTTTAGGTTGCCTTTCTATCAATTACACCATTTATCTTCTTCTCTTGTCTATCATATTCTTGAGAGGCCATCTCACTCTTATCTTGATTTTTACAAAGAATCTTAGTCTTATCTCTTCCAAGGCTTTCTCTAACCTTGCTAAAATCATCTTCATCTCAACAATCTCTTTTTCTCTCTCTAATTCCCTTTTATTCACTTCTTTTTATTTTTCCATATTCTTATGGCAACCTTCTTTCTGCAAGCCCTTCATTATTCTATTTCTCTCTTCACTCTTATCTATTCTTCCTTATCTCTAAGTCTCACCTGGACCTATCTTCTTCGTAAGCTTATCTACTTGCCTCCTCAACCTCAGTTGGGTCTTCTTACTTGACTCTCACTCACTCAGATTCTATTTTTATATTCATCTCTTCTTGATGAGCTTTCACTAGATCTCTCTCCTTCTAAGCCTTTATGGCTTAAGGGCTCTTTCCACACTATCTTCTTTCTCAAAATTTTTTCTACCTCTCCACTCTTTCCTACAACTTCATTAGTAAAATTATAATAACATCTCAAGAAACCTTCAATAATTAATCAACAAAATCTTCATGCAAACTAAACTAGAATTTTCAAAACAAAAAACATACCTACTCTAAAGAACTTATCAGCTCTGATACCAAAATGATGCAGAGGTTATTATACATAACCTTGATATAGATGTAAACATGAAATTATAATCTTTACCTTTACCAACCTAGATATGATATTATTAACTCATCATTATTGATGTCTGAAGCTCTTGCTTGACCTCTATTCTTTTCACTTTATAACTTGTCCTCTTTGGGTACAAGACTCTTAAGCCTACTCTTAAACTATCAAATCTCTCACTATTTGTAAACCCTTCACACTTATCCATTCATAAACATATGTAAAATCCTCCTAACCATATAATCCATCTAAACAATTTCCACAATACAAATCTTAACTAACCTCTTCTTCCTTTCTTATCACCTTTTTATCAACTCTCACAATTTTCTTATTCCCATATGCTTATTATATGACAAGAACACATTGGCAACTTGGTGAATACATAGTCTTGAGTTTCTTAATACTTTTAGGGTTTATATAAAAAATTAATAGATTTTTAAAACCTTGTTTGAACCTTCTATCCAATCCACACCATTTTCTCAATACAACTCTTAACTCACAAACTATTTCTTCCTCTTTTTCTAATTGGCTAGTAGCCTTTTTTTGGCCTTTTTAAACTATATGGATAGGTGCAGATTGATATTGTGAAACTAAGATGATATTATGACACCCTCTATCCTTTACCTTCTCTCAATTAAATTTATCAACCCTATTCGTCTCCTAGATGCACTTTTTATACCTTAACCAAACCTAATTAGGTCTCTTAGCCCTGTTATCCACATAGTCACATTAAAACCATACACATCAATTAATTAAAAGGAATAAACCAATAAAATAAATTAAATCACCCTATTCCCCAAATTTTTACCAAATTTCATGGTTTTTAGATGGTTGGAACTCCACAAAATCAAATTCGAGTTTAGAAACCCTAACTCAGGGTCTTCTTAGTCTATGCAGACCCAAGAATGATTTAAATGGTGTTTTAGGTTTCATAAAGAGTTTAAAATCACTATGAAAGTTTAATAATCCCTTTACTATCACTATACACCTCCTCCAATCACTAAATACCTATTTTACAACTTTGCTAACCACTTTTACAAGTTTCTATGTTTGACTGTGTGAAGATTCATAAACATCTACATGTCTGTATTGAGTTTCTCACCAATATATGTGAAATAAACTTAAAGGGATCCTAAATAACCTTAAAAACATAGGAAAAAAACTTACCAATGTACCAAGAATTTAAGAAACATATATTTATTAATGATTTCTTCAAATACTTTATCTTGCACATTCAACTTCAATGCATACACAGAGAAGATAGGGTTTGTAATCAATTTTTGTCTTCAAATGAGAAAATTTATATTAATTTTATTGGGGTTAACATACATTCAATTTTTAATCCATACCGACAACTGAATCTAAAACATAAGTGTTTTAAGTTTATAAAACCTATAACTACTTCAACGGTTCTTACACTCCTTCAAGAACATTGAGAGACCTAAAAATTATATTAACTCCTAACACAAATATATGAAGGACTTATTTTATGAATTATTATGTAATATAGTGATATTAACCCCCTATAGAGCCTAAGCAACAATATTACAATGTTGAAACTTCTCCAAACATGACCAAAACTTGGCAAGGAAATTCAAAATTTCAAATTTATAGAATTGGTGAGAAAATGCCAATTTCGATTTCTAACTCCCTATGCACACTTAAACACCTAAAGAAGATTCTAAAGTGTGTATTATGACACCTAAAACCCTTAAAACACCCTAAACAACTACATGACCACTAAACATCTTGATCAAGCCAAAATTATGCAAATAAAAACAAGATAATTCATCCTTAGAAGGATGTTCTTGAATTAAGAATTCTAGAGAAATACACCTGGAGTAATACAAAAGAATGCCACCACTATTTCAACCCATCCACACTAAATAAAAGGTTAAGCACATACTTAGAGGTAAGTATGTTGTCTGTTTAAGTACATTCTGATTGCTATGTTGTCCATTTATATTCTATCATACGTAGTCTATTTAGATAATTAGTAATTAATCCTTGAGCCATTTAGAATTTATTATATCCCTCCTATAAGCCCTATTCTAAAATTTTTGTATCCACTATTAGGATCAATAATAATTTCCTTGTATGGATTAGCATCAATTACATAATTGATAATAATTTTGAGACAATCAACATAGATCCCTATGTTTTTATTTCTATCTACAACCCAAGGCTAGTTTAATAGTCCTAAGTAATTAAAATTTTCTAATTCTAAGTCTTTAAATCATGCATTACTATCTATAGATGACCTTTCCTAGCATTATACATGATGTGGTTTCAATTCATGACTTACACATAGTCCCTCACATGTTTTTTGCTGATCAGAGTGACATCTCCTTTGATTTAGGAGTTTGTGCGATCATCTTTGACCCAACTCTAGAAGCCATCACTGAGCAACTAGAAGTAATTCAAGAATAAGAAGACTTATCTATAACATATTGTAATGAACACTTTGATAATATCTATGCAGTATATTAATTTGCTTCATTTCAATATTATATATTGTCACATGATTTATTATGATTTCTATCATTATATAATTTGATTGATTGCATAAAATAGTGTATTGACATCCCTTTAAGGTAATGTACCACTTCCTGGAAATGATCTTATATTAGGAAATCCACTCATCTATCTTATTAATCTAATATTGTCTAAGTTGTCTCTTGTGTGCAGGTAATTATTCTTAGCCAAAAAGTTCTTACTTTGCTTGATCAATGATGCACAACCTCCATCATAGGTATTCCTATTTAAACTCTATATCACTTCTATTTTTAGTAAGTTTATTTTATTAATAAAAATGAACTAAAAAATACTAAAACATTATGTCATGTCTAGTGGGATCCCTACAGTCTCATTGTTCTTATTATTTTCATTGTGAAATTGTTCATTAGTTGCATTTTTTTATTGACTATTTTCATTCAAAAAAGAAAAAAATCTAAAATTCTTGCTTTCCTTTTTAATGTTTAAAAATAATTGCATTCATCCTTTGCTTTCTTAGATAATTCACATAGATTAATATAGTTGGGTTAATATATCATGATAATCACACTTTCTCACACATGACCAAACCATAGTAAATCTTATAACAAGCATCAAAACATTTTCCTTCCTAAGGTGGATCCACTTGGATTTCATCACCAAGGGGAAAATTGACTCAGTGTACTAACTAAGTATAATTTTTTTGGAAAGAAGTATAAAGGATAATCACCTAACACTCTTATCACTACAGTGTGTGAAGTGAGGGGGTAGGCCCCAATACCAAGCCACATGCTTCCTTCCATTATGGAATCATGCCTCAACATACCCTTGCATATATAGAGGTTCTTATCCTCAAATAAAACTTAAAACCATATTTAGATTACCATTTATTAGTACCCTTGTTATCCTTTTTCCCTATCACATTCTAAATTTAGTTTCTTGAAAGTAAAATCCTTTAAGAACATTTATTAGTGTATGTTTACTTTCACTAAAATGAGATAATAAAAATAATATTGTGTGTCTTTGCATTTCATTCTTTGATTTTATTTTTAGTGCTACATGGTTTGGATGTCATATCATTCCCTAAAACAAACTAAATTTCTTACATAATCCTCGACCATGGAGAACACATCGAGTCCTCCCAACTCTCCTAAATCCATGGGGGAAGGCATTCCTTAATTTTATACATAGGGAGACCCAAAATTTGATAGTATATTAAATAGTAATCTAATTGCCTTTAACCATTATCTTAGTACTCAAGCCATACGTATTTCAGTTTCCCCTTAAACCCAATATTCTAGAACTATTTTTGGTATGTCCCTAGAGGGACTTAAAGGGATTACTATAGTTATGGTAACCTCTTTCAACAATCCTCCACCAATAACTTTTGATACCAATGTATCAGAACCCTTGAATAATCCACCTCTATTAGTATCTAATAACCCTTATCTAAGCATTACCCAAGATCAAAATGTTACTAAACCTCAACTTATGCTTACTCTAGCACCCAATAATTCACCCCAAAACTTAGTAATTAAAATCTCTATAACTATCCTACCTATCCAAACTAGCATAGATTCAAATTCTCAAATCCAAAATTCATAATAGGTTACCCTATGTCAGCTTCTTTAGTAGTACATCCCATTGACTACTCAATACATATCTCCCTCGCAAATTCTTGGATCCACTTACCTTTACTCATTCCCACAATAAAATATACCTATCAATACTAAGAAGAAAACATCTTAGGGCGTATTCCTTAATATAATACCCAACCTGACCATATGGGCATCCTTATGAATAGGATGGAAAATCTATAAGTCTCTACCTCTAGGCAAAAAAATATGCTCACGTATGAGAAAATTTTAAATGAACCCATTAATCATGCTGCCCCAATTAGGCCATATCCCTCACAGTGGAAAATTCTAAAATTTAATAAATTTCAAAACAAGGAAGATCCTCAGTAACACGTTAGGGCATTTAGACATGCTTATTATCTCATAGGTCACGATGATGCTTTTCTTATAAGGATGTTTCTCATGTCATTAAATATATCAACCTTAGATTGGTATAGCTCTATCCCTCAACACTCCTTATTCTCTTCTAGGAAACTGGCCCAAATCATTTTATAATGCTTCTCCATTGACATCATAAGAAAATTAACCATAATTGACGTCTATGCCAATAGATAATTTGATGAATCAATTGCCAATTTTTTAGTTAGGTGGAAACATATTATAAATCAACTTACTTTCTCCCTTGCTCAACTAAAATTAATAGAGTTGTTTTCAAGATCATGCACTAAGCATATCTCGTAAACATATCATGCACTAAGGAAAGGTAAAGTTACATAATAAGAACTTTAAACCTTATTCCTCCAAAGGGAATAACAATAACAAGACTAAAGGCATTGTAAATTCTATTGTCTAAAAATTCTCACCTCCATAAATAAAGAGCCAATCCAAACCTTTTACCTCCCAAATGTAACCATAAAAACCTTTAACATGTTTTCCTCCTTGATAATACAAACCCTTAGGGGAGTCTTATGCTTTTGTTTTAGACAAGATCTTAAAATATTTTATTATCAAGCTTCTTCAGCTTAGACCCCTTGATGATTCTCACCCCAAGCCTAGTTAGTAAAAAGAAAAAACCTTCTATAATTATCATCATGTACCTAGTCATGATGTCAATATGTGTCAGTACTTCAAAGGTATAGTTAAAAACCTTATCAACCAAGGAGAAGAATTATCGTTGGATAATTCTAATTCCCCTCCTAATCAATCCATAGATATATTTAGGCAACCATTCCCCAACCATCCTTCTACATCTAATTATGTACAAGTAAACTTAAGAAGAACCTTAGATCATGAGACCCATGTGATAAACACAATTCATGATCAACTTCTTCCTAATTAAGTTGGTAATTATTTTGAGTCACCTTCTAAAATAACAAGGATCCCAAATCTCCTTATAAGAGATGTTTTCAAACCTTCTAAATCAATTAGGTATGTTCTTAATATTCATTCAAGTTTTTTGAATATTATTATTTAGGATCCTCTTGTTAGGTTGTGGAGCTAAAAGCTTCACAGGTATGCAAACATGGAGGAGGTTGCTGAGTGTCACAGTAACCGACGTCGGTCAGGCCAATCGATGTCGGTCAGGAGTAGACAGGAAGCTGCCGACATCGGTCATGGATTGGCTGATGTCAATCATCTCCAGACAGACAGTGACTAATGTCGGTCGTCTGCGCATTCCAGAACTGGTCTAATTTTAGCTACACAGTCAATTTACATGTAAAGACTAATTTTAGTCTTGAGTCTACATTTCTAATTATTGTAATTAGGAAGTCTAATTATTGTTTATATGGGATCTATTTAAGAGACCCATGGGGCTGTATTGTAATTTATAGAATCATAAGGACTTGTAAAGGCAAGGACAAGGGTTCTTCCAAGGTATGTAAGATCTAGGTTTGCAGGTGTGCAAGACCAGGTTGATCTGTAGTTGTGTAATATCAAGGGAGATATACATGGTAAGTAAGGTCAGATGATCTGCAGGTGTGTGTGTGCAAGGTCAAAGGAGATCTTCAACACAATAAGGAACAAGATTAGGAAGATCTACTTGGAGTAATTTGAGTACTTGGTGGACTGGAAGTAAGCAACAACGGTTGAGTTGATTGTCACTTACTGGTGGAAACAACAACTCCGTTATTGAGTTGATTGTTGTTTGTAATTGAGAGAGAGAACCCTTGAGGGAGAATTACTATTACACCCAAGAGGTGTGGAAAGAGTGTGATTTCTTCATTGTATTTCCTTCTAGAAGAGTGTTAATACAAGATTGTATTGTCTCTCATATTCTGTGTTGTTTTTGAATTCTAGTTACATATTACTTTTGGTTTAATTCCATGTTTAGTTGCTTATACAAAGGTAATCAATTGTACTCTTAAGGAGTAGGATCCTGACAATTGGTATCAGAGCTAGGATCAACTAGAAGTGGTAGAGTGGGTTAGTGTTTGTTGATTACAGGTCACTCTTAGGGGTTTCTGATTGAGTGGGAGTAAAGCAATGGTAGAAGAAAGTACACTAAGAATGGAGAAATTCAATGGCAAGAATGATCAATTAATGGATTGTGGAAAGAAAGGGTAGGTAAAGAAAGATTGTTGGTTGGTAGAATATCAACATGAAGGAAATAAAGAAGCAAATGATGTAGGGATTGTTGCACGAGTTGCTCTTATATGTTCCTTGGATAAAGTAGAATCTTGGGTTTTAGATTCTGTTGCCTCTTTCCATGCAAACCCAAATAGAGTATTTTTCCATGATTATGTCCATGGAGACTTTGGAAAGATTTATTTAGGGGTTGGTGAGCCTTGTCAAATTATTGGCAAAGGGGAAGTGTGGCTGAAATTGTAGATGGGCAACACATGGGTGTTGAAGGATGTCATGCATGTCCCAGTCCTGAAGAGAAGTCTAATTTCTGTAGGAAAGTTGGGTGATGAGGGTTGCACAATAACTCTCACAGTGGAATCTTGGAAAGTTTCCAAGGGTGCACTTGAATTAACATGTGGTAAGAAAGTATGTACTCTTTATCTATCTACTTGTATTACTGATTCTCCTTCTAGTTTATCTACTTCTGATATACATGCGAAGATGTGGCTTTGTAGGCTTGGTCACATGAATGAGAAGGGAATGCATGTTCTTAAGAGGAAGTTTGATGTCTTTGACAAACTTAAGAACTGGAAAGCCTTGGTTTCCATGGAGAAGATGATGGATAGAGATCCGCTAAAGGGGATAAATAATTCTGAGCAGGGTAGTTTAGACAAGGTTATGATCTAAAGTGAGCTCATGGGTAAAAGTCATCACTCATAGGAAAACATAGTTACCGACACCAGTCAGGTGTAGACCAAAGTTAGTGATGTCAAGTAGGTGGACACTGACATCGGTTAGGGAACTGACATCGGTGATCAAGAGGAATTGACATCGATCAGGTGTAGACCAAGGTTAGCCAGAGGTGACCGAGATCGGTCACTATTAAAATAGATTTTGGGTAGACAGCAAGCTGTTAAGGAGTCTCAAACACCCATGTGGAGGATTGAAAGAATAAGTAAGCCTCAAATTCATTATTCCCCTTCTTTATACTACTTGAACTTGTTGCTCACTGATGGTCAAGAACCAGGAAGTTTTAAAGAGGCAATGTAGGTAGAATCTAGGAAATAGTGGGAGCATGGCATGAATGAGGAAATTGATTCCTTGGAAGAGAACCAAATGGGAGATTTGGTAGAGTTTCTAGTCGAGATGAAAGCACTGAAAGATGAATGGATTCCCAGGTTAAAGAAAGGAGAGAATGGATAGGTGCGATAGAAGGCCAAGTTATATGGTCTTAAGCAAGCTCTAAGACAGTGGTATAGGCTTGATAGGTGTATGACAAAGCATGGCTTTAGTCAATGTCAATGTAACCATTGTGTTTATTTTACCAGGTTGGATAATGGTTGCAACATTATCCTATTATTGTATGTGGATGATATGCTTGTTGTAGGTTCATACATGCAGGGATTTACTGAGCTAAAGGTAAAAGTAACTTAGACATGTGCCAGGAAGGATTTAGGAGCAAAGAAAATCCTTGGCATGAGTATTTATAGAGACAGGGAAGGTCATAGGTTGATTGTTTCTTCAGATGATTATGTGATTAAGATAGTGGAGAGGTTCAATATGCAAGATGTAGAACTGGTTAGCACACCTATGGATGGACAATTCACAGAACAATGTCCCAAATCACATGATGAGGTTGAGTACATGTGTACTAGACCTGATATTACCCAAGCAGTGGGAATTGTCAGCAACTTTGTGGCCAATTTGGGAAAGGAGCATTGGAAAGCAGTTCAGTGGATTCTCAGGTATCTGAGAGGGACCAGTAGTAGGGATTCATGCTATGCAAGGTCAAGCACTTCTCTACATGGGTATGTAGATTCAGATATGGCAGGTTACTTGGATGACAGGAGAAGCACCACAAGATATGTGGTGGTTGGTCTTCAAGACTGAACTTGAAGAGGAATACAAGCCAGGAAACAAAATTAGATGATGTATAGGTATAGGTATAGGTGCAACTATTTATATCCAAGTGGGAGATTGTTAGGTTGTGGAGCAAAAAGCTTCACATGTATGTAAACATGGAGGAGGTTATTGAGTGTCACAGTAATTAATGTCAGTCAGGCCAATCGACATTAGTCAGGAGTAGACAGGAAGCTACCGACATCGGTCATGGATCAGCCGATGTCGGTCATCTCCAGATAGATAGCAACCGACATCGGTCATCTGTGCATTCCAGAACTGGTCTAATTTTAGATGGACAATCAGTTTGCATGTAAAGACTAATTTTAGTCTTGAGTCTACATTTATAATTATTGTAATTAGGAAGTCTAATTATTATTTATATGGGATCTATTTAAGAGACCCATGGGGCTATATTGTAATTTGTAGAATCATAAGGACTTGCAAAGGCAAGGACAAGGGTTCTTCCAAGGTATGTAAGATCTAGGTTTACAAGTGTGCAAGACCAAGTTGATCTGCAGTTGTGCAAGATCAGGGGAGATCTACATGATAAGTAAGTTCAGTTGATTTATAGGTGTGTGTGTGTGTAAGGTCAAAGGAGATCTGCAACACAACAAGGAGCAAGATCAGGGAGATCTACTTGGAGTACTTTGAGTACTTGGTGGACTGGAAGTAGGCAACAACAGCTGAGTTAATTGTCACTTACTAGTGGAAACAACAACTTTTTTATTGAGTTGATTGTTTTTTGTAATTAAGAGAGAGAAATCTTGAGGGAGAATTACTGGTATGCCCAAGAGGTGTGGGAAGAGTGTGATTTCTTCATTGTATTTTCTTCTAGAAGAGTGTTAATACAAGATTGTATTGTCTCTCATATTTTGTGCTATTTTTGAATTCTAGTTACATATTACTTCTAGTTTAATTCCATGTTTAGTTGCTTATACAAAGGTAATCAATTTTACTCTTAAGGAGTAGGATCCTGACACCTCTTGAGGAAATGCTACCTAAGTCTATTCAAGGCAACCAACCAGAAATAAAGGATGAGAAAGCTATCAAGGAGGATACTTGTTTGGATACCCTTGAATATATGGATGTTACTCCTTTAGTCACTACTAAAACTTTACATAGCATATTTGTTCCCTCTGGCTTACTCCCTACTAAGATGTCTACAACATTACATCGACCAACTCCAAAACTAGCTTCCCTTATAGCTAATGCCAAGCCAAATCTTGTAAAAGCAAAAGCTAAGGGAAATGTTTTAAGAAGTGGAAACAAATGCCTTGGCACACCATGAGGTAAATCCTTACAACATCTACTGATAAGAATTGAGCTCCTTAAAGAGGATATCCTTACTACTTCCAACCAGATTCGAAAAGGGAGAATGGTTCTACCACCAATTCAAACTAGAGCATCCATATTAGGACCTCATCCTTCTATGAGACCAAAAGCCACTGTTATGGAATCCTCTTATAAGAAACATACACCAGTATAAAGGGATATTACCATAATAATAATGATAATACTGTTTCTATCGCTAATTCGCTTTTTCAGATTATAAAGAGAGAGAAGAAACTAAAGAGATAAATGGACAAGGCATGTGAAGTACCTGGATAAAGATCGCACACCGTAATCCAGACGTTTGTGAGCACCCCTCTTTGGCTGTGGAGGAATGACACCTGCAAAGAAAAGGAACTTGGACAAGAAAATGTTAGATGGATAGGTGGTGGGTTGCCAAGCGAAAGCTTGTTCCCAGAAGTATGAGAACTTCCTTAAGGGAGGTCAACCCACTATTTTAATAACAAATAAATGACTGATAAATGACAGAATGCTAAAATAGATTGAAATGATAGCAAACTGAAAGAGAAAAGAAAGCAAAGGCTTACCTGGAAGAAGCTGTCGGCCTGGTTGAAGTCGCCGGCGTCGGTGGTATCACCGGCGTCAGTTGTCGGGTCTGCCGACGTCAGTTAGTCTACCGACGTCGGTGGGGGTAATGACCGGCGTCAGTCAGGGCAATAGGCTTGGATGGGGTTTTAGGTAGGTTCTGGTCGAGTCTGGACAGAGTCTGGTCTGGGCTTGGTCTGTGGACGGGTCTGTGGATGGTCTTAAACAGAGGTGCAAAAGAGTCAAATGGGTAGAAGGGTAGAGGAGGACAATCAAGGAGATAGGAACCTGGGTCTGCTTGGCTTGGTTAGCAGTCTGGGTTGGGGAAGAGAAGAGCTGAATCTAGTTTGAAAGTAGATAACTAGAAAGCATGAAGAAAACAAACAGAGTACTTACCTGTGCCCTGCTGAAGAAGGTGTTGATCTTGTTGCTGATGATGCCAGATGTAAAACCTGTTGCTGATGAAGAATCCCTGTTGTTCACTTGCAGAAGCTTGCTGTGTACCTGAGGGAGAGAGTCAGATTGATTGGGAGAGAGGTCAAGTGAAAGGATTGATACAAGGGTCTGATACGAAGGTTCAAGAGTCGGGTGCCAGGGAGAAATGCAGAGAAGCGAAGAGAAGACAAGAGGAGGAGATAACGGTATAGAAGCCGTTATAAAGGGTGCCGATGCTGGCAATATCACCGACGTTGGCTGAAGGCTGACCGACGTCGACGGCTAAAAGGCCGGAGAAAGGCTAAAAATAGCCTTCTATCCGTTTTCTAGCCGCCAGGTCAAATGAATGCGAGGATGAAATGGTCGACGGAGGTTAAATGGGCGAGTGAAGAGATTGGAATGGGAGACTAAGGCATTAAATGGCCATGTGGGGAATGAAGGGGATCCAAGGAGGGTATCTTAGGGTGGCGAGGTGGCAAGGAGAGGGAAAAATGGACTTATTAATTAAAAATAGATGATTATTTTCAATTAATAAGACCTAGGTAGGTTAGGGATAGTCGAAGTGGCAAGGGACCAAGGGGAGAGAGGAAGACCAAGGGTTAGACACTTTTTAGGTGTCTACATTTGCCCCTTTTTGTCTTGTTAGTTGTTCTAGATGAACTGCAAGACAAAAAAAGGAGGTGGTTGCCCCAGGTGAGGGATGATGTGGATTGCCCCGAAGTAAGGATGAGGTATTCCCCCTCAAAGCGGGAGTCGAGGGAAGGGAACCTGATGTCAGGTGCTGATTTGACAAAAGGTGGATGAGAAAGATGAGAAGTGAGTGAAAATGCTGAAAAAGTCGTGATTGCACGTATACCACATCACGGGATAGGTAGGGTCAAATTGTCGCATGTCGAGGGTCAAGGAGTGCCAAAATTAAAGTAACCGGGCCCCAGCATTTAGTCGTCTGCTGATCGGGTCACTTAATCTAAGCTAAAGCTCTAAGTGGTCATCGTGTTCCAGGTATCCAGGGCTCAGGAAGTGCTCCCAGAGACACGAAAAAGCCACAAGTAGTAGGTATCAACTGACTTGCGATCCTATACTTGTGAGGGGTCAAAAAAAAGTTTGCGCACAATTCTGCTAACCAGCCGTGAGGTAGCACACATGCAAAAACAACCAAGGCAACATTGGCTTGGAAGTAGTCGAAGGTCGAAGGAGATACGCATGATCTCCAATGGTTGGGTGGTCGATGGATGGACGAAGGATGTGGCTGAGCTAACCTCAGAAAACGTCATGTGATCTGAGTGCTGCCTACATAGCCCTGGTGATAGGGCCTCAGGCCAATGTAGTTCTCCCTGAAAGGGAGGAAGGGTCAAAGAGATGATTGGTCTTGGTCAAAGTCGCAGAAGGGAAGGTTTGTCCATCAAAGAGATGAAAAAATGGGGGTGGTCGAGCTAACCTCAGAAGATGTGGTATCTGAGTGCTGCCTACATAGCCCTGGTCATAGGGCCTCAGACCAATGTAGTTCGGGCTGCGAGGGTCAAAATGGTCGATGATGAGTTTGGTTGTGTTGAAATGACGAGGGTAAGATGATGCTATGGACGTCATAGGGGTCAAGAGGCTTTCATCCCTAGCAAGTGTCCATAGTCGTGATGGATGCATGCTAAAAATGAATGAAGGTCTATTTATGCTTCAGCAAGTATTGGTTTATGCTTAACATAAATTGGGTCTGGTCGATAGTTTCTATGTGTATTAGTGTCCATGGAAACTATGTGAAATGGTCCAGGATGATGTCAGCTGAAAAATGATGAAAATGGTTGGGTTTGAGATGAGTCGATAATTGATGTGGTTAAATGTGACCAAAGTGTAGAGAAAAGGTGAAAGGCAAATTGCTCTTTCATTGACAAGGACCAGAAAGGAAGCATAGATAGGGGTTATTAGAACCAAAGCCCTGTTCATGCATTACGTCGTCGACCAGTATGGTGTTAGGGCGGTAATCGAATCACTTTGACATTAAAGTGAGCTCGAAGTCCCCTGAGCAGGTGATAGGAGGAGGATAGGGTAACCCAGTTTAAGAGCAGGAATAACCGTGCCCCTTTTTATAGGAGACCCTGAGACAGCTACAAGCCAAGTCCGTGACTCATTTTTTTTTTTTTTTGGGTGCAGGCTGATCGATGCGGGAAGCCTACATAGAGATGTCTTTTGATGTATGGTCAATTTGCGAAGCTGATCAATGCGGGAAGATTCTAAGAAAGGTTGCTGTTTGTAGCAAGATTTAGTCATAGCCATCCTTCGAGGGAGTGGTCTATATTTTTGCTTGATATAAGGTTTGAATAGCTGTCCTTCGAGGGATCAGTCTATTAGCTACATTAATGATAGTACAGCTATCCTTCGAGGGATCAGTCTGTCTTTTTGATTTGAGTTTGTGACCTTGGATATGTTTTGACATCTTGATTGATTGTTGATAGGAATTTGAGTCATGGACAAGACTGTAGAAGTTCAAGGACTCCCTTTTATTAGGACAAAGCATTACTGCTTGACAAAAAAGGGTTGACAAGGGTTAGGAAGCAGGGTTGATAGGAAAAGGAATGACAATGACAAGGGGTTGCTCAAGGGACGAGCTCAAGTTATGTGTCAAGTAGGCGAGTACTCGACGAACAGAAGAAAGGTCGAAGATGCAAGACATAAAAAGGGGGTTTAAGGTCTAAGAAGACCCTGTGTTTCTTGTATGTTATGATAAGGTCCAAGTCAATTAGGAGCAAACTTGCCCCAATTTGCCTCTTTCCAGATTGGTCAGGTGTTGATTGATGGATGTGAAGTTGGTTGACATTGTCGTTGGTTGGTTGAAAAAGGTTGAATGTTTAGTCGAGAGGTCTGGTTGATTGATATTTGGTTGAAGTTTGGTTGAGACTGGTCGAATAATTGGTCGGGGGTTGGGTCGATGGACACTTGGTCGAGATGAGTGATTGATATGTGGTAGAGACTGGGTTGAAGAGTTGGTCAAGGTTCGGATGAAGGATGAATTCCCCCAGCGGGTAGGGAGAATGTTTGAAAGATTGGTTAAGGTCGATTGAGGTTTAGTGGTCAGATGGATGGTATTAATGTCGAATAAGGGGGTCAAAGGCGGCAAAGGGACCATATTCCAGCATGGAGATCCCGATTTAGGTGATGAGGCTAGAGAGGCATGAGTCGGGATTGATGTTTTATTGAAGAGGTGGTTAAGAGGGTCCTTGATGAGAAGGGAATCCTTTTTTTGGTGTTGATGAATGATAGCTTTAAGAGCGAAACAATGCTCAGTGTCATGTCCCGGAGTGTGATGATAGTGGCAAAATTTAGAGTTGTCGAACCAAGAGGGTTTTGATACGAGAGGTGATGGGCGGAGTGGTGTTGAAGGTTTACTGATGATGTGGTCGAGAAGAGAGGTGTCATTCTCCAAACATTGGTGAACGACGACCTTGAGGGCATGACAATGTTCCGTGTCGTGCCCAGGCGTGTGATGATACGCACAAATGCAAGTGTGGTCGAACCAAGGTGGTTTAGGTCTGAGAGATTGATATTGTCTAAGAGGCGGGAGGTCGATACGAGAGGACTGCAACAATTGCCATAAGAGGAAGGCATATGAACCTGCTAACGGGTCGGGATGTTTTATTGCAGTGAGGGTTGGTGACGTTGGTTTGGGAGGTGAAAGAGGTATAGGTCGAGGGTTTGGATGAGATGTATGTCTGATGGGTTGAGAGAGTAATGGAGGCGATGTGCCTCTGTGAAAGATGGGAGTGGGAAGCACTCCTAGTAAAGTAGATGGATGTGGGCCCAAGATTGAAGGTAATGACGAAGGTGGAGGAGGAGTTCTCCGATGTGGTCTAGTGGCTTTCATGTGTTTGGGTCGAGGGCCACTATTGTGTGAGGCGAGGTTAGATGTAGGTTTGGGTTTGGATGTGGATAGAGGTGAGTGAGATGTAGAAATCTCATGCAAAGGGCAGGAGGAAACTGCGACTGGGTGTTCCTCGGTTGAAATGGGTGGAGAGACTAGTTCTTCTCTTGGTGGAGAAGAAATAAGAGAGGGCAGCTCCTCGAGTGGGCAGAGGGCGTGGATGATCGTGCCTTCTACTTGTAGTTGAGGAGTAGGCAAGGTAGGGTCTTCGGATGGAGGTGGGCTTGATGGCGTTGATGTGGTCAAAGCGTCCTCCAATACAAGAGAGGTAGATGGAGGGCTAGTAGGAGAAGAAGGTGCTTCATCCTTTAATGGAAGAGGTTGGTCAAGGACAAGGGGCAAGATAGTGCTAATCGTGTGAATGTCATGGTCTTGAGGGTCATTGGTCGAAGTCTGGACGTTGTTTTGAGTAGGCGGATGATTCGGAAATGGTTGTTTGAAAATGTCGATATGTTGGTTAGGTGGGGCGTTCGGGTTATCTAAAATAAGATCCCCCTTGTCTAGCATGTCCTGGACGATGTTTTTGAAAGTTCGGAAGTTGTTGATGTCATGGCCTTGGACGCGATGAAAGGAACAGAAGTCGGCCTCCCTATACCATGTAGGGATAGATTTTGAAGGGTCGAATTGAGGTGGTCAGATTGGAGGGAGATTGAGGACCCCCTGCTTGAGAAGTTTTTCCAAAACAGAAGCGTATGGTTCTCCAAGTGGAGTGTAAGAACGCTGAATGTACCGTTGTTGGAATTGTTTGGTGATGCTTGGAGATGTTGAAGGTTGAGAGTGATTCGTTGTCGTCAAGGATGGTGATCTAACGACCATAGTATTGGCCACTCCTTTAGATTTGGAATTGGCAGAAGAAGAAGGTCTGGAAGAAGAATGGCCATTGGTTTTAGCGTTGGTATGACGCAATTTGACCTTATCTTCTTCAAGGGCGCGGAGTTCAAGCTTTCGAGCCATGATGAAAGCTTCATCAAAAGTGCAGAATGTCTGAATCTGCAAGGTAGAAGAGATGTGTCTGGCACATGCTCGAGAAAAGAGCTCAATGAGCTCAGGTTGAGGCAAAGAGAAGGAGAGCTGGTTGATCAGACCTCTCCAACGAGCGACAAAGTCGACGATTGATTCGTCGTCAAACTACCTGATGGAGTAAAGGTCTGTGATTGAGACTTGTTTGGTGATGTTGATTGAGAAATGGTCAAGAAATAGTTGGGCGAGTTGGATGAATGAAAAGATAGAGTGTCTGGTAAGAGAACTATACCAGTCAAGGGCAGGGCCAGAAAGGGACATAGGGAACATGCGTAAAAGCAACGCATCGTCATGGGCAATAAGATAACAGGCATGTCTAAATGCCCGTAGATGTTGTTGTGGGTCTTCCTTACTCTGAAAGTGAGTGAATTTAGGAAGCTCCCAATGGTTAGGGTATGGTCGAATGGGGATGGAAGGATGGATGGGCTCATTGCAAATTTGCTCATATGACAAAGTATTGCTTGAACCGAAAATGGAAGCTTCGAGACTGGACATTTTATCCATCAGCATTTTGATAAGATTTGCTGATGGATTGGCGGGCTGAGCGCCCCCTAGATTGTAAGGCGCTTGGAAGAGGCTAGAGGAGGCGTGCGACATAGTCGGTTGTACAATGTACGGATGACTAGTCGCAGGGGCAGAAGTGGAGGCTAGAGGTGGTTGCGTTATGAAGGTCAAAGGTATAAGTTGACTGGGCACCGCCAAAGGTGGTTAAATGGCAGCACTGGTAGAAAGATAGGTTGGCACGCCTACATTTGTGGGCGCAAGAGTATGAGGGGTCGAGACAATCAAGTTCTGATATGATGTAGAACTTGGTTGAATTGCAGGTAGTTGAGGGGGTAATGGAACCCCGATGGAGGTCGGTCTAAAAATAGATGGGGAGGCCAAACTTTGCATATTGGCTATGGTTAGGTTAATAGTTGAGGCAAAATGCTGAGTCAAAGAGGGTTGGGTGGCGAATGGTGTGGATGTCATCGCCACGTCACCCGAAAGGTCTCACGTTGGGTTTCTCGCGAGATAGTTTTGGAGGGCTGCGGTATTGAGGTCCAAGAATCTCTCGAAATCTTGGTCCCCTTCAGGGATGATGGGAATTTGAGTCGGGGTCGGGGTCAGGGTCGGTCCTGTAGGAGTTCTTTCAGTCTCCGAGTGGAACTCCATGATAGGACTGGTTAGGGACGGGGTAGATGGAAGCGGTCGTTGGCTAAAGTGGTTAAGAAGAGAGTCCTAGTTCCAAAAATTGTGTTCTTGCAGTCTCAAAAAACCAGAATGTGGTCTTTGACAGAGAATGGACAGGTTTTAGGCTACTAGTGTTGAAAAAAAAGGACAGTGACAGAGACCGACGTTGGTTGAAAAACTGATGTCGGTAAGAAATGTGGCCGACGTCGGTGAGATAACTGATGCCGGTAATAGAGGAAACCGACGTTGGTAGCAGAACCGATGCCGGTGACAGGGGAAAGCCGACGTCGGTGGCAGAACTGATGTCGGTCACTGTGTTTTCCAGAGAACCAAAAGATTTGAAGATTCTTGGAAAAACAAAGGAGAAAGCGTCCTCACTCACTCAAACAAACAGATGAGAAGAGGAAAATAGAGAGAGACAGACAAGCCTAAGCGATAAATCCTAGGAATTAACTTTAGAAGCTTGTGGCTTATGCCTTAGATGAATGTTTGGGGAGATGGGCTATCAAGAAGGTCCTAGAAGAAGCAGTCTAGAGCTAGTTTCAGGTCTTGTTTTAGGTGCTCAAAAATCTGTGTTAGGGTCTGGTACGTGGCCTGGTGCTAAGGAGCAAGCTCCCCTCACTTCACGATTCCAGTGGTTAGCTGGTCTCGCTTAGCCAAGATATACCTCGCCTAGAGTTTATCCTCTGCCAGAGAACGGAGTGGGCTTCCCCCTTGGTGATGAAATCCAAGTAGGGTCACCGGGACGGGTAAGGTATCCGCTGGGGGATGAAATCCCAGTCGGGCCTTGTCTCAAGTAAGTTTTATGTTCGTTTTAGTGCATGTGGTTTGGTAGTGTAACATCAAGTGTCTACGATTTATTCAATATGCGGATTTAAGTTACTAGATGTGGACTAAGAAGATGCAAGCACAAGCAGAGATGAATGCAATACGTTTTAAGCCCAAGTCGAAATGTGATGTTTGTTATGAAGACAAGTTTGAGAAAGGGTTGAGAGTATGATGTTTAGACTAGTCTAGAAATGCAAGGAAGAAAGATTCATTTTAGTCCTGCTTATAGTGTCATTGAGAAGAAAAGAAGGAGGAGAAAAGGTAAGAACCTAATGCTCCTAAATGAATGAAGAAGAAAAAGGAACCCAGGAGGAACCTAGGGTCCCACCGGGCGTGCCAGGATGTTTGTGTCGCTAATTCACTTTTTCAGATTATAAAGAGAGAGAAGAAACTAAAGAGATAAATGGACAAGGAATGTGAAGTACCTGGATAAAGATCACGCACCGTAATCCAGACGTTTGTGAGCACCCCTCTTTGGCTGTGGAGGAATGACACCTGCAAAGAAAAGGAACTTGGACAAGAAAATGTTAGATGGATAGGTGGTGGGTTGCCAAGCGAAAGCTTGTTCCTAGAAGTATGAGAACTTCCTTAAGGGAGGTCAACCCACTATTTTAATAATAGATAAATGACTGATAAATGACAGAATGCTAAAATAGACTGAAATGATAGCAAACTGAAAGAGAAAAGAAAGCAAAGGCTTACCTGGAAGAAGCTGTCGGCCTGGTTGAAGTCACCGGCGTCGGTGGTCTCACCGACGTCGGTTGTCAGGTCTGCCGACGTCGGTTAGTCTGCCGACGTCGGTGGGGGTAATGACCGGCGTCGATCGGGGCAATAGGCTTGGACGGGGTTTTAGGCAGGTTCTGGTTGAGTCTGGACAGAGTCTGGTCTGGGCTTGGTCTGTGGATGGGTCTGTGGATGGTCTTAAGCAGAGGTGCAAAAGAGTCAAATGGGCAGAAGGGTAGAGGAGGACAATCAAGGAGATAGGAATCTGGGTCTGCCTGGCTTGGTTAGCAGTCTGGGTTGGGGAAGAGAAGAGCTGAATCTAGTTTGAAAGTAGATAACTAGAAAGCATGAAGAAAACAAATAGAGTACTTACCTGTGCCCTGCTGAAGAAGGTGTTGATCTTGTTGCTGATGATGCCAGATGTGAAACCTATTGCTGATGAAGAATCCCTATTGTTCACTTGCAGAAGCTTGCTGTGTACCTAAGGGAGAGAGTCAGATTGATTGGGAGAGAGGTCAAGTGAAAGGACTGATACAAGGGTCTGATATGAAGGTTCAAGAGTCGGGTGCCAGGGAGAAACGCAGAGAAGCGAAGAGAAGCCAAGAGGAGGAGATAACGGTACAAAAGCCGTTATGAAGGGTGCCGATGCCGGCAATATCGCTGACGTCAGCCGAAGGCTGACCGACGTCGGCGGCTAAAAGGCCGGAAAAAGGCTAAAAATAGCCTTCTATCCGTTTTCCAGCCGCCAGGTCAAATGAATGCGAGGATGAAACGGTCGACGGAGGTTAAATGGGCGAGTGAAGAGATTGGAATGGGAGACTAAGGCATTAAATGGCCATGTGGGGAATGAAGGGGATCCAAGGAGGGTATCCTAGGGTGGCGAGGTGGCAAGGAGAGGGAAAAATGGACTTATTAATTAAAAATAGATGATTATTTTCAATTAATAAGACCTAGGTAGGTTAGGGATAGTCGAAGTGGCAAGGGACCAAGGGGAGAGAGGAAGACCAAGGGTTAGACACTTTTTAGGTGTCTACAAATACATATCCCTTAAATCCTCGTTACCCTTAGAATCTCATCGTAAGGTCTTATTCCAAGCATAAAATACCCTTTGTTGGAAATATTCAAACAATCAATGCAAGGAATCAAGACATGAAAGAAAATGCAACCTCCATGGCAATACCTTAGAAGTTTGAAAAACCTAACCAAATTTAATTATGGGTGTATTATTACAATATTGTCAGTCAAATCCTTTGAACATCCCTTATCACACTACCACCTATAAACTTGTTAACCCCCATACTAAAAAATTAGCATGGTATAGGGAAAACAAGAAATGTGCTTACCATTGAATAACGAGACATGATACTAAAAGTTTTAACATGCTTAAAGTTATAGTACATAATTTATTATAAGAGGATGATCTTTTACTAGAGTAATTTGGTTATGATTATCCACATAGTCAAACTACTAGAATCATGACCATCCCAAGAGCTAGTACATTATTGAGAGGGTTAAAATGAGCTTCAAAGGAGGATAGAACCTTTGATGAAACTTAGTATCAACCTTTATTAAACCCTTAAGACTTTAATGATTCTAAAAACATGGTAAGCCCATCATTATTTCAAATAGATGCAATAAAAATAACCACTTGATCCCAAACATAGTGTCATAAAACCCAAAATCTCAACAAAGCTAAGGTGACTATTACAAAAGCATCTAATTCTGATATAAACATTCCTATAATGCCTCTCTAAAAACCCAAATTTTTTATTCAAAGCATAGATTAATAATTCCTTAGATTTGATACAAATATCAGTTCTACAATAACTCCACCAACTTCCTGTTAAGATGTCTTTATATAAACTCATCTAAAATTATCCACAACATCACGAAGCTATGAAAAGGCCTTATAAGCCACCTAGATACAATTAGATGAACCTCAACCTCTGTCAGCTTTCATTGGATCCTTATAAAAGTTGTCATATATCACATTTCATGATTCTAAAATATCCCCTTTACAACTTGATGATCAGGACCCACCATTATTTATCATTGCCCAAGTTAATCAAACACAAATTAAAAGAGTTATGATTGAAAATGAATCTAGTATAAATATTATCTCCTCACATGATTTTAGGTAACTCTAGTTACCTAAAACTATTACATCTTAATCTTTAGTCATCCTAAAAGCATTTAACAATATCATTGCCCCCATGTTAGGTACAATTATCATCCCTATCCAAGTAGGTATATGTACCCTCTAAGAGTTATTTTATGTAATAGAGGGTGAGTTTTAGTATAAAATCCTATGAGGATTTCCTTAGAGACGTGATATGCATTGCATTCCTTCCACTTTATACTGATGTCTTGAATTTGAGCATGAAGGTAAGATCCATGTTGTCCTAGAAAATTCACATCCATTCAAGACGTGCAACTTAAATTATCATCCTAATTACATATTAATCCCCTTAAATAAATAATCCCATTATTTTTGGGGAAAACATTTGCTAGCTCTACTATACCTTCATCTAGCATCCTTGATGTAAAATCTTTTGACTCAACATTCCAATAACTCTCTATAAGGGAGTATCAGCTATTAACTCTTAGTACCTTACCAAACCTTTAGGAATATGGATGCCCTAACCAACAATGTACTTACCAACCCTACCTATGAGACATTATCCCCTTTAAACCTCCTCACCTCCAAAAACAATTTACCTATGGAGGAATCAACTAATCCCCTTTATATTGGGAAATTCAAACACATACCAAACCATTCATGTCTAACTTTTAATTTCTCAAAAAACCACACTTCACACAAAACTATATGCAATGATGAGCTTAGAAGGATTTGGCCTAGGAAATTTTGAACAAGCACCTCATGAGGTCATGATAAATGACCTTATAATATTGCACATAAAACATGGACTCAATTTCAATAAAACTCTTAAAGCCAATAATGATCATGATTTGATGTCCCATATCCCTATAAAGGTGGATGATGAGTCTCCCTAATCCCCTCTTATTTACCCTATGAAATTGATGACACCATTCCATCCCACCTAATGTTTTTTTTATTATCACCATTCATATGAAATCACTAACCCATCAAAGTGATGAGAAAACTATACACCTTCCATTAGTGTTTTTTGAACTAATAGATGAAGATTCATCCTCAGTCCATATAATGGAGTGTTGGAATGACAAATCCATTTTAATTTATTTAGGGGAAGGAGATTTATATCTAAATAATATCATACCATCTAATTCTCTTAGTCTTTTAAATGAGGTCACAACTGATATTAAAATGGGAAAACTTGAGGTCCCATAAAATATCAAGGTGAGACAATCCCTAGATTCTCACAAACACCAAGATTTCATGGCATTCCTTGATAAACATAAACATGTCTTTGCTTAGTCTTATAGTGATATTCTAGGAATAGATCTGGTTATAGTCATCCATAACATCATTACCATTACTAATGCTAAACTAAATAAAAAACTTTGAATGATGCACCCCCATGTAGTGCTTCTGTCAAAGAATAATTTTAGTATTTGTTTTCTATTTACTTTATCCAACCCATTAATTATACTCAATGGGTATCTAACAAAGTACCTATCATATAGACCATAGGGGGACTATGCCTTTGTAACAACTTGCATGATATTAATATTGCTTGTCTAAAAGATGATTTTCCTCTTACTAATATCAACCAACTCATGGATCTCATTATAGGACATGAAATGTTGTCACTCATGGATGGATTTTTTGGTTATAATTAGATCCTTATCACCCTATAAGATCAACATAAAACCTCTTTTATTACTCCATGGGGGACTTTTTGTTATAGGGTCATGCCTTTTGGTTTAAAAATAAAGGAACAACTTACCAGTGTCTCATGACCTATATTTTCCATTATTTAATTCAAAAAATCATTGAAGATTACGTGGATGATCTCTTTAGTAAGTCCAGGTATCATAAAGATCACCTATCTATCCTTAAAAAAATATTAGTTCATTTGATCAAATATCAGGTTCATCTTAACCCCAAAAAGTGTGTTTTTAAGGTTTTATCATTTAACCTTTTGGGTTTTATCATTTACCTTAGGGGAATTAAGGTTGATCATGATAATATTAAAGATATTATCAATATGTCACTTCTTTCTAACCTCAAGTGTCTTCATAATTTGTATGGGAAATTGTAGTCCATTCACCTCTTCATTTCACAATTATCTGACTGATGTCAACCATTCTATCACCTTATTAAGAAAGACATCTGGTCCATATGGGATTCAAATTTTGAAGTAAAATTTGATACTTTTAAGAAGTATCTATTATCTCCCCTTGTATTTATTATACCAAGAGAGGGTAATCCTTTTTACTTGTATATCTCAACTATAAATCATGTGCCATGCTTACCCATTGAGATGAGAAACATAGAGAACAAGAAGTTTATTATATAAGTCATGCTTTAGTTGAGTATGAGACTCATTAAATGCATATTGAAAGACTCTGTTTGGCCTTAGTATTCATATTTTATAAACTTTAACACTATTTACTTAATCACAAGACTTATGTGATTACCAATATTGATCCTTGTAAGTTCATGCATTCAAAACCCTTTTTAAATCAACAAATGACAAGATGGATATATGTATTACCAAGTTTGATATCTAATTCCTTAACCAAAAGTCAATTAAGGGGGAAATAATCACTGATCAATTAGCTGAGGCACCCCTTACTGATAATCTACCATCTAGCTATGAATTCCATGATGAAGCTATAGCCTCCACATCCCAAGGAGATCTCGAATATCAAATGACATTGTTTTTTGATGGATCTAAACAAAAATATGGAGGGGGATTAGGGATTATTATAATACCACTTAAAGGTATTACTATACCCTTATATTTCAAGCCTAATTTTGATTGTACTAATAATATGGCAGAATATGAATCCCTAATTTTAAGTCTCCAAATAGATTTGGCTCTAGGTGTTAAGTCACTTCATATTTTTGGGGATTCCTAGCTGGTAGTCAATCAAATAACTGGCATATATCAATGTAAGAATAATGTACTCCAAAGGTATAATACATTAGCATAGTAGTTTTTAGCCACCCTTAACTGCCATGTGATCCATACCACTCCTCGATCAACCAACAAGTTTGCTAACACCATGGCCTAGTTGGCTTATTTTATCTTGTCTTCCTCTCAGGAGTCTAAATTATTTGTCCTTATTCATAAGGTCAATCAACCTTCTTATACCAAAATTGATATTCCTTCTATCCATATTATATAATAAAACCATTTGGATCTATGGTACACATAGATATTTGATTATTTGTGTAAAGGTATCATTTTTTTAGATTTATCAAAAATGTTAAATGTGATTTTTAATAGTGGGGTTCCCCAATTGTAATACTAGGGGGTGTGCTTTATAAGTGAGGACTCAATGGCGTTCTCCTCTATTATCTCTAGAGTTATGAATAAAAATATCAAAATCAAAGAAACACATGACAAAATATGTGGCAATCATTTCATTGGTTTAACTATCACCAAGAAGATTATGTGATTAGTTTTTTATTGGCCCACTATGAATTAGGACTATTCTGAGTATATCAAAAAATATATGAAGTGCCAAAAAAATACTAACTTATCCCATGTCCTTGGTCATGAATTATAATTATCCAGGGACTTTTGGCCTTTCTCCCAATGGGGTTTAGACCTTATAGGGTACATTAATCCTAAATCTTCCCAGTAACATATTTTTATCATTACTGCTATTGAATATTTCATTGAATAGGTGGAGGCTATCCCCCTTATTTCGATCAAGGAAGGTAAGATTTTTGATTTCATTAATCATCAAATCATATTTTATTAAGGTGTCTTGCATAAAATCATTACAGATAATGCTAAATCTTTTAAAAATAAACAAGTCCAAAAGTTGTGTGATTTTATTGGCATTAAGCTAGGTTTTTCATTGCCTTATTATCCACAAGCCAATGGATAATCCAAAGCATCAAATAAAACCATTATCAAGATTTTAACCAAAATTTTTAATGAGGATGGAAAGGATTGGAATCTTCACATACCTTTTTCTTTGTGGGATTATATAACTAGTATTCAAACACTTATAGGGGATACCCCTTTTTATTTGGTCTATGGTACTGAAGTAGTTCTCCCCCAAGAAGTCCAAATTCCTTCCTTTTAGATATCTCTTAAGGATATCATTTATGAAGAGGATTATCATCAAGAATGATTATCACAAATGGAAATTTTAGATGAGCATCGAGTCATAACCCTTGATCACCTTCATGTATATCAAGAATGGATAAAATGTGCATATAATGAACATTTAAAGGAATGCCAATTTAATATTGGTGACCTTGTACTTAAAGAAAATCAACATGTCACAAATATGGAAAGAAGTAAATGATGAAAATTTGCTTCAAATTGGCTTGGACCCTATATTATCACTCATAAATATGGATTTAGGGCATATTTTTTGGCTTCCCTTGATGAAAAACTAGAACATGAACCTCTTAATGCTTTGCATCTACAGCCTTTCTATTGTTAATGATCCTATTTTAAACATCAATCATCATAATTTATCTTAAAATATTATCCCTTATCTAAACATACCCCATAATGATCAAGAATCATGTAGATTTTTGGTAGTATACTCATTTTATCCTTAAATATGGACCCTTGACTCTATTCATACCATGCTCTCATGGATTAGTTTTGCTTAAAATAGAGTAGAGTTCCAAATCATTATTTCATAAAGTCCTTCACCTTAAAATATTTTTTGAAATGAATAATACACGGCCTTATTCTATGGCTTATGAAAAACACTGTGAGTGGCCTTAAATCTAATCCATTCCAAAAAGGTTATTTTGGGATACAAAATTAAGAAAAAATCAAAGGGTAAGATTGATCACTCAAAGGATGTTTGATTACACACACACACACACACACACACACACACACACACACACACACACACACACACACACACACACACACACACACACACACACACACACACACATGTAGAATAACCTATGATATAGGAAACTTCCCACATTGATCAGTTTCCTATTAAAAGCAAACCCTTTAAAAATCCATAAAATTAGAATTATATCCCATGAAATCTTTTTCATTGATTAGTGTGCATAAATTTGTAGACTTCCTACATTGATCAATCTACACATATATCCATGGATTAACTTTAGGAAAAATAACTCAAAAACACAAAACAAACATGTGTATTCCTAGAAAATATAAGTTCTTCCCCCATTCCTTGCAAACATAAAAATTCCCCTTTTAAACTAAAGATTCATGAATTTAGTTGACAAGATATTGTTAGGGATTTTCATTAACATTAGATAAAAGGGAGTTTATCCAAAAGCAACAAGAGGCCTAGATTTGGTTAAGGTCCAAGCTAATTACAAGTCATGCATCCTTGGTCAGTTAATATAAAAGCCATTTTATCATAAATTAAAAAAATTTAAGCATAAACTAAATCCATAATCAACCATGATATAAAATCCCATCCATATAATCTAACTAGTATAATCAAAAACAAAAATCCATATAAACACCATCCATGTAATATAACATCCATAAATTGCATAATTTAAAATCCACAATCCATCATAAATCCATTAAAACACATTCATATAAATGCATAATCAAGATAAAATCTACATCACATGATCTAACCATTATAATCCATGTAAACACCATATGATCAATATATATCACATAATTAAACTTAAATGGCATCTAAACATAATCCACATAATCCAAATCCATAATCACATAGCACAAGCTCATGCACTAAACACGTGTAACAAATACTCATGAATATATACACATAAAATCAATTGTACATTATAAAAATGTCATAACAATATCTATACAAATCTAATCCATATAGTCATCTATAAATATGACTACCTAGTGAACTAGATCTAGCTCAATAGATATCCACTCCACCTCCTCCACTGTCACCTCCATCTCCTCCCCCATACCTCTTATCTCTCCCCTGGGGTACACTCCCCATAATAGATGTGGCAATCTATGTCCACTGTGGATTCCAACCCTACATGGCTATGTGTATGGAATATCTAGGAACCTATAACAACTTCTCTATAATAATTTTTTCATAATATCAGAGCTCTATAACGACATCTAGATACCTATCCATGTTCATAGTCCTTAGAGGCCCCATACTCCTACCTTGTGCCCTCACCCTCTATTGGATCATAATACTACTCCCCCTACAACCACTTCTAATATTTATATCCTCTCATGCTACTTGCAATACCTATCTTACACTTGGCATGCCTCATCACAACTCTACTATAATGCATCATTGTGCCCTTGTAACTCTATTAAACTATCTTGTAGGTAGTCCTTATCAAATAAAACTCTAGATAGATATGTCTGGTCCATATCCCTCTTTGATAACACCACCTATATATCTTTACCCCCTCCCTATCCCCTCTTATGGCCTCCATATCCACCATCTCCACATCTCCCATCTCTATTGAAATACTCTCTCCTACCCTCCTCCAAGCTGATCCACCAACCATATAAAGTATGGCTCTATAACTCTAGAATCATCCACACCTACTCCCTCTATCTCCTCTTCTACCAAAATCTCTAACTCTATAACTTGTGACTTAGGAAGATCCCCTTATGACTCATCCTTTTTGTATACCTATAGTGCCTTAGGTATATCTTGATGCATCTTAAACTATCAACACACATACCCAAATTAGAATAATTCCACATGCTCATTACATCACCCCCATCCACCTTACCCACTACTCTATTATCAGCTCTATCTCCATCCTTGACCATAATATAAATCTAACATATGGCCTCCATATCACCTCATCCTCCTCCTCATCCTACACAACTTGTCTATATTAATCTAAGTCATAAACACTCCCATCTCCATGTGGATGGTAAAATTCATCGCTCCATCATATAAACCCAAAATTAAACACAAATTGATTTCATCATATCCATGGTAGACCTGGTGATTGTACTACTTACATGTGCTCCTAAGCCCATCACTATAAAACATAGGTGACATCTAAGATAAAGCACCCTGTATATCTATGCTAGTAATTTTAGAACCCATGTAAATACTATTCAATGCTCTCAAATGTCTACTTGCACACTTATTAGGATCCATGAGAATATCCCTCTACTAAAGTCAAGAAATGCATAACAAGAGATGGCCATCATCATTATGGTGATCACCCATCTCTCATCCCTATCCTAACCAAATAGAACCTCAAAGATGAAACTTCCCACTATAAATATAATATCTATAGCATTATACCCATACAACCATATCAATGCTACTTTCCATCCTCTCTCATCCATCAGTGTAATCTCTATTCCTTACACTAGTATTCATAGTATCTTATAGATGTCCTCTAGAGTTAAGGTCATCTCTCTAGTTGGTAATTAAAAGGTCCTTATAGATGTGTCACATCACTCCCATAATGGCAAAATTAGAGTCCAATCTTGGTGTACTCAATGATACTGGTGTAGTCCTCATAAACTTACTAACTTGAGATACTCCCAATCTGCATCTCCCATCACCTCTCATAGTCACTCCAACAATGGTGGCACTCTAACCTGCATGGTCAATAGTATGTTTACTTGTAATCCCATAATCCCTTGGGTTTATTTAATTTCATAGCCACTAATTCAATCAATTTTTTTCTTACCCCCTAATAATCATAATTAACCCTTAAGGGATCGACACCAAATGGTCCTTGATCATCACAGATTGGCTGATCAATGTTGATACATCATCGATCAATGGTTTATTACTAGGGAATCAATATCAATCTACTATGGATCAACATTGACCCTTGATAACCCTAAGAATTGAAAAACCTCTAAAAATAACTAAAAAAGCTTCAAAAATCCATAAAAAGCTCAAAAACATTTTACCCCTACCTTGTCATATGATATTCATCACCATTGACCACTCCCACTAGCCTCCATCATGTATATTTTTATTAAACATGTAGTTGGGTGTCAATTTGTTCCTCTAACTCACATGTTATTGATTGTAAAATGATTACTGAAGTCATTCAATAGCCTATTTGTATCCCTTTAGGGTTGACATTGATTCTTTTGTGATCAACATTAATTCTCTCATAATCGATATCGATCTATTGGATCAATGTCAATTTGGTTCATTTTAGCTTCCTTACATTAATTATAATTTTTTTACATCCTTATAGTCCTATTCTAAGTTCACTTAAGTCATCCTTTATTATAATTATCTTATCCTTTGTTACCTACCATTATTAGTTTATGGACATTGACCCCATGATGGTCCCACAACCTTTGAGAGGTTTAGATTCATTTTAGCATCTATCCCTTGTGGATCCTAAAAGTGTACCTCATCTTGAGATCAAGTGTCTATAGAAATCACACATGTACCAAGAAATCTAGATGATTTTTTCAACCCATCCTATCCTTTTCCCTCTTGATTACATTTGATATAGCTCACATGTTTATAGTTGTGGCAATCCATTACTTGTTTGCCTTAAGGTATCCCTATTCCGATATCCTATATCTTGTTAGTGTAGCATTATACTTCATTCTTATCCTTGAATCTTGGACACTCATTTTTCATCTACCTTATCCATGACCACCTCATTTTCATGTACGTCTCCACCTCATTATCCTTTATTGAATCTCAATTTGAGGGGGGATACCTCCTCACATAAACTTGGGACATTAGACCCATCCTAGTTTTTGTCTCATGACAGGTTATCACAAATCACTTAAAAAAATGGGGAAAATGTAAATACTATGAATTTACACCATTATATTATGAATAAAAGTATCTTACCCCTTCCCCATCCTTTTTATACTAGTTAATGTAGTTTTACCATTTATTATCTTACATTGCATAATTATTCTTATTAATTAGTTTTTACTTAAGTAACTAGTTAACCATCCTTGAATCTAGTAAATTTTCATTAAGTTTATTAGAGTTAAGTTGTTTTAACTCCTTAACAACTTCTCCATAACTGAATATCATTAAAAACTAACCTAGACTAAGTTTAATCCCATTAATTGAAGCTATTGGAAAAAAATAGGCTAAACTTAGACTGGATCAATACTGATCCCTACAATCATCATTGATACTATTAAGATTGACATCAATTTATAATCAGTCTATCCTTGGGTTGAAGGATCCATAATTTGTACACTAGAATGCTAGATAAATTACCATAGAGTACTATGGAAGAATTCCACCCCTGTTTTAGCCCATCCATACTTAATCAAAGGTTATGCACATCCCTATCAACAAGATAATGTTTTATAGCACATGAATCATTTTTAGAGGTAAGCATGTCATCTATTTGAGTACATTTTGATTACTATGTTATCCATTTATATCACGTCTATCATACCTAGTCTATTTATATAATAATTAATTAGTCTTTGAGCCATTTAAAATTTATTAGATCTATCCTATAGGCCCCATTCTATTTTTTTTGTATCTACTATTAGGATTGATGATGATTCCTTATATATATTGATATTAATTACATAATTGATAATGATTTTGAGATAATCAACATCGATCCTTATGTTTTTATTTATGTTTGTAACCTAAGGCTAATTTAATAGTCCTAAGTAATTCCAATTTATTGATTCTAAGTCTTAAAATTATGTATTGCTATATGTAGATGACCTTGGTTGGCATTATACATGATGTAATTTCAATTCATGACTTAAACATTGTCCCTCACATATAATTCACTGATTAGAGTGACATCTCCTTTGAGTTAGGACTTTATCTAATCAACTTTGCCCCAACTCTAGAAGCCATCACTGATCAACTAGAAGTAATTTAAGAACAAGAAGACTTAGCTATAGCATATTAGAATGAACTCTTTGATAATATCTATGTAGTAGATTAATTTGATTCATTTTAGTATCATATCTTATCACATGATTTATTGTAATTTATATCATTATATAAATCACATGATTTCATAAAATAGTGGACTAACATCCCTCTAAGGAAGTGTACCACTTCTTGAAACTGATCTTGTATCAGGCAGTCCACTCATCTATCTTATTAATCCAATCTTATACAAGTTGTCTCTTATATGTAGGCAATCCTTAGTAAAATAGGAATTCCTACTTTGCTTGATCAATAGTGCACAAACTCCATCACATGTATTCCTCATTAAAACCTATATCACTTTTGTTTTTTAGTAAGTTAATTTTATTAAGAAAATTGAATCAAAAATTACTAAAATAAATTGCTAAAAAATTATAGTAGGTATAGTCTAGGTTTGCACAGTATTAGTCATAAATTATCATATATGATTAGTTTATATTCCATTATATGCATAATTACACAAGTTTTCTAGGATTAGGGTAATCATGCATGACATGATCACTCCTATTTTAGTTTTAGATACTCAAATAAATTATTATGAATTAGCCCAAAATCTATATACATAGATATCATAGTTGGGGGCATGTGCATGATACATTATTTCCATATGTTCAGTTTAACACCAGTACTCTTAGATGGAATGGAAACTCCATGTCATTTTATAAATTATTACTCTAGAAACCATTTGCACTAGGTTTACACTAGATTGATGCCTTATTTTGTTAGCATTGGTTGGCTTTCTCAAGTAGTCCCTGAGCTACATTCTCAAGTGTCTGAGTGGCCCATAAACCATTTTAAATTTTAGAGTTTTTGAGTGGCCCCAAAGCCATCCTACCTAGTTTTAGTTACATCACATAGCTTGAGTTACATTGCACAATTTTAGTTTCAAATGCATTTACTACACATGGGTAGGTAATGATGGAGTCATAGCCTACTTGAGTTCTTGAGCCATTTAAATAAGAGGGTTGGACAAGCCATCATTCTAATCTAATTTATTCACAAATTACAATCCACCAAAAAAGGGTGGGAAATGATGGATTCAAGGATAACTTAAGTTATTGAGACACCCACACATGGGGATTGAGAAAGCCATTAGTTCAATCCAATTTATTCACCATTTGATCACCATTTGCATGCACACATAGGATGTCACAAAGTCTTTGCATTGGTTTTCATACCCAATGATGTGTACTCATTCCTTTCCTCTTTCTCTCATATATTTACTTGGTTTTGTGTTTTCTTTTGATATTTATTAAGGATTGATTGATTCATGTTTCATTTATAGAACATGCAATGGATCATGTTTTGCAGACTCATATCCATATTCATGGGCTTTGCCTCTTAGGTAAGTTTAGGTACATTTATTTTCCTTTATCCTATTCATTTCACTTTGATACATTTATAGAATAATAGGGTAGATGTAGTCATCTAAAATGCCATTTTAATGAAAAGAGAATCAATTGATACCACACTATCTTTAGCTTAGCCCTAAACCTATTTTAGGGCCTCTCTTGGTGATTTTACAACTTTTTTGAAAGTCCAACCCATTCCTAGATATACTAGAAGTAGCACTAAGCCTTCCCCTAGGCACCCGAGTCTCATTTTCACTTATTCCTACCACTTAGACCTTAGCATGGTCCTTTAGAATATAGTACACCATGATATTAATCAAAGGGAAATGCTAATTTCCTCTTGCTACTTACTCCCCCAATGGATATCTTTCCATTCCTAAAATCAAACTTATGGTCAACATAGACCTATGTCAAATATTGACAAACACCATAACACTATATATAGACCACTTTCATTCACTTATCCACTAGATGGAAGTCATATGAAAATAATCATAAAAAAACTCATAAAAAATTATGAAAATCAAGGTAATTAGTCCCTATTATACCCTACTTCTACATATACCCATCCATGGTAGCCCAAAGCTCAGATTACTTAGCTTTTTATTCTCAGGTCACACTCAAATCATTAAAACTAGCACTCATACTAGAATTCACTTGTACTTGCACCAACACTTAGATTAGGAGAACTACATCAGGATTCATCCCTTTTCGATGTCTGTTATGTAGGAAATTATCAACACATGATGCATTGAGTTCATATCCAACCTACCCTAATAACACCAACATTTATGCACATAAATACAAACCCCTTGGAACCAAGTGAAGATACACCCATAAACTCACCATCCCTATTACCAAAAGGATACTAACATGGCATAGAGGACACTAGTGTAGTACGCTACTATCTAGAGGACCACACTATTGTCTTAGTGGGTTCTTAACTCTTGATTGATGTTCATGACACCTTGCATAGTTCTTTTACCAATTTTTAACCTATCACTAGTTAGTCTCAATCAATTTATAACTAAGTACATCTCTTGTAATTCATTTTTATTTATAAAATAATCAAATAAGTTAATTATTATATAAACTAGAGGTTTTTTATATTACTATATGTATTCCCTAATTTATTATTTCAAAACTTTAGAAACCTATAGTTTTACATTCCATAATCATTTAAAAATTAAACCAGTTATAAATCATACTTACAATTTGTTAGTGACATTGGATATATAAACAATCTTGTACTAATAATATATTTGATTATAGTCAGTGGGTCATATTTTAATTATTTTCTTAGAATATTAATTATGTTTGATTGTGTCTGTACTTCTAAATAACCCTTAATGGACATTGGTTCATGACATATTTTCAATTCAATATGGTAAGTCAACTTAGAAGGGTTTATTCTTCAATTGGACCATATAACCTCTTCTTTTCTACCCAATATTTCCATTTTTTGTATTTTTTTAATCATATCCAACTTAGTTTAGATCCACCCATCAATTTTAGGTTATCTCTTATAAGTTTAAGTTAAGTGTTAGGCACCTACCTTATTTGAACTTTCCAAGGTAAATAACCATTGTGCTTAATGTTATTCTACCATGTGATTATTTACAAAAATGAGACACAAAACTCATGCCTTAGAGTTAATTATCATTGATCATAAAATAAGAGGGACTTTCCCATAAGAATATTTAGTGTGCATAGAATCTACATCAATAATGTCCTTATGACTTGATTAATGTAAAGTTGAGAATCACCTTAAAATTTTATATATTTTATCTTTAAACCCTGCATGACTTGTAAAACTAGAATTAAAGCTTCATATTCTACTATATTACTAGTACATTTAAAGATCAATAAATATGATAATGGCATAGATTGAACTTGGAGATCACTAATAAAATACCTCTCCTAACAATTGAATCACATTTTGACCCATAAACATATATGGTACAAGTTTTGGTCTCATTAGTGTACATAAAAAAATCATTTTGAAAATCATCACTCATAAGAGTATAATGTGCTAAAGGAGTTATAGCAATTTGATCTACCATAATGTGCCCTTACACTACTTTTTAGGGTGTAAACTAAAGATATGATTTCATACATAAAATAACACATATAGCTATGTATCTAGATAAGTATGGTTTATATATTATTTACATCAAATGATCAATCTTTAAAATAACATGAGTTTTAGTATTAAAAATGTAATGTCTAAGTATTTGTGTTGAAAATACAATATCTTAACACAATTTATCCATCAAGTTATTTTTATTTTCATGATCAACTATTGTGTGACTAATGTTAAAAATAGATCTTTCTTTATATTCATTGTCATATTGTGCTAATAAATTTCCAAAAACATGCTCAGTAATGGATATGTATAACAATAATGATCTTTTAGGGATTATTAGAATCATGACTGGTGGGTTAGATAGATATTACTTTATTTAATTGACATTCTTATTAAAATGTTTTTCCCATTCAGATTTTGTGCCTTTTCTTAATAATATAGAAAAGGGTTGCAAAAGCTACAATATGGCCTATAATTTCCCTTACAAATTTTTTAGTTGTTTTAAGTTGGTAGGTAGAGGCATATCAAAAATAGATTTTATTTTTAAGAATAAACTTAAAGGACACATTATGAGATAATAAAACCAAACAACTTCTTACATCTAACACCAAATAAGCACTCTTTAGGATTTAATCGGATGTGTGTTTGCATAATAATTTAAATATATTTATTAATTTTTAATTATGGTCTTCATGTTTCTTTGATTTTTATAAAATATGATCACCATAATCTACAAAAATTTCATGCATATGAGTCATATCCCTTTGATTACTATCACCAATATTTTTAAGTCTAAAAGGCATGAAAACATCACAAAATGTGTCAAGCACCTAGAACAACAAACATGCTCTGATACCAACTGTTAGGACCCAAAAGCACCATTGATTACCAAGCAACTTAACATGCAGAATTTAACTAGAAGTAACAACTAACTAGAATTCAGAAATAACATAGAATATGAGACACAATACCCAATTGTATTAATACTCTTCCAGAAGGAAATACAACAAAAAAGATGCCACAGTCTTCTTCCTTACACACCTCTAGGGCTCCCACACCTCTAGGGCATAAATAGTAAATCTCTTCAAGAGGTCACTCTCTCTCTCTCTCTTACGATCCCAACACACAACTCAAACACAGAGTTGGTGTTCACCTCCAACCATTCAGTATCACTACTGCCAGTACACAAGTGCTCCATGCACTCCATAAGTGCTCCATGCACTACAAGTACTCAACGTACTCCAAGTAGATCTCCCCTAATCTTGCTACCTATTGTGTTGTTGTCACCTTTGATCTTGCTACCCCACAGACCTCCTTTGACCTCGCACACACACACACACACACACACCTGCAAATCAATGATCTTACTTACCATGTAGATCTCTCTACACCCTAAAGAACCCTTGTCCTTGCCTCACCAAGTCCTTATGATTCTTCAACCAGTACCCCGGTGGATCTTCTACCAGAACTTGCACAACCTGTAGCTCTACTTGATCATACACACTCGGCACCCTTGTGGAACTAGGAGGAACACACCTTTCTCTCTTCCCTTTGAAGGAGCTAACCTTGCTCAACTCAACTAGAACAAATTACAATATAGCCCATGAGTCTCTTAAATAGATCTCATGCAAACAATAATTAGACATCCAATTACAATAATTAGATCCACAGCTCAAGACTAAAATTAGCATTTCAACATGCAAACAACTAGTTCGTTAACTAACTATTCGTGCAACTGACAGTTCCAAAACCACACAGGCGACCGATGTCGGTCCCTGTCTGCCTGGAGATGACCGATGTCAGCTGAATACTACCGATGTCAGTTGCCTTCCTGTCTACCCCTGACCGATGTCAGTTGGCTTGATTGACGTTGATGACTATAACACTCAGCAACCTCCTCCCCTATTTGTATCAGTGAAGCTTTTAGCTCCACAACCTAACAATCTCCCACTTGGAGATAAATAGCTACACTGTACCTGTTCCTATACACTATCCAATTTTTTTCCTGGCTTGTATCCCTCTTCAAGCTCAACCTTGAAGACCAACCACCACACAACCTATGGTGCACCACATGTCATCTAAGTAAGCTACCAAATCTAAAGTACTTGAACCTGCATAGCATGAATCCCTGTTGTTGGTCCCTCTCTGATACCTGAGAACCCACTAAACTACTTTCTAGTGCTTCCTTTTTGGATTGACTACAAACTTTCTGACAGCACCCACTACTGGGGAAAACTCAGGGAGTACACATGTACTCAACCTCATCATGTGATTGGGGACCCTATTTTGTGAATTGTCCATCCATAGGTGTGCTGCCCTGTTCTGCATCCTGCACTACCTTCACACAATCTTGTGACAACATCAACTTGTGATCTCCTTGTCTCTAGGATTACTCATGTCAAAGAATTTTGCTGCTCCAAAATCCTTCATGGAAAACCATTGAACTAACCTTACCTTTAGGTCAACAAAACCCTATATGTATGAACCTACTAGCTAGCATACCATCCACATACAGTAACAAGATAATGTTGCAATCATTATCCACCCTGGTAAGACAAACACAATGGTTACACTGACATTGACTAAAGCCCTACTTTGTCATCCACCTATCAAAACCTATACCACTATCCTGTAGCTTCCTCAAGACCATATGACCTAGCCTTCCATCTCACATTTCCATTCTCTTTATTCTTTAACCAAGGAATCCATTTGTCTCTCAGTGCTTTTATCTTGACTGGAAACTCTACCAAATCTCCCATTTATTTCTTCTCCAAAGAAATCATGCCATGCTCCCATTGTTTCCTAGATCCTTCCTAATTTGTAGTGAGCAACAAGTATAAAGAAGAGGAATAAAAAATCTGAGGCTTACTTACCCTTTGAATCCTCCACATGGGTGTTTGAGACTCCTTGATAGCTTGCTATCTACCCAAAATCTGTTCCAGTGACCGACCTTGGTCACCACACAGTCTACATCTGACTGACGTCAGTTCCATGTGACTATTTAGGTAATCGACACTGGTTATCCTATCGACGTCGATCTCCACCTTCTCAGCACCACCGACTTTACCTGTCTGCACATGACTGACATCGGTGCCTGTCTGTTTGATGTCATTTTTCTCTGACTGACACTGGTACCTGTGTTCTCCTGTGAGTGATGAATTTTTACCCACGAGCTCTCTTTGGATCAAAACCCTATCCAAACTACCCTGCTCAGAGATATCTAGTCCCATCCATTGATCTCTATCCATTATCTCCTCCATAAACACCAAGGCTTTCCAGTTCTTAAGTTTATCAAATACATCTGACTTCATCTTAAGAACATGCATCTCCTTCTTGCTCATGTGACCAAGCCTACAAAGCCACGTCCTTGTAACAGAAGAAGAATCAGTAATACAAGCAAGTAGATAAAGAGTACCTACTTTCTTACCACATGCTAATTCAAGTGCATCTACTGTGAGAGTTCTTATGCATCTCTCATCACCCAACTTTTCTAAAGTAATTAGCTGCATCTTCAAGATTGGGACCTGCATGACCTTCTTCAACACCCATGTGTTGGCTGCCTGTAATTTTAGCCGCACTTCCCCTTTGCCAAAACTTTGTCAAGGCTCACTAACCCCTCTATTTGGGGCTGCATGGAAAGAGGCAAAAGAATCTATAAAACAAGATTCTACTTTATCCAAGGAACATCCTAGAGTATCTTATCCAACAACCCCTGCAACATCTACTTTTTCAGTTCCTTCATGCTGATCTTCTACCAACTAACAATATTTCTTTACCTACTCTTTCTTTCCATAACACCATAATTGACCATTCATGCTTTTTAATTCCTCCATTCTTAGCTTACTTTCTTCTGCCATTGCTATACTCCCACTCAATCAGAAACCCCTGAGAGTGACCTATAATCAAATACAAACCTGTTCCCTGCAACCTCAGCTCTAATACCACTTGTTAGGCACCTAGAACAACAAACATGCTCTTATACCAACTGTTAGGACCCGAAAGCACCATTGATTACCAAGCAACTTAACACGCAAAATTTAACTAGAAGTAACAAGTAACTAGAATTTAGAAATAACACAGAATATGAGAGACAATACCCAATTGTATTAATACTCTTCCAGAAGGAAATACAACAAATAATATGCCATAGTCTTCTTCCCTACACACCTCTAGGGCTCCCACACCTCTAGGGCATAAACAATACATCTCTTCAAGAGCTCACTCTCTCTTTTACGGTCCCAACACACAACTCAAACATAGAGTTGGTGTTCACCTCCAACCAGTCAGTATCACTACTGCCAGTACACAAGTGCTCCATGCACTCCACAAGTGCTCCATGCACTCCAAGTACTCAACATACTCCAAGTAGATCTCCCCTGATCTTGCTACCTATTGTGTTGCTATCACCTTTGATCTTGCTACCCCATAGACCTCCTTTGACCTCACACACACACACACCTACAAATCAATGATCTTACTTACCATGTAGATCTCTCTACACCTTGAAGAACCCTTGTCCTTGCCTCACTAAGTCCTTATGATTCTTCAACCAGTACCCCGGTGGATCTTCTACCAGAACTTGCACAACCTATAGCTCTACTTGATCATACACACTCGGCACCCCTGTGGAACTAGGAGGAACACACCTTGCTCTCTTCCCTCTGAAGGAGCTAACCTTGCTTAACTCAACTAGAAAAAAATACAATACAACCCATGAGTCTCTTAAATAGATCTCATGCAAACAATAACTAGACATCCAATTACAATAATTAGATCTACAGCTCAAGACTAAAATTAGCCTTTCAACATGTAAACAATCGGTTCATTAACTAATTATTTGTGCAATTGACAGTTTTGAAACCGCACAGGTGACCAACATCGGTCCCTATCTGCCTGGAGATGACTGACATCAACTGAATACTATCGATGTCAGTTGCCTTCCTGTCTACCCCTGATCGACGTTGATTGGCCTGACTGACACCGATGACTGTGACACTCAATAACCTCCTCCCCTGTTTGCATCAGTGAAGCTTTTAGCTCCACAACCTAACAAAATGTACCCCAAGGAGTTCTGAAAGTAGATTTATATCAATTAACATGATTAATTTTAATTGATTGTACCTAAAAATTACATCCATAGAATAGATCATTTAATACCTCATTATATAATAAAAATCATGTTAATATCAGTAGAGTAAAATCATCCTTAGGACAATCCTTGTTCAAATATATAAAATGATTATAGAGGCATGTGCATCTGTCAGGTTTTACAACTATAATGATGTTAGACATAGAAGGTGAATAATCAATTTGAAAGATAAACCCTACATTTAATTACTATTGGATATTTAACCAATAAATAAATAATAGGATGCATATTTTAAATCTTTTGTTTTACTGGTTTACATCTTGATTATCTATTAGATTATAAACCATGATGGATGAATTAATACCAGACATATCATAATATACCCAAGAAAATATTTCCAAAACATTTTACCAACTTTATTTATGGTTTTTATCTTCTTTCTATTTTTTTAATGCACTAAGTAACACAACTTTAGTATCTTCTTTAGTATAATAGTTTAAATAACTTGTGTCTTCATTAATTGATGTGGAGAGGTCCTTGATGTATGGTGTAATAGATATGTAATTAGGACCATGCAATGGGTTATCATATTAAATAAGATAAGGCTCATTGTTTCCAAAGTAAATATGATGACTAAGTTTATTGAGGTAACATTGATTTATGATGAACAATGAAAATTTAGTATAAGTTCCCACATATTCTTGAATATCTTTATCATTGGTGAAATTATCAAGTGTAAGTAGTTTAGGTAAAGCACATTCATTAGTTAAATTGGTATATACAAGCTCTAAAGATGAAATATCATAAATGTCATTTTGGAGTGCTATACTAGAGTTATAAAAGTTAACATTTAAAGGTTTGTGTATTGAATAAAAATGTTTTTTGTGAGCATCAAGAGTCCACTTATCTAGTTGGAAATCTTATATTTATCATCCATACTATATCCAAGACCTAGTTTAAATTCATAAAGAATGGGAATTATTGGCTAAAAAATTCCTTGTTCATTATTCCCTAACTTACAAATTTTATATTTGAAGGTTTTTTCATCGGTGTAACCTTTTATATTTTCATCTAAAGTATTAGGTGATGTATTACTAGGTTTCCTTGGTTGATTAGTATTAAGACAAATATTAATTAGAGGTTACCTACCCTTATCCATTAGAGGTGGAGTGTCATCAACCATGGAAGTAAGGAAACATCATCCATATTTATAGGAGTGAAATATAATTTTTAAACACCAAATATATTCATTCTATCACTATACTCTCTAGTTGTAAAATTCAACTTGGCTAAATGCTCATATATTCTATTAAGTTTACAATCATCTCGAATAACAATATTCTTAGTAGTTTTACTAAATTCCACCACATAATATGTATTTATTATAGATATAGGAATATAATTTTGAGGTGTGTTGCGATAAGGGATAACTAATTCCATAGGTTCCACATGTTTTTAATATAGGAAAGGAACTGTATATTTGGAAAATATGGTTAAAAATATAAATGTCCTATAATAAAGGAAAGAAAAAAATACCATACTAGGACTAACTAAATACATCAATGGTGTACCATAAAGTGGGGTAGGGATATAATCAATGGTAATTTTAAATATGGGAATCAATGATATAATGAGGAAATTACATGCAACAAATTGATGAAAAAGAGACTTATATCCAAGATGGTAGGAAGCTAAACTAACAAGATGTAAATTACAAACAAATATAATGGTTTTACATGAAAAGGTAGTGAAATATAGCCTAATCAAGGATAATTAAATATAAATATGGTTGTATTTGTAGGTGTAGATAACATATGTTAGTTTAATCATAAATATAGTTTAGACGAGGAGAGAAGTGATAAAAATACACTACTATAACAATATGTATAATATATCTATGTACTAAATTAAATAAGAGAAAGATATTAAGGATAGAGATACTAACCTATTAATTTATGGTCTAAACAATATTAAATAAGAAGCAAAAAATAACTCACTCAAGGGAGAGGTAAGAATAGGAGAAATAATATATTACAATTTTTTCATTCAATGATCAACATCTATGTGTTTGTATTTTTAGTGTGTAAAATACAAAGGAGGAGATGATAATATATAGAAAAGTCACAACTTTGATTATATTTTTTAATTGGCCACATTAAATGTGGAATCTAATTATAGTGGCATAAGTGAGGTAGGTAAACATTAAATGCATACTTGGACATGTGCACACACTAACTAACCTTACTGAAAAGTTAACTACCTAAGTTAACTTAACTAAATGTCGACAATAATTGTTTTCACCAACACACCCCTTAAGTGTAACTTAGGGAGGTATATATAAAAGAGTAAGCCTCCTAGAATCATCATAAAATAAGTCCCAATAGTTAAACCTGATGAGGTATCTATGTAAAAATATCAAGAAAATATGGTGTGATGTTGAGTGTCCATATGAATGCACATCCATGTTTCTAGACTACATGAGTGTCAAATAATATAAATTTTAATTCAAACTGAGAACTGGTGATCTCTATGAGGCTCACTCATAATAAATTTTGATCTCAATAAATTGGGTATTAAGAACTTGAGGAAGCATTTTACACCTATCTTCACTTAATGCTAAATTGAGTGGAAGATGGTGATGGAAATGGATGTCTCTCATGAGATTATGGAAAATTATTAAATAAGGTGATGATCCAAAATAGTGGTGAGATTCACAAGACTTTAAGGTGGTGTAATTCACACTTAGATGATGATTTTTAGAATAGAAGTGAATACTTATTGAAAAACTCATGATATCTATGCAAGTGGTATAAATCCACTACTAAAAAGATTGAAATGTTGTTATAATTTTATACCATGAAAAATGGATACATGAAAGAATTTATGAATCCTAATAGATGATGGGAATACCATATGTCACTCACAACATGGAGATAATCATACTATCAAATAAAGTGTCAAAAATACAAAAGATTACACCAAATAATGCCATTAAAATATGAGACATACTAACATACTCTTATGGGTTTCAGAAAAATAACTTATTAAGAAGATACCGATGTAAATGCAAGTAAATAAAACTCAGTATTGTGATAAAATAAATATAGCATACATGCACATAAATTTTCTTATTTTTATAAAAAAAATAGAACCTATCATAGAATATGAAATGAGGTGCATAAAATGAGCCCTTAGTTAGATCAAAAGAAATGGCATGAGTGCAAGTGGCAAAATAAATTAACCATTGACTACTAACTATGGTGAAGGAACTCACAATAATCCAAAAAATCTAGTATGAGTAGCCCAAAATCCACTACTTCAAACACATAGAAACCAACTAATGTTAGGAATACCAGAGTAAAAAAGAATGATCATATTAAAGTGTCAAGAAAAGTGAATTAAGGAATTGTCTACACAAGGGGTCCAAAATACACTAATTGAACAACATGTTCAAAAATATAGGATTCTTACTATAAATGTGCCATGTAAAAAAAACAAAAAATTTCATTAATAGGGTCTCGATCATGAGGCCATATTAGGTAACCTTCAAAAAGTGAGGAAAAATAGTTCTTTTAAATGCCAATGGACTACATGGTTATGTAGAACATAGAAAAACTTACAGTTTCAAAATAAATGGCTTGGGAAATGGAGTATGTATGTAGAATATATGAATCAAAAAATATTTTCAAGAGATAAAGCAAAAAATACAAAAAAATTATCTTGAGGGGGTCTGACCACTTATCAAACTAGGCTCCACCCTTTGATCTTCAAAAAAATGATATTCATAAGATTGTGCCAAAATGCATAATACATTTTCCATTATATTTTACAAATGAAATAATAATGACATAATAAAGGTCTTGACAAGATGAAAATTGCATCCTCTAAGTGAAATAAAAGTTCCCTCCAAAAAAACTACAAAAATATAAAATTACAAATGACCACACTTTTGTGTATATTTCAAAAAATAATTCAAATTCAAATAAGGCAACATGAAAAAAATTCCAAATGAAGATATAAGGCTAGGAAGGTGATTGAATGAGGTCTTCCATATGATTCTAATACTATAAATTATGTACCGATAAATACTAGGTGCCAAAAATGTCATAAAATTAGATTCACTACATCCACATTGGAAATAAAAATCTAGCAAAATTAGGGGATCCTTCTAGGCCTCTTGGATCATGAGATATGCCTCCTAGAAGGTAGGTTTCAAATTGATTTCTCAAATGGTGTAGGCCAAACCTTAGGGGCTCTAGGTCATATGGCACGTGATAAGGGGTTAATTAGGTCACTGATGTTGTAGTTATTGAGATGTCATGTTGCATAATGATAGGAAGACATGTGGTACACAACCATCAAGGTACGTAAAGATGATGTTGATGTATATTTAACATCATCATAATTTATGTATGTAATGATATAAAACATCTATTGAAATGACCCAAAAAATGTCATAAAAAAACCCCAAAAACACTATCATCCATAAGGTATGGATTATACCTAGGCACAATCTGGAAGACCTTGAAAACTCACCATAATCCTTTTCAAAAACTATAGGGTGTTTAAAGTCTTTATTTATGATTTTGGGCATTATAAATGCAATAATGGTGTCATTTTATCTCTAGGATATTGCATAATAAAAGTTTCCTCTAAAACACACCTAAAAGATTATTCTATTCTATAGAGCTAGCTTATAATGAGTTTGACACCATATTAAGATCTAGTCTAACCAAGATCAACTAAGAACCAAAACATAGCTCATGCAAGAGAGAGGTAAGAAGAGAACTAAAATGGGAAATAATTTATTACAAATTGTTCACACAATATTCAACATCTATATGTCTATATTTTTGGTGTGTAAATTACAAATGAGGATAATAGAATATATAGTAAAGTTACACCTCTGATTTTATTTTCCTGTTATCCAAATTAGAGGTGGCATCTAATTATGGTGGCACATGTGAGGTAGGTAATAATTAAATACATACTTGGACATGTGCACAGACTAACTAATCTTATTGTAAAATATAACTACCTAAGTTAACTTAACTAAAGGTGCAAACATGTTATTTTCACCAACTATACCTTGAGTCAAATTGTTTGCACACTAATCTCCCCCTTTAATTTAGTGGCACTTTACAAGAGATGTTATAGGTGAATGAATAAAATGGCAAGATGAAAACATAAGTGTATTTATTTTGTATACTCCATAAAAATAAGATCATATCTCCCAATTCCTCTTATGTACCTAGAGAATATTTTTTTTTACAAAATTGGAGAAGATAATTATTGTTATTCTATCAAAATAACATTTAAAAACCCTTTAAATACTGGTCAAATTCATGAAAGTGATATATCTAAAAAATTTAAGGAATAAATACATATCAAATTCAATATAAAAAAATTGGGAATGACATAGTACTAGGTTGTCTATGTTGATCTAATAAATATAGGAAAAAAACTAAATTGATTGGGATCAATTTAGTAGGAAATAATCATATGCATAAAATAGACTAAATTGATCAAGATTAATTTAATAAGAAATATAGGGGATGATATAGAACTAGATTGATTTGGATCGATCTATTAGGAAAAATTCATGATACAAAGTAGAAATAGAGGAATAAAGGGGAAAACATAGAAGAGGATAAATAGATTTGAAGGCATGATGGTGATGATAATTAGGTATGATAGTTATGATAATTAGGTATAACAAGATAAAATATCATATTTTTCACCAAACACCATGAACCAACCCCATTCTTTTCTAAGATCAATCCTTAGGACACACACTCTATAAGATTAATTCGCCAATGAGTCTTACAAAAGAGATAGCTAGTAACTAAAAAATAGAGGTGTATATATATGTCCCACCCAAAAATCATTACATGCCATAATCATATAATATAGGATGGTACTTTTGGAATAAAATTAACAACATAAAATCATAAAACCAAGTGTTATAATGAATGTTGATAAGTGAGTAAAATAATTGAAATTAACATATACATAACTGAACTTACCTTTTTAATGAAAATATGCACACAAATGTCTTCGTCTTGGTCATGGTGGGGAAAAAAATACATATGGTTTCCCTAATGATACAAGGGTAAAAAAACAAGATGAAATTAGGCATACATAGAGGATTCAATAAATGTAAGTATATGGAACTTTTGGAAAATATCGTAAAACCTAGGGAAAATTGCCAAGTTGAGACAATAAAGCTAAATTAGGACTAAAAGACACAATGATGATATTAAAAGTAAGGGAAATTCAACAAACTAATATGATAAGGTGAATTAGGACTAAAAGACACAATGATGATATTAAAAGTAAGGGAAATTCAACAAACTAATATGCTAAGGTGAATTAGGAATGCAATACCCAAGAAGGATAAAATTATAGATAAAATAAATTTGGATAAAAGGGGTCAAAGAGCAACAAAATAAAGGATAAACTAGGTCTAGATGACCAAAGGATAAAACTATGATGAATAATATTAAAGCATAAAGTAGAGTGGGAAAATTAGAAATATGACTAGATGGCTTAAAAATTATGAATAAAAAATAAAGGTCCCAATCTAATTAAGTGAAGGCATATAGATATAAGCAATGAAAAATAAAGCATCTCAAAACAACTCAAAGATACAAGTTTTATTCAAAAATAGAAATCTCAAAGAGAATATTTTCAATGATAATGTTGTAAGGCCCAAAATTCACATCTCAAGCACACAAAAATCCACATGATTTTTTTAAACACTTCACTCAAACACATTACCACTAACAAATACAAAAAATTCAACAATTACATATTGTTATAGAAGGGACAACAATAGGTATACAACACTTACAGAAAAAGAGTTTAGTTTTCAAAAAAACTTCTTAGATACACCACACTAGAGATATAAATTGACCACTTGAGACAAAAGGGACACATTAAATGGTAAGGCTCATGCCTAAATAGTTGAGTAACTATAAGACATCATTAAAGGTCCACAACTTAGATTTCATAATAAGAAGGATTATTTAAACTTGGTGAAACTATATTATGCTCTTCACGATCCCAAATGTTGAATATAGAAACTAATATCACATAATGGATATATAACACGACATTAAACACACATTGATTTCATGACAAAGGAAGTAGTGAAAGGTTAATTAAATGAAGAGTGTAATGTTGAATACCATGAAAGCACATACACAACACATGCTCACAATATGACTTTGGATAAAATATCTTAGAAATATTAAAAATTAAACCAAAGTTATAAATCAATTATTTAAGCTAAGGATAACTCATAGGAGTCATAAAATAGGCCTAATTTAATAAAAATATAAAAAAAAATGTCTAAACCAAACTAGGATTGACAATAAAAATTTGAGTCTCTTAGGAAACTACTAATGAATTGGGTACAAAGAGGACCCACTAAAAATATCAAATGAAGTTGAAAGACAAATTCAAAAGGTTAAATGTAAATATGAAAATCAAGATAAGAGGTTGAAATTATCATGTTTAATAAATGTTAAGCTAGGTGATTAATGTAACATGCTTTCTAGAGTGACCTCATAAAATAAAATCAAGAATAACATTTTTTTTGAATAAATTTGATTTGGAAAGAGGTCAATAAAAATATTAAATAGACATACAATCTAAAACTAAAGGCTCATATATAAATGTAAAAGTAAAAATAACCACTAACTAGCTCTATTTTCCATTTAAGACTCTTCTAACTATTTTTAGAAAATCAATATTGAATAAAAATTGTAAGCTAAAAAAAGGAATATGCTACAAAAAACTATGAAATGTCCTCAAAACTAGATCCACCAAAGACTATGAGAATAGGGTAGGAAATTTAGGGTATAGACCTTGATTTATAAATGATATTTATAGAGTTTAAAATTTTTCTATTTCAAAAAAAATTAAGTTTGGTTATTAATTAGATCTTATTTCTGAGCCAATTTGGTTGGTTTCCCAATCACAAAACTCTTATAGTAAACTTGCACTAAACCTTATAAATATGCATGCATTCATCCAACTATCTAAATATAATCCAAAAATATTAAATATATATTCATGTGATTTTAAGATAATACTAAAGTCTCAAATTTATTTACACTCGACTGACAAGATTTCAATAGATACCTCAAGACTCACCATAATCACCCTATCTAATTTGAGTTCCTACAATTATTAAGCTATGTGGATCATAATGTTTACATCAAGACACTCAATAATAATCTAGCTTATAATTAATTAACTTTACTCATTAATTTCAATTTTATGTACTTGACCCAATGCTATTTATATGACTAATACTTCAAAATATGATTAATCAATAATTTCACAATGTCAAGGTGAATTAAATTCACTATATTTCAAGTTTAATATTACCAATATTTTATTGCCATATAATATTATTAACATTATTTTACTATCCAAATAATGTGTTATAACTAGTAATGCTATCGTTTAATTATGAATATTATGTATTACAACATTTGTTTATCAAAAAGATTACTTCTTTCCACTTAAATGATATTTAATTTTCCTACTCAACAAGGTTCTCAACTCATAGATAAAATAGTTTTTAAAATACTACTAGAAGTAACTCTAATTAGTCAAGAACTAACTTATATTCATGATAAATGCAGTAAGTGTTACAGATAACTGTTGATAGTTAGATGAAAGACTATTATTGTACATTGATATCTTTGAATAATACAATAATTATTATAGTTATCTAGTACATATGCTCCAACAAGGATCTTTCAAAGGTAATTTAGCTCAAGTTGATGACAATATCTAAGAATAGAACTTTAAAAATGTCTCATTTGTGTATAGTCATCATCTAATCAAAACTCAAATTGAATAACATATGGGACGCTATTGATTTTAACAGAAAAATATTATTTTTTATACTTTATTTGCCACTAGTAACTTGCTAACTAGCACTACAAAAATAATCAAATAAAAGGGGTCATATTATGCTAAGCAAGATATTTCTACCCCCTAAATAATTTATTTTTACAAATTAATAAATAAATTTAAATAAAAATTTAGGCAATAATACATAACTTGAGGTGACAACCTACATACTAAGCAACAAGGAGGGTTGGTCTTACTAAGACAAAGACTATCAGATTAGTAACCGAGTTCATTAACAAACTAATATAAATAATGATAATTTTAATATGATAACAACACAATAAACCAATACAATGCTAAACAATCAATCACATTACATGACAATACTACCATTATAGAAAGAGTTGTTCAAACTTTTAATTCCTAGATTCCCATTTAATATAATATATATACATATATAAATAAGGGTTTTATACTCAAATCCTAGTTATAGTTTCTCTTAGTACTAATTCAAGATCTAATTTTTCATACACCTATTAAAGGAAATTCAATACACCGACACTCGAACCCATGACTGAAATAAATATAAAAATAACATGTCTCCACATAATACTTGACACCGTCAATAGGTAGATGTATGTATCCAATAGTAAAAATGGATTTATAAATATCTACTCAATACTCAACTCCAAATTTATCGAACTATAATGAGATCTCACACAAATCAATTTATAAAATTAGATTCATCACTAAAAAGACATTAAGCTCAAATTTACATTCTTATAAATGTGTAGGTTACTACATGCTTACACCATCTCGCTATAATACGTTGTATAATAATAATTTATAAACAAATCCAATTTATGTAAGCTTATCCTATCCTAAACATTATTGCTTCAATTATTCTATGAGTATGCTTATTTATTTACATTTACAAATTTGTCTAAGAATGAAATTAAAAAAATCAACATCCACATAAACTTGATTTTCCTAAATTTTCACTGTATATACTAATCATAACATATATCATGAGTATATTAATATATATATAAAATAACCAAATATAATTTAAAATAAATTTTTTAGATATGAGCATATCCCTAAATATAAATATACACTCATATGTTATCTTTTTTTTTATTTTTCTTTATTCATTTATTAACTTATTTATTTATATACATATATTCATTTGTTTTATACACTTATTAACATTATATATATATATATATATATATATATATATATATATATATAGATATATAATCATTTGTTTATATTATATATCATTATTTTTTAGAAACAAACCTTATCTAGGGTTTTCTTGGTGGCTCATGGCCAATAGCCAAGCCCTAAGGCCCCCAACCACAACCATGTATGTCAGCGTAGTGTACAAAGAGGGTTGGGGGTTGGGTCAACTGGTCCTCCCCCTACCCTCCCTATTATGGAAGGGGGTTGGGATGACTCAATCGCCTCCCCCACCTTCCCAATAATTTACAAAAAATAAATAAAATTTCAAATTAATAATTTTTTTATAAAGCTAAGGTATAACGATTCCCAAATGAATATATATATATACATATATATATATATATATGTATATATATACATATATATATATATATATACATATATAAATATATATATATATATATATATATATATCTATATATATATACATATATATATATATATACATACATATATATATATATATATACATACATACATATATATATATATATATATATATATATATATATATATATATACATATATAGACATACACACACACACATACACACACACACACATGTATATATGTATATGTATATATATATATATATATATATATATATATATATATATATATATATATATATATATATATATATATGTATGTATATATGTATATATATAGTGTATATATATAAATTTTTATTTTTAAATTTTTTATTTAATAATATTAATGAAAATAACTATAATTTATTTACATAATTATCAGACATAGGTTGTATTCATATATATATTCTGAAAGGTATGATGACAAAAATATAGGAAGAAAAATCATGCAAACTACGGTTTATATTTGTTTATTAATTAATTAATTTAATTTTTTTGGCAAACAAACCACTTTTAAGAGCATAGTCATTGTTTCCATTCAACTCAAACCTATTCATTAATTTGGAAGGACTCAAAGATTTGGGAAGAAAGAATCCCTTACCTGATTAAAGAACCTCCTTACTTCATCTGTTGAACCTTCATTCCTTTCCCAATCTCTCTTATTCCTCTTCCATCTTCTTTCTTCTTTCTCCCTTTACTTGGTCTTCTCCATTGTCCAATCTTCCAAATGGTTCCTCTCCCCTTTTGGTCGACTTTTAAATAATAAAGGTACTTATATTATTTTATTTTTCTAGGGTTAGGGTTTCACTATTTTATTTTCTTTATTTGTTTTAAATCCATCAATACATTAATGGGTTAGTCATTATTTTATTTTTTACTTGATTAGATTAATTATTATAGAGAAGGATCAAGTAACTAAATTTATTGAGTCTAATATGAACCCAATAATGTTATTTTAACTTATATCAATATATTTATGTATAAATATGATCATATAAATATGTTTACCCAAATTCATATTTTAATACGCACAAATATGGAAATGACATTATCTAAAACTATTTATTTATTTATTTATTTCAAAATTTGAATAAATAAGCATATCTATTTATTAAATTCACTTATTTACAAAATATTATTTTAATGTACATATATTTATATAAACTCGTATCTATACCCATTACTTAATATTATTTAGGCTTGGTCACAATAATAATAATGTTGTTATTCCCATCTTAAAACTAGCCTTTATTGTTAACATACCCAGAAAAAAAAAAGTCATGTAATCGGGACTGGATTAAGATAACATGACCACTCAATGGGTTTAAACAAGCTATTAAAATAAATGCAAATCTGGTCCTAATAGGATAAACTTGTTAAAAGTAACAAAACAACATGGAAACCCCTAGAAAGCCTAAATGACACAATATGCGATAACATAAATTATTGATAGTGTTAAACACACAAAACCCAAGGTAGTCCTACATGAGTCACAATGAACTTAATTCCAAGCCAACAAATAAGGTAACCAAAATAAGACTAACCACTAGCCATAATATATCTCACTCACACGTTGAGCTCAATCACACTTGTCATACCAGTCACCACATGATGGCACATCAATGAGAGAACATTAAAAAAAATTATAAATGGATTTCGTAATGCTAACATGTATAAGAGAGATGGAGAAAAAGATTTATAAAAGATAGGGTAAATTAAAAAACAATTCTATCTATCAAGGGGATGTACTAGAGGGAGGGAAAAATAAGGTGCCACCAAAATAAAACCATGCTCTTTACTTTAAAAAAGACACCCTAATCAATTTGGCAATGTCAAGAGTTTTTGACATCTATTGCTCTAGAGAACCTAACCTAGATAACATAAAACTTGGGATAACTAGTGAAGTATAAATATAATCCCATTTAGGTTAATGCATGAAAGGTAAGAGGATCATACCTTCCCATAATGTGTTATTAATTTCTTAGGAATCCTTATAGAGTTTTTGGTTTACTATAAGGATTGATTACTTACATGAGAAGGAATGTGACACTAATGATATATATGAGACCTCTTACCCTTGTCTATCAGTTTATTACACCATGATAGACCTTAGATTTATCATGATGTCAAGTATGGAATTTGAGATTCAAATAATATAAGGGGACATGTCAAATATATGATCACATATTTTGGTGTTTTTTGGATTTTGAAATATATTTTGCCTTTTTATTTTAATTTAATATTTTGGCTTTTAATTTTATGTATTTTTATTTTTTCTCCTCCATATGGGTTTAGAAGAAGACTACCAATGGGTGCTAAAAATGACTAACATAAGAAAGCTTACACCTAGTTTCTAAATAAGAGAACCTAATGACCAAGAATCTTAGATACTCATACACTTATACCTAAAAAAAGAGTACAATATTGAGATCAACCATGGTGTGCCCAAAATGAGCTATAAGATAGAGGGAAAGATAGATTCGAACATATAATTATTGGGTTTCCCCAATCACAAAAAATATATAAAGGGGGGGGGCGATATGATGACACATATGTTTGATAATTTCATCATAAGAAATGGTAAACTATGGTTGAAAAATATGTGGATAGATTAAAATAATTTTTACATGAGAATATAACTAAGTCTAAGTGAAAAAACATCACTCTATAATATTTTATTATATTTATAAGAAAACAAATTATGACTAGGAGAAAGATAAAAATTAATAGAATAGGGAATTATGAGGAGGTTTCGGTTACATTCCCTAAGGTCTTACCATTAAACTCACAAATTAAAAATACAAGAGGAAAAAATATAAGTGTAATAAAGGATGCTTGAAGGCATAATAAAGATAGAAATAAGGATAACAAAGTTAATTCCACCTTAGGTAGTGGTATTACCAAGGTGTGATTTAATATGTGAAAATATTATTTAATACACATTTAATGTATTATTTATCCTCACACATGTGATAAGGAATAGGTGTGACTTAGGGAATGATCCACCTTTTACTCCACCAATAATTATCTCCCACTCAACTCTTTTTTTTCCTTTATAAGAAACCTTTGTGTCCTTATTTAGAATAGAAATTAGAGTTAGTTATCCATAGTGGAGATGTAATATCTTAGGAGATCTTGTTCTAGTGAAACCATTTCTGGTTACAAACATATATTTTATATTACATTTAGTTAATAAAATGTATTATATTGGTGAATTTATTTATATTATCTAAATGCTTTATGTGGATATTCTCTGAAGTTCATGTGATTTCTATTTTTTGAGATGATTTCAATGAGAAGAACTATTTCCCCCAATATGGATTTCAACCTATTTTTTTATATGGTATTAAGCTATTATATCAAAGCCATTTATTATAAGAAAGGTGTAAAAATTACTAGCAAGTTTGGAGGTAAATATAATAATATAACTAAGAGGTGAGAAAGTGTGAGACTAGAAAGGTAGAAACCAAGAGGTAGAGGTCAAACTTAGAGGTGTATATAGAGTAAATTTCAAGAAATAAATAAGATACCTTGATCATGGTACAAGTTGAATAATTTTAACCTTAGGTCAAATTAGGTCAACCCCATGAATATTCAAATTTTTCATAGGGTATCCTAGGTTGGAAATGTGCACCATGGTCTTCAATGAGGTCCTATAACATGTCACATTTGTCTAGGTTGATATTATGTCATTTTATGTCCTTTTGGGTCATTTTAATGAATTTTTATAGTTTATAACCAAAACACAAGTGTGTCAGTAAGATATAAAATGTATTCCATGCTAGATAATGTCAAATTTAGTTTTGAAACTGACATATTGCAAGTTCAACATGGAAAGAAGAAGAATCACTACAAAAAGAGGAGTTTTAGGTAGTTATATAGCTTGAGTGACATAATTGGCACATGGAAAATTTTCAAGGAAATTTATTGAGATCCCAAAAAATAAATTCTAAGCTCAAGTGGTTCTTAAAGGCCCAAAATTGAGCAAAATTGACCTCTCTCTCTCATTGCTCTCTTGGGAAACTTAGGCAAGGTTAACTAGTTTTCCCTTAGTACGGGTAGGAAAAATAGAGTTCAAGAAAGTTCACTTGGTGAGTGATAGTACTCAAATTTTAATTCCATTTCATGGTAATAGTAATAGTATTTGTGATCTTTTATTTATGAATAATCTCTTATATTGTTAGCTTATTAAAACTTCCTACACATCCCCAACACCTCAGTTTTTGTTCTCTATTTGAATTGATCTGAGTAAACCAAGTGGTGTATGTGTACTTGTAGAGTATGATAATATTTTTCATGTGATATTCAATTTTTTTTTCATGGGTGGTAATGGAGGGATGAGAATAATCACTCCTTGTACTAGGAAGTGAACACAATGATGGTCTATAGAGCATGTTTTGATAGTTGCAAGTGAATGTATAAAGTGGAGATTTGTAAAACAACTTGAAATAAACAATAATAAATAAAATGTGTCTTATAAAACTAATTTTATCATGTAATAATATGGTTTGATGTCATAATGGAACTAGTATCTCACTATCATCTATAGGCAGTGTGCATTTTGAGTGTGTATACCTCAAAAGTTGAATGTCAATGATTTGAGAGAAGGTCAAGTTGTAATCTATTCTCTACAATAGGTATTCACCAAATTTAAGGCCTATAACATATTCAAAATTCCTATCATATCCAAGAAGATAAATTTGTTTCCAAATAGTGAAACCTTTTGCTACAGTTAATCCTAGATGTAGACCAACATAAAGATGCCACAAAGGTCTGAATGTTGATAAAGTTTAGAGTTTCAAGGTTTTGAGAGGATTCTCAGGATAATAATTGAGTCATTAGAATTGAATGGATTTATAAATTCATAAAAATGGTTATGACCACTTCAATCAAACCTATAGGTGTAGAGTTGAAGAAACTTGTTCAATGGGATAACTTACCTTCACTTCTCTGAAAGGGAATCCTATTTCATACAATGTCACCTGTTAGTGAAAGTTCATGGAGTCTAAGCAAGCTTAGTGGATCCATTATTATAATCTAGGCCTATAAATAAAATTATAATTAAATAAAATTTTTAGATACTGATGGTGTAATGGTTGTCAAATCAATCAAGTTCTTGATAAGAACAATTAGATAATTATAGTGACATTTAAACCAAAATGGACATGTAGTTTACAGGAAAATAGTGTGTTTATAATGACATATGATAGCATATGCCTAAGGAAATAATGGTTTAAAATAAGTGTGTAATGGTATTAGTTACCTCAATAGGAACTTAGGTAATAAATTAAAATGTTAAAATATCTACCACCACCTATAGGAAACCTTTGAATTGTCCCTAATTTCCACCTACAAGTGACATAGTCAACATAGTCTATGGAATAGCCTAAGAAAATGAAGAGTGTAAGTTTTAGAAAGTAAGTATAGGTGTATGATGGATATACCATATTGTAACCACTCTCATAGTGTTAATGAAACTTTCTCAAGTGTTTTTAAGGAGAAAAGACCTCAATCCACAGTCAGCCTAACATCTTACATAGTCACAAGGCTTGAAAAGTCAATTTTAGGTTTTGGGGTGTTGAGAGATTTCAAGAGTTGATCAAGTATTAAATTTTTTTAAATATGGTATTCATGACCTAATAATTCCATCTATAATTTCACTTTAGTCAAAGAAATAGGGGAGATGCCTTCTATTTTATTTCAAACAGATGACACTCCATAGTTTAAGACCACCCTATAGGTTTAGTATATGCATAAAAAGAGGGTGGAATTAAGAGTCTTGAAATAATTTATAATGATGTATAAGGTTTATTTGGATATGAAAAAATGTTAATGAGTACCTACAATTAATGAAAACTCCTTTAGGTGGTCACAATCTCAATTATATAGTCTAGGCCTAAAACTAGACCTAAACCCTCATGGCCTCTAACTTACCTCAGATGACCATATGACCTTTACAAATAGTTTTATAACCTTAAAGGGAGAATATATGACTAATTATAATCACATTTTTTCAATAAATAACACAAAGTTGGTAATTTATGCCTATTTTTCTCTCAAGCCTACTCATAATGCATAGAAGGAACTCAAAGACCACTTTATTTTTCTCACATATGTATAAACACCATGCATGGTGCCCAAAGGAGTTGGGAATAGTTGAAGTGGGTAATTAAATATTTGTCAGTGGAATTTTTTTGAGAGTTAGATGTTTGTATTTTATGAATCATTTCTAGGAAGCTAAACCATCAAAAACCCTCCTAAACCCCTTATTTAAACCCAATACAGAAAACATGAATAAATATGCATCAAAAAAGGGTTAGTTGGCTAGGAAAGAAATTTAGATATGTCTAGTACTATACTAGGATCAATGACATCCATTTGATCCATACTATCACTTGTACGAACATGCCTAATACATAGTTTATTATAGGATTTGATGTGTTCCATAGGGATAAAAGGAAAGGAGTAGATGAAAATCATTGAGAGAGATCTGTAGGGTCTTGTTATAACTCCCCATACTCATATCTCATCTCAATTAAGCATAGAAACATCTCTGCCACACTATTCAATGTAGGTAATAATAGACAAATAGTGAGAAGGAGCATGACTCTTTAAATTGAGAGGTGAAAAGTTTTGTATTGATTTTCATTAAAGTCTATATACTATATTATAAGGAAAAGATAATTTGATGAGTTTTCTAGAACCCATTCAAAAAACCTCCATGATTACCTACAATTCACCTAAGTGATAAATCTAAAGTTTAAAGCCAAGAGGGATAATGAGTGGCTACTAGAGAGAGTAATAATTTGCAAAGAGAGAGTTATCAATTGAAAATCCATAGATGACTATCACCATCAAGTTTCTATCTTCTCAAGATAGTGACAATGTGTCAAAGACCCCTATGGTAGTTTTGGGTAGTCAAGTGAACTCATCATCAAACAAGGTAGTTTCAAGAAGGATAATTGAGGTCTCTATGCCAACTTTAGGAGAATGATGTAATTTTTATGGACTTTTCCATGACAAATTCCTAACCTCTTTTATACTTCATTATATTTATTTGAAACTAATTTCCATGTATTGACATTTGGGCTTGTGACTATTGATTTTCTCTTCTTCTCTCTCCTCTCCTATGCTCTATATATGTAATACTTTTTGGAATTTGTATAAAAGCCACACTTGGTATGGTCAACCCTTTTGGTTTGAATACTATATTTACCTTTTAAATAAATATTTACAATCTAGTTTTGAGTTCATAACTTTTTGTCTAATTATGCAAAGTATATCATAGTAGAATGATAAGTGATAACTATCGATCTTTATGTTCTCTTTACTCTTTCATGTCATGTGCAAGTAGTTCTCCATATAATAGGTCACATAAAGTGTAGCTAGTGTATTTATCTATCTCTAAGTGAAAATAGTAGCATTAGTGTCTTCAATCTAACCTCTTGGTAACTCACCTTGATATGTTCAATCCATATCACCTCTATGTTTAAAACACTTATGTTAGAGCAATCTAGGATGATGAGACTAGTATTGTGAGTCATGTTTAATACTTCAAGTATATGTTAGTCTAGTGGAGATGAATTTTGTGTATCAAATCATTATCATAAGTTAATTTTGTGTTCCTTATATCCCTTTTCATCCAAGCAATCAAGTAGTGTAGGTGATAAGTTATTAAAGACTAATATAGGGAGCTAACCCTTAAGCCTATAGGTTTACCTCTACTATAGGCAACCCACAGGACTAGAGGTAATCCAATGTTTCACTCAATTTAGATAAGTATGAAAAACCTCTCTAAGGTGAAATATTTAGTGACAATAATTTTGGCATGCTTAGTGGGGCCATTGTCTCAAGTACATCTTATCAAAGTGAATACTAGTCTTGATAACATCACAACTGAATATGTGTTTTCTAATTAGCATTTAACGACTCCAATAAAGGTAATATCTAGCTATAGACCAAGTTTTATCATTAATTTTTCTCATACTTCATGTTCCTTACTAGGTCAACTACTAGTAGAGGTAATAATCCCATAAATCCATTTCCTCAACCTAAACTTCCTCTTAAAGTTTAATACACTCAGCCAATCTTGACATTTGAAGAACAATAAAACTTTGCAATATAATAAGATCAAGAAAGTGAGGAAGAACTTAAGGATAATATGGCTAGGTAGCATGATTTTCCAACCTTTAACATTGAAAATTCTATACATCTCAATGCATATGATGATATCCCTCCTAATGTCACCAAGAGTATTCCCACTCTTAATGAGGAAGGTCCTATCAACCTAAGTGAACATATTAGGGATATTTCTAACTTCTGAAAATTTCATAATGTCACTAAATTTAATAATGTAGTTAGGTTGCTTGCCATGTCTCTTAGGGAAAAAGCCCTTGATTGGTATGAGACATTTCTTGGAGGATGTATCACCACTTGGGATGATTTTGGAGAGTTTTTGACCCAAATATTTGAGGACAAAAGTGATCATACATCACTCATTCATCAACTAAATGTGATTCAAAGAGATCCTAAAGAAACTATGCATGACTTCAATGAGAGGTTTCAAAGAACAAGGTATAGGCTGCCACCTCTCATGAGACCCCATGCAAGCTTTGTTTTCCCAACATACTTTAGATCCATTGGAACTTATATAGCTATTATCTTGTAATACATGTGTGGGTACACTTTTAATGAAGCCTATGACATATCCATTAGAGATGATAATGTCTTAATAAAAGCTATTAAAGTTCTTCCAAAAGTCTCTATGCCTATTCTACCTAACATTTCATCTACTTCTCCAAGTCTTGCTCCAATTCTAAGTGCAAATAACAAGTCTAGAGCTTCCCCAAATAAGTCAAAAGATAATATGGATTGGGAGGCAAGGTTTAAGGCCTTAGAGGCTCAAGATAAGCAACTAAATCTACAATATGGATTTGTCCAAAATCCTACCCCTATTCTCCATAAGCAAGTAGGTTTATACCTCAAGAAAATATATGGTCAAGGGAGAGGGCAAGGACATCCTAACTTCAATAGGCCACCCAATGCATATAATCCAACCTCTAATTCTAATATAAGAGCCATGGTTCTAGTCCATAGTAACTTAGTTCAAGGAGAAGAATTTTAGCCTCAAGGATAGTACATGGATGCCAATTAAGGTGAAGGGAAAGCCTTGGTAGCACAATGAGGACCTAATCCTAAATTGATAGCATAAAATGAGAACTTTATGCAAGTAGAAACAAATGAAGGATGGTAGCCTCAAAGAGTGAGCTTAATAAAATTTCTAGTGAAAGACACATTTGTCCTAAACCAAGGTAGATTAGTTTTAGATAATACAAAATTAAAGAGGAAAGCTTTGGGATATGTTCATGGTGTTGACATAATTTCAAATAACCCTTCTACAAGGTAGAAGAGTGTTAATTCAAGTATGGTAGCACCTACAAATTTTGCATCTATTAAAAATTAGAATGTGGGAAGGGTGACTCAAATTTCTCCATTGCCTCAAGCTCAAGGCACTTCTTTGACTTATAGGATATCATAAAAGGTGAGTGTTCCTTATTTTAATATAATTGATTCCTTGAAGAATGCTAAGACTAGTCTCTCTCTTTGAGAAGTGCTCTATATGCTCGATCAAAAAGAGATACTTCAAGAATAATTATCCCAAATCCACATTAGTACTTAACCATCAAGTCATGGTGATGTATAACTCACTAATTATCCTACTCACATTGTTTAAACCTATAAAAAATATGAAAATATCCCACCCTTCTACCTCACTCTTATAATGGGAGACAAGCTTATTCATAGTTGCTTTGTGGATAGAGGATCAAGTACCTCAGTTATGCCCAATCTTGTGGAAAATATGTTGGGATTTAAATATGAGACATATAACAAGAATCACTAGATAATTTAGTTGGACTCATCAAAGGTTAGAGAGTTTTCTTGCAAGATTGTCTAAGCTTCCCAATTCTTCAAGATATATTGGTGATTGATCTTCATACTCACTTTGTTATTTGCCTATCAAGGGATTTCAATGACAAGATAGGGAGATATATCTTAGATGATTGGGACTTATTGGCCTTTAAAACAAGGTATGGAGAAAAGGTGAATATTAGAACATAACCATTGACTAAGTTTCATATTGAGCCATATGTGGAATCAAGATCTAATCTAAATTTTACCATCAATTATCAAGAAGAGTATGCTATGGATGATGGATCATATTCCAAAATTAAAGGTATCTCTAATATTTTACTATATTATTATGGTGTTGACACTTATGTACATGATCTATACAATTTCATTAAAAAAATTGACCTTAAAACATACATCATCCATGATGAAGGGGATGAACATTATGAGGTAAGCATTGATAATTATTTTTAACAAGATACTAAGTGTAATTAAATTATTCATATGCATGATGATGATGGTTTTAAAAGTATGTTAGATCAAGATAATGAAGAAGACAAAGCCATTATACCTATCTAAGATGGAAGATCCCATGAATGCGATATCCATAAATAGTAAGATGATCTATGGTAGCAATTCCATGTCATAGTTTAAGAGTTTGAACAATAGAATAATTCAACTCCCCTTTCTAAGAAACATGAATATGATAGTAAGGTTGTTGATGTATCCTATAAAAATTAATAAGAATGTCTCATTAAGCATGAGAATGAGTGTCAAACTACTGTCAAGGAGTTTGTAGTCATGAAGGAATCTAATGAAGCCAAGATATAAATGTGTGTGGTTAAATATCAATCCAAACCTTAGTCTAACATTGAACCACTTTTAGATGTTGGATAAACAAGAAGACAAGATTGATGTTTCTATACACCAAGTACATCATGTTCTAGAAGAATAAAAAGTTGAATTTGATGACTCCCAAGTTTCAGTTTGAGAAGTGTCAATTGGACATGACAGGGGTCAAGTAGACTGCAATCTCAAATAAGCCTCTTAGAAGGATAGATGAAGTGTTCATGGGAGCTCCAAAGGACAAACTTGATGCTAATATAATATTCAAATATGGTAAGTCATTTGAATATCTCCATAAAAAAGTGTTTATTGACAAGTGTTCATCACATGAAGGTATGTTTTCTTGGATCAACAATGATGCAATAGGCATTGTACTTGACCTTGGTTTAAGCAATGATGCATTTTTTATTCACATCAAGTTTTTAAGGTCTTGTACATATTAGGATATGTGTGCTTTGCTTGAGTTGGTGTGTGTGTTTTCCCTAAGTGTTCATGAGAACATAAGTGTGTTTACTTGGTATATTTTCTTGTGTGTTTGTTTCTTGTTGTGTGGTGTCATTTGGTGTCTTTTAAAAGCATTTTGTGTCAAGTATAGTGTATAGTTAAATCCATATCCCAATAGATAGGAGAAAATGACTATTCCTTAGCATATTTGGTTTGATACCCCTAGTAAATTGCCAAAATGTTGACTAATTTTACCCTTAGGTCAAATTAGGTCAACCCCATGCATATTCAAATTTGTCATAGGGTCTCCTAGGTTAGAGAATGTGCACCATGGTATTAAATGAGGTCATATAACATGTTTTATCTTTCTCATATTTGTCTAGGTTGATCTTATGTCATTTTATGTCCTTTTAGGTCATTTTAATGAATTTTTATGGTTTTTAACCAAAATACAAGTGTGTCAAGAAGATATCAAATGTATGCCATGTCAGAGAATATTAGAAAGTAGTTTTAAAACTAAAATATTATAGGTTCAACATGGAAAGAATAAGAATCATTAAAAAATATGAGTTTTAGGTAGTTGTATGACATGAGCGACACACTTGGCACATGGTAAGGCTTCAAGGAAGTCTCTTGATATCCCCATAATTTATTTCCATGATCATGTGGTTTTTATAGGTCTAAAATTAAACAAAACTGACCTCTCTCTCATTGCTCTCTTGGGAAGCTTAGGCAAGGTCAACTGGTTTTCCCTTAGTGTAGATAGGAGTATAGTTCAAAAAAAGTGCTTGGTAGTTGATAGTACTCCCTTTGTACTTTCATTTCTTGGAAATAGTCACATGATTGGTAATATGTGCTCTATGAACAATCTATAATATCATTAGCTTCTCAAAATTACCTACACATCCCCAACACCTTAGTTTTCCTTCTTTGTTTACATTTAACTGAGAAAATCAAGTGTTTTATGTGTAATTTTAGAGTATGATAATTTTCATGTGATTTAATTTTTTTTTGTATGTGTTCATGGAGGGATGAGCAGAATCACTCCTTGTAATAGGAAGTGAATATAGTGATGGTTTATAGAGCAGGTTTTGATAGTTACAAGTGAAGGTATGAAGTGGAGATTTGAAAAATAACTTGAATTGAACAATCCTCAATAAAAAATGTCTTATAAACCTTAGTTGATCATGTAGGCATCTGGTTTGAGGTCATAATGGACCTAGTCTCTCACTATCATATGTAGGTAGTGTGTATAACTCAGAAGTTGAATGTCAATGATTTGAGAAAAGGTAAAGTTGTACTTTGATCCTTACAATAGGTATTAACTACCTTTAAGGCCTTTAACATATTCAAGGTTCCTATCATCTCCAAAAATATAACTAGGTTTCTAAATAGTAAAACCTTTTGCTACATTCAAGCTTAGATGGAGACCAACATAAGTAAGATATCACAAAAGTCTGAATGTTGATGAAGTTTGGAGTTTTAAGGTTTTGAGAGGATTCTCATGATGATAACTGAGTCATTAAAAATGAATTCAATGGATTTCTCAAGTCATCAACATAGTTATGACTAATTCAAGCAAACCTACTATGAACTAGGAATTTGACTCAAGAGAAGTGATTAGTATTGTGTTAGTCCAAAAATGCAAATAAATTGATAAAAACACACTAATTAACATACATATCTAGGCCTAGTTACTAGGGTAAGATTAATTAAAAAAAATGAAAATCACAACTAAAAAGTAAAGAAAAATAAGAATTCTTCACCTTCCTTGGATGCTCCAAATGCTTTTTGTAGTGGCTTACTCAGCTTGTGCTCATGAAGTATTCATCAAAGGAGGCTTGGTTATATCCTCTTCTCCTTGGCACCTTATAGCTTTGGATTGGCTTGGATCAATATTTTTTCATCATAAATTTGGCATGTGAGAGCTCTTGGAATCAATTTGACATGGTAACTTTGCACAAATTAAGTTTAAAATTCAATAGGCAAGGCCTCCTATTTATAGATTTTTAAGATTGTTTAGAATCAACCTGAACCATCCATCTTGAGATGAAGATGTGTGGTTGAGGATTATTTTTGTAATTAAATATATAATTATACTCATCATGACATTGGAAAAAGGGGCATTGAAGAGGCATGGAGGGTCATTATGAGGCATGGGAGACCCATAATCCTTATATTTGTGGCATTTATGGCCCAGGGATGTCTTCCTGAGAAATGAGGTCACCTGATGATGTATATATTCAATATTCATTTATGAAAACAAGTTTCCATGGAATTATTAATTAGGCCTTGATTTGGATTAAATAGCTCTTAAGCATGATTAAGCACTTTGTGCACAAATTACTCAAATTGATCAGAATGCCTTGTTATTGGTCCAAAATTTGACTAGATTAGAATTGGAAGTCTATGTTAGATGCATTGGATCCATTATCCCATTTAGGATGTTTCTAACACTAAATAAAAAAGAAAAACATCTTGTATAATAAATTTGATAGAAAAGAGTAATCTAGAGCACTTAGGTGCAAAATTGGCATTTTGACTCAAAATGATATGATCAAAGTTAGTTGGCCCATAAATTTCATTGCCCCATTTAGTGATACCTTGGCCAAAATTGGCACTTGAATATGTCAATTTCAACTCATTTAATGTGCTTTAGTGTTTTTAGGCCAAATTGTGCACTTTGGTAAAAATTTGTCAAAATCCTATTTGGAGGTTATCGATGGCCATATTTATGTGTCTACACCTATAGGTGAAAATTTGAAGAAATTTGATAAATGGGAGAACTTACCTTAACTTCTCCAAAAGGGAATCTTGTTTCATATAATGTCACTTGTCAATGAAAGTTCATGAAGTCTAATGAATTTTAGTGGATCTATTCTTGTATCTTAAGACTAGAAAAACCATGATAATTTAAGAAAATGGTGATAGACTGATGGTGGAATGGTTGTAAAATTATTCAAGTTCTTAATGAGAATACTCAAATAATTACAGTGACATTTGAACCAAAATGGACCTGTAGTTTATAATAAAATAGTGTGTTGATAGTGAGAGACGATAACATAGCCTTAAGGTAGGAATGAGTTCAAATAAGTGTGTGATTATATTAGTGACCTAAAGAGGAACTTAGTTCATAAATTAAAATTTTAAAATTTCTATCATCACCTACAAGAAACCTTTGAATGCTCCCTAATTGCCACCTATAGGTGACACAATCAACACAATCTGTGGACTAGCCTAAGTAAATGAAGAGTGTAAGTTTGAGAAGTTAAGAAGAGGTGTATGATGGATAGACAATATTTTAACCACTCTCACATTTTTAATGAAACTTTACCAAGTGTTCTTAAGGATTAAATACCTCAACCCACAATCAACCCAAAATTCTACATAATTACTCGGCTTGAAAAGCCAATTTTAGGTTTTGGGGTGTTGGGAGCTTTATAGAGGTGATTAATTATTAAAATTTTGTAAAAATGGTATTAATTACATAATAAATCCATATATAATCTCAATTTGGTCAAAAAAATAGGGGATATGCCCTCTTCTTTGTCTCTGACAGAGGGCACTCCATAGTTAAGAGCACCTTGAAGGTTTAGTATATGAATAAGAAGAGGGTGGAATAAAGAGTATTAAAACACTAAATAATGATTTTTAAGGTTTATTTTGATATTAAAAAATGTGAATGAATACCTATAGTTAATGGAAACTCCTACAGATGGTCACAAGTTCAATTAAACAGTCTAGGCCTATTAGTCCTAGAACTAGGACTAAACCCTCATGGACTCTAACTTGCTTTAGATGACCATATGACCTTTCAAAATATTTTAATAACCTTAAAAGGAGAATATATGAACAATTTAAATAAATGGTTTACAATAATAAACACAAAGTTGGTCATTCATGTCTAATTTCTTCTCAGGCCTACTCATAATGAATAAAAGGAGCTCAAAGACCACTTTATTTTGCTCACATCTATACAGACACTAATCATGGTTCCCCAAGGAATTATGAATAATTTAAGGGGGTATTGAACTATTTCTTAGTGTAATTTTTTTTAGAGTTAGACATTTGGATTTTATGAATCATTTCTAAGAAGCTAGACCACCAAAAACCCTCCTGAAACCCTTCTTAAAACTTGATGGAGAAAACATGAAGGAATATGCATCCAAAAAGGGTTATTTGGCTAGGAAAGTGATTTGGATATATCTATAACTCTCCCAAGATCCATGATATCTATTTTATCCATATTGTCACTTGTATAGACATGCCTAATACTAAGTTTCTTATAGGATTTGATGTGTTCCATATGGGCAAAAGGAAATAAGTAGATGAAAGTCATTGAGGGAGTTATATAAGAACTTTTTATAACTCCAAATACTAATATATCATCTCATTTAAGCAATAAAACCTATCTGCTACATTGTTTATTATAGGCAGTCTTAGATAGATAGTGAGAAGGAGCATGACTATTTAATTTAAGAGGTGAGAAGTGTTATGTTGATTTTCATTGATTTATATATGCTAGATTATAATGGAAGGATAATATGATGAGTTATATATCACAAATTAAATGAACCTCCATGAATAACTAAAATTCACCTAAGTGAAAAATGTGAAGTTTAAAGCCAAAAGGGCTAATAAGTGGTTATTAGAGAGTGAGTAACAATTGGAAGAAAGAGAGTTATTAGTTGGAGAGGCATACATTACTATCACCATCAGGTTTCCATATTCTCAAGATATTGAAAATGTGTCAAAGACCCATATGGAAATTTTGGGTAGTCTAGTGAACTCATCATTAAATAAGGCAGTTTCAAGAAGGCTAATTGAGGTCTTTATGCCAACTTCAGGAGAATGATGCAGTTATGATGGACACTTGTCCATGATAACTTATTGACCTATTTTATACTTCATTATATTTATTTTTAACTAATTTCCAAGTATTTAAAGTTGGTCTTGTGACTCTTGATATTATCTTCTTCTCTCTCCTCTCCTATGCTCTATATATGCAAGCCTTTTTGGCATTTGTATAAAATCCACAACTAGTATGGCAAATACCTACTAGTTTTAATTATATATTTTATTTTTAAATAAATATTTATAATATATTTTTGAGTTCATAGCTTCTTGTCTAAGTGGGTGAAGTAGTGCATAGTAGAATGACAAGTGATAACTATCTATCCTTGTGTTCTCTTTACTCTTTCATGTTTGGTGCAAGTAGTTCTCCCTCTAATATGTCACATGAAGTGTATCTAGTTTATTTGTCTATATATAAGTGTAAGGAATATCATTAGTGTCTAAAATATAACCTCTTATTTAGTCACCTTGATAAATTCAATGCATATCACCTCCATGTTTGAAACACTTATGTTAGAGCAATCAAGGATGATGAGACTAGTATTATGAATCATGTTTCATAGTTCAAGTGTAAGGTAATATAGTGGATATAAATCTAGTGCATCACCTCATTATCATAGGTTAATTTTGTGTTCTTTATATCCATTTTCATCAAAGCAATCAATTATTGTAGGTGATAAGATATTAAATACTAATTTAGGGAGCTAGCCCTTAAACCTAGAGGTTTACCTTTGCTATAGGCAACCCACAAGTCTAAAGGTAATTTAATGTGTAAGTTTATTGATTCCAAGATCATTATGAAGGTAAGATGTTAAGGAGAGGAAAGAGTCACATGATTTTTTTGAGGTTGAGGAATAATAGGGATGGGCATAATAATATGCCCCCAAGTTGTGCATTAAGGTAAATATGGGTATTAAAGGTTCACCCAAAATCTAAGGTATGATAAGGGTGGGCAATGTAATATACCCCAAAGAAAAAGATGAACATTATAAAATTCCAAAAAATGTGAGATATGGTGAAGTTATATTTAGTAAAACCCTTGAGATTAATTTATTTATTACATATTTGAATAATATTGATTTAGTGCTCACATATTATTAGGTGTGTGAGAATAAATAGTAATAATTGTATGTGAGTTGTTTTAACAAATCACGAGCATAACGTGTATAAGATAGATTTTAGGGAATGAGTAAGTTTGGAGTGACAAGGTTTGATTCATATTTTTTCAATATATTACAAACCTATAAATGTATAACATATTAATTAAATAATTAATTTGGTTTTTATTATGTTAACCTATACTATATATTTCATTAGATATCAAAGTTGGATGTTTTATGGTGTAATAAAAAATAAGGGGAAACACTCTATAATATTTATGATGTGGATGTGAGTTTGAGAGATTAGTTATGTCTATAAATTATGATTACAATTTAATATATTTAGTTTTTAGTTTTTTAGGTAAGCTCACATTGTTTAAAGTGTCTGTGAATGATATTAGAGAGTCATAACTTGTGAATATCTAAATATTTGATCCTAAAAATAACTGCTTGACATAATAAAAATTGATACTTGATTCATGATTTCATTATAATTTTCATATTCAATGCCTTCATTACGTGCATGAAGGAATATAGGAAAAGGTTGTCCACTAGTCTTGCAATGAATGAAGTGTAACATAAGTTTCTTGCTTTCTAAAGAGGGTAGTTTTAAATGTGAGTTTAGGTTTGATGACTTATCCACCTAAGACATTCCAATATGGGAGTAATGAGAGAATGAAAAGTGATGAAATCATTCTCTTCATTTTTTGAGTCAAAGCACAAGTTGCTAAAAATGGGAAAATTGTCATAGGAATTTTTCATTCATGTCATTAAAAATGAGAAGATAATATGTATAGTCTTTAGGTGTTCTATGAGAATAAACTATAGGAAAACATTTATAGTTATTTTTAACCATGTGATAAGTGTAAGGAATGGTGAAACCATATAAAGGATTTTTATCCATGCTATTAGTGTCAAAAATGGGATGATCATCTTTTTCCATGCTATAAAGGTCATCACAAATTGTATGAGAATTATAGAAATTTTTTTTGGAAATATCTCAATCTTACATGGCCTTGCACAATAGTAATTATGAATAAGTTAGGTATTACACAAGATGTTTATGTAAACAATGGTTGCGTATGATGTTTTATAGTTTATTGCATAAGCAAGGATGGTTATATAGACTTGTGTGAAGATTACTTATACTAGTTAAAAATTATGTTAAGCATGAATGAAATGAAGGTATAGATTCATAGGTATCTAAATGTAGTTTCATTACACTATGGAAGGTTGATAAATGGAGTGTAATGGTTAAGTCATAGTAATATGTTGTGAGGATCTATCAAAAAAATTAAGCAATGAGGATTACATTAATGCATTGCATACATATTTATAATTTTATATGTTAGACTAAAGAAGTGTTAGTTATGTCTTGGTGGTGATATGACATGAAGTTGTTGAGGATCATTAACATTGACCACTTGGATCAGTAGTTGGTGAATAAACATCCTCTATTGTGTGGGAATTATAAAGCGAGTGATCGATAAACAAATCTACTTTCAATGTGTCTTTCATAGACAAATGATATCACAAGGCTTGGATATAATTCATCTTGAAGAAATATAAATTTCTTTAGAAACTCAAGGAGTTAAAATAAATAAGGAATGAGAGTGAGTTTTGAATTCTAAATACACACAGTCATGTTTTTGCATTGTAATATATAGTAAAATATTGTATTAAGGTTATAGTACCTTGTGATTTGGGTGTAACATTATAAAATAAGATAGATTTTTATAATTAATAAGGTTAAAGTGTTTGGTTTTTAACTTGAAATGGTTTTCCTAGGTGAAATTGTGCATATATGTGTTTGTATTTATCTTTTTATGTATAATGTTTTCATAACATATCTCTCCTTTTTATTAAGTTATATTGTATATTATTACTCCAAAATTTTAGTATTAGAGCTCGGTTATAAGCTTTGTAAATGTTGGAATCACTTGCGGTAAAACTTTTCCTTGAAGTGGGATTTCTAAAGAATAATCATATGCAAAGAAAATGATAGGAAACACTAGGATAGAGATTGCAAAATTAAATTTTCAATATTTTGAGTTATGTAAGCTCAATATGGAAGATATATTGGTAAACAAATATTGGTGGACTATTATAGTACACATAACACCTACAAGAAGGAACCATGAAAATACAAAAAATATTGATAGGAAATCTAGAAGCTTTATTGCATTATGTTTGTTAGATTTAATGTTATTGAATATTTTAGTTAAAAATACTACAAAGCTTATTTGGGATAAGTTGTGAAAATTATACAAGGCCAACTCACTGGTATAAACTATTGTTAAAAAATATCCTATATTTATTACAAATGAATGATGGTTACTTAATTATAGAGAAACTAAATGCCTTCAAAACCATGTCAAGTTAGTTTTTGTCTATATATGAGGAAAAAAGGTGCATCATGTTATTTTGATTCCTTCCAGTACCATAGTAAAATATAGTGATGGATATCACTAGTACTACATTGAAGTTAAAAATTAAATATCTAGTCAAAACTTTATTCTAAGAGGAGATGAGGTGCAAGTCTATGGAAAACTATCAAATAAATTATGGTATATTCATGCAATGTCACTTATAATAAATATGTAAACATAAGAATTGAAATAATTGGTCAAATATTAGAGGTATATCTAGAACCTTGGATATGTCCTTGAAGAAGTGCTAGAACTGAAACAAGACATTGCATTTTAAGAAGTGTAAATCCAAAAAAGTGGAAAATTCCAAACAACCAAATTTTTTTCAAATGAGAAGGTCTCTAGTGATGGAAATGGAGATGTATATCTCATAGTCTAAATATTGCATGCATGAAATGATGCATGGTTTATTGGATATAAAGCCTTATATCATATAAATTTTGTGAGGGAGTGGGTTTATGAAAATAAAGAATATCATGTCTTTCTTGGAGATAAATTAAGCTACATGGTTGTGGGTAGATGAAGATTTAAGTTGAAGTCCAAAGATGGGAGGATCAAGACTTTCCTATGTGTTTTTTTTTATAAAACTCTTGGACTCTTAAGGAATCTGATCTCTATGATAAAAATGAATGATGCTAGTTTCTAGGTCTCATTTTATAGATATGGGTGAAAAACGGTGTGTGGAGACATGGTGTTAGTAAGAGGCATGTGCATGGTTACTCTATTTAGGATTGATGCAACTATGATAATCAGCACTTGTAATAACATTGTTGTTCCTAAGTTCATGATAAAAACATGAATTTATGTATTTATTTTGGTGGATAAGATAATTATTTAGAATAAAAGGCTAGGCCATATTGGCAAAAAATTCTTATGAATGTTGTAGACTAAAGATATGGTGAAAAGGATGGATGATTTTACCTTAAAATTATATTTTTGTGTACATTATGTCTACGACAAGAAAATGTAGGTTAAATTACCAATAAATGTTTCATGGGAAAGTGAAAACTCATAGGTGATCTATAGTGATGTTTTTATACTAGTAGATTTCCCATCACTAAACAAATCTACTTTCAATGTGTCTTTCATAGACAAATGATCTCACAAGGCTTGGATATACTTCATCTTGAAGAAATATAAATTTCTTTAGAAACTCAAGGAGTTCAAATAACTTGTGGATAACCAAAAAAAATAAGTTGATAAAAGTATTTTGAAAATAAAATGGGGGTGAACACTGCTCCAAATAATTTAAAAAAATCTATATTTTAGAAAAAGGAGTTGTAGAGAAAATAAATAAAGCATTGATGGAAAAGGTCCATATTATGTTGAGTGGTGTGAACTTAGAGCATTTTTTATTTATTGAAGTAGTGGATATACTTGTTATCTTATCAACATATCACCCACATCAACATTAGTTGATAATAATATTTATAAGTGTGGACTAGTAAGAATCCATGATTATGATACCATTGTATTTTTGGATGTGAATCTTGCTCTAAAATTTCAAAGAAAAAGGGATCAAAACCTTAATTTTAAGTCTATAAAGTGCATATTTACTGGGTATAAGAGTGGTATCAAAGATTAAAAGCTTTGGAATATTGAGATAAATAAGGTAGTTTATATTTAGAATGTATTCTTTAGGAGTTGGGAAACATTACCAACTAATAAGAACCAAAGAAGAAACAAAAAAGGTGTAGGTTGATGTAGATAATGAATAGCCTACATCAGAGTATGTTATGATGGATCAAGAGTTTAAAGAGTCATAAGAGGATGAGGAACATGTGAATCCTACCCTAAGGAGATCAAAACTAGTATGAAGTGTGCTTGAATGATATAACCCACCAAAATTTATATTTACATTCTTGTTATTAGTGACTAATGGTGAAGACCTTAAGACAATGAAGGAAGCTCTTATTTGTGTAGAGAGAATTTATTAGAAGAAGGCCATGAAGGATGAAATGGACTCTATGGACAAAAATGAGACTTGGGACATGGAAATGTTACCTCTTAGATGAAAATATATGGGATATAAGTGGGTTTTATACAATATGAAAAATGCATAAGGGAAATTTGAGAAGTATAAGGATCACTTGATAAAAAAGGGATTATCATAGGTAAAGGGACTTGAATTTGGTGAGACTTTATCTCTTATTTCGAATTTGAATCCAATTAGTTTTATTTTACTTATTTTTATTGGGTGTTTGATCTTGAGATAGATCAAATGAATGTTAAGACAACATTTTTTATTGGAGATCTTGAAGAATAAATCTACATGTTGCATCCATAAAGCTTTAAGGTAAAATATAGAAAATAATTGGTTTATATGCTAAATAATTAATTGTATGGCTTGAAGTAATCACTTGTAATGTGGAATAATAAGTTTGATAGCTATGTTATTAGCCTTGGGATTTCATGTAACATTATTGATCCTCATGTTTACTATAATGAATGGGGTGATAACTTTTTTAGTATAGTCCTCTATGTGGATGACATGCTACTGATTAGAAATGACAAGTGAATGATCAAGTAGGAAAAGTATCAATTGTCTAAGTAGTTTGGCATGGAGTATCTTAATGCTAAAATATTCATATAGGGCATGAAAATCAAATGGGATTACATGAAAAAGAGTATTTGAATAAACCATAGGTAGTATGTAAAAATTATATTATAAAAATTCAAAATATAGTTTTATAAACATATGCACACATATTTTCTAATTGTTTAGAAGTTATTAACTTTACAATGTCCCAAGACATAGGGGTGGAAGAAAAATTTTAGGTTTCATATGCAAGTGTGAAGATAAGCCTGATGAATGCAATGGTCTATATAGGAATTGACATTATGAAACTAGTGGGAGTTATCAGAAGATTCATGCTCAATCTAGGCAAGGATATTTTGGTGGTAGTTCAAAGGATATTCAGGTATCAACGTGGAACTTCTACACATACTATTTTATATTAGGGTAAACTTGGTGGTGAAACTAAGTTTTTTTTGGATTGGTAAAAAAGGGTTAAGGGGTACCTTACACATTTTATATTAATATATAAAATTATTAGAAAAGAATCATCAGAAGGATCACAATAGACTATTTCTACACCAAATATCCCATAGGTAAAAATATTAGAAAAGGCAAAAAAAATAAAAGTCTATATGAAACCAAAAAATAAGACCACCCACCCATATCTTATAAAGTTACATATACATGAGTTTTTGCATACCTATATCTAAAAACCAAGATTTCAAACAAGAGGAAACTAATAAAATTATATCCTCCCAAAGAAAGTGCACTACATTTTTAGCCAACATCCAAATCCAACCATTGGTATAAATTTAAGAATAAATACCATACAAACAATAAAATTTCTAAAATTTTATCCATTATCTTCCACTAAGACTACTAAACCATTCCTCAAAACAAAAAGGAGAAGAAAGATTTAAAAATGCTTAGAACTATCATCCATTTGCTATAAAAATAATCTAACTATTTGAGCTACAATCAAAGACATTTTTGATAAAATATGGAACCAAATCCACAAAAGACTCCAAAACCTATTTTCTAGTGTGCAAAGCAACAAACCTCACATAATCTTGGGTCATAACCTTTATAACCCCTTCTATAATTTCTAATGGACTTATATGCTCTCCTCTTATCCACAGAGGATAGTATGACTCTAGACCCGCATAATGCTTTATTTCCATCTCAAATTTATTTTAGTTTAAAATTGATGACATAAAATCCCTAATATTAATTTCTCTCACCATAAATTCATATTTTTAGAGTAATACATGGGCAAAACCCAATTATGTAGAAAGGCCTCACACATGAGATTTTTATCTTCATCTATAGAATGTCTAAAAACCTCTTCAAATAAATATAGGGAGGTCAAATTTGAAATTTTATTTGCTATATCCCTTTTGAACATTAGTTTTAGCCACTTTTTTTTCATTATTAAATCACACACCAAAGGTGGACTTATACATCTACAAATTTATGAACTAATACTCCCTGCCATGTTGAGGGAATTTTTGAGACCAATAATTTCACTAATTAAAGATTGTATATCTTAAAATACCTTAATTTTTTGTTCCTTAAGATCCTTATTAATATGATTGATATGATTTTCTTTCTCAATAATCACCCATAGAGCCTCCTCCAAAGAAAAATCTAAAAAATTGGACTTTTGTAGTCTGTTTTCCAGCAAACTAAGCTCACTAAAATTTATATCCTTTTCCTACCAATTAAAAATATATTTTACCTATAGTTAATTAGTATCTTTAGACTTGCCTATTTTTTAATCCAATAATTTATGTTTAGGCCTTTTTATTCTCCCCTCTCAAAATCCAAATGAAAGTTACTTAGGTTCAGTCCCAAAAGGTATTGATGAATCAAAATCAATTTTAAAAAAAGTATTACCCAAAACCTTTGGTGAAGGAATGGTAACAAAAATTAATAAATATCTAAACAAGAATAAAAAATATCCTAAGAGATGGAAATTGATTTAAAATTATTTAATAAAACATCAAGGCTAATAAATTTAACAACCCCAAAAAATTAAAATAATGACAACCATCAAATCTCCCAATAAGTGGCATGATGAAAAATAATATCTTCCAAGGGAAGTTAAAAAAAATTAGGAGAATAAATGAAAACTATTATTGAAAGAAAATATGGAAAAGTAATCAAAAGTACTAAAAAGTAATCAAGATGGTGAATTCACCAATATAATCATAATTAGAGTAGGATGAGTTTGATCTTGGTTGTTACATATAATTCAACCATGGTACTCTTTGATCCTACTTTGATGACTTCTATATATTCCTCTAAAATTTTCTCAACATTAGTTTTATGACTTGATGTAGGGACATCCAAGGTGTACAAGCAATCTTGCATCAATAAAAAATAGAATGATGTGCTTATGTGTTTTTCATTTATTTGTTTGATTTATAAAGTTTTTCATCAAGTTTCACATAGTTATATATAATCCATTATTTACAAACATTTCAAGATATGAATTTTCATTATAAACATTTCATTTGTAAAGTGCATCTTGATTTCTGAATTTGAGTTCATAGGATTGCCACTTTTATTGATGGTTGTTCCTTTGACATAGGTCATCGGTTCTTAACTACCATGTTTTCACCAAATCAAACAAGGCTCTTCCATTAATATAAATAGTTCCTAATAGGATCAAAATCATTGATGCAACCATTAAATTTGTTACTCAAAAAATGTTTGTTCTCGATAGGCCTTAAATCACTAACATGATGAAGGGTCAAAATATGAATAGTTACAATGGAATGAAAAGGTTTAATGCATTACCCCAATCCATATAAATGGGAAAAATGGAAAATGTTCTATAGCTATTGATTAATGCTCATTTTAATGTCTACTAATGAAGAAAAATATGTTTTATCATGGTAAATGTTTGAAAGTATATTTTTGAGTTGGTGTGTGTGTGTGTGTGTGTGTGTGTGTGTGTGTGTGTGTGTGTACGTGCATGCGTGCATGCACGCATGTGCCTAAACTAATCATCATAGAGATATAGGTTGTAATTAAGTGGATACCCTATGTTTGATGGCACCATTTGGTATTAAATCATATTTTTCCTAGTGGACTATATGTGAAGACTCAAGATGAGTCGATTGGCAAGTTATGTAGGAGAATTTTTCATTAAAAGAAGTGATTGCACACATGGATAATGTTGTTTAAATAATAATAGGTTCAATATGATTTCAATTTTCAAACTTGGTGGGAAATATGAGAGGAATACAATCAAGATTTGATGTAATAGAAATAATGTAAATAAGGGGAACTCATGTTGAGGACATGAGTGAAGATGAAGAATAAGTAATTTATATCTTGGATTGGAGGACATTGAGAATGAATCTAAGATTAATTTTCTTAGAGCTATGGTAAATCTTTGTAGTAACCAAATATAGAGACACCTTGTTATAATGAGAGTTTAAATCTTGAGGAGCTTATGGATTGGATAATATAGATGGAGAATTATTTTGACTATAAGTCTTTAGAATAACCCAATAAGATGAAGTTTGCTTGCGTGAAGATGAAGAGTCACACCTCTTTATGGTGGGATCATGTGTAGGCCAAGGGATAAAATAAAGGTAAGGAGAATATATAATATTTGGATAGGATGCTGCCAAAGTTAAAGGCCAAATTTATGCGTTATGATTATCACATAGATTTGTTTATAAAATTATAGAATTTGAGATAAAAGGAGTTAAACATCAAAGAATACATAAAGGAGTTATATACCCATTATAATATATATAAATTCAAATGATGATCAAGAAAAGGTATCAAGATATGTGAATTGGCTACATTTTGAAATTTAAAATGAAATTAGTTTACTGAAACTAGGAATCATGGTAGAAGCCTATTAAAGTGCATTGAATGTGGAAGATAAGTTTTTAAGAAAATAACAAGTGAACTCTGTAGGTAGATGAAGTTATTTGAGAGGATGAGGATAAGGTAGTGGTGGAATAAGAAAATAAAATTATGGTGGAGAGGTAAGTAGCTTGCAAAATCATAACCCAAACATGAGAGGAGGTTATTATTCTAGGGGAGAAGATATTTTGGAAGAGGTAAAGGTGGAGGTTTTTGAGGTAAGTGTTTTGAATGCAATAGGTATACTAGGCATAGAGCCTAAGATGAAAAAAAAATCCTCAAAATAATGGTATTAAGACTGAATAAGGCAACCATGTTGTTCATGCTAATGAAGAGAGTGTTAGATATCCAACACATGGAAGATATAGAATAAGATGTTCTATTAATGAAAAGTGTGTTATTGAAACTAAACATAGAAGTGATTGAATTGACATAAAGGTAGAGTTTATTATAGACTATTTGAAAATATAGCATTAAATGTTTTAAGGTGGTGATTTATAGTAGTAACATGAATAATTTGGTTTTTCAATAAATGGTAGAAAATCTTGGGCTGAAATGGCTGGTACATCCTACACTATACAAGGTTTCATGGTTGCCTAAAATCCATCAGGAATTGGTGAATGATAAATTTATTATGAGTTTTCAAATCAATTCACATAATGATGATGTATTGTGTGACACTATACCCATGGATGTGCCTCATGTGCTATGGGAAGGCCATGGAAGTTGATATGAGAGTTGTACATGATGGAAGATAAAACACCTACACCATAATGAAGGATGTCGAGATTCACATTGAGTCCATTAAGAGAGAGAGGAGATGAGGTGGAAAATATATCCAAAGTGATGTTTGAATTCAATAAAGAGTTTTTAAATGTGGCCAAAGAGGAAGAGACATTCTCTATTCTAGTTCTAAAGCCTACAAAAGTTATGAAAAACATTAAGGTAAGTGATCTTCCCATGGAAAACATAATATGTTGGAAGACTATGTTGATATTATGTCAAGTGAATTAATATAGGGACTACTGCCTATGAGAAACATTAGTCATCATAGGGATCTAGTGCCTAGAGAAAGTTTGTTGAATAAATAATCTTATATATTGACTCCAATAGAGAATAAAGGGATAAAAAGGCAAGTTCAAGACTTTCTAGGAAGGGAATTAATCTATAACATTTTAAGCTCATGTTCAGTGTCAACTATGTTAGCACCTAAGAAAGGTGGGGTGTGGGGGATGTGTAAAGATTAATGTGTAATAAATAAGATCACCATTAAGTATAGATTTACATTAACAAAAATGGATGACTTAATGGACTATTTGAGTGGAGTTAGGTACTTCACCAAGATATATTTGAAAAATGGTCATCACCAATTTTGCATCGGAGAAGGTGATGAGTGGAAGGATGCATTCAAGATGAATGATGGATTGTATGATTGGTTGGTAATGCCATTAGGTTTTTAAAATGATCTAAGTACATTCATGAGACTCATGAATGAGGTGTTGAACCATGTATTTTATTTGGATGACATTTTGATTTTTAATCATTTTAGGGAGGAGAATTTGAAGTTAGTTTTAGATAAGTTGAAAGAAGAGAAATTGCTAGTGAAACTAAATTCAAGAGGATTTCATGTATTTGGGATTTTTAATCTCAATATATGGGTTAAAGATGGACCCTGAGAAGGTGAGGGTAATTGTAGAATGTCCTTCACCAAAGAGTATCTTTGAGGCAAGAAATATCCATGGGTTGGAAAGTTTTTATACAAAATTCATCAAAAATTTCTATGGTATATTTGAACCCATTATAGATAATATGAAGGGAGACAATAAAATGTTTCAATGAAATATTGTAGCAGAGATTATCTTTCAATTTTTGAAGAGAAAAGTGACAAAACATTATGTTTTAGTCTTTCCAAAATTTGAAAAAGTGTTTCAAGTGGGATTGTGATGTAAGGGGAATAACCATAGGAGTAATTCCAAGCAAAAAATATAAACCCATTGATTATTTTAGTGAAAATTTGAATGATGCAAAGAAGAAGTATTTGGTTTATGGGTAAGATTTCTATGCAATGGCTAAATCTCTCAATAAGTGGTAGAACTACTTATTGTCAAAGGATTTTATTTGTACATAAACAATTATGCTTTGAAATTCAAAAAAAATGAAGGTAAGCTTAATCAAAGGCACATGAAATGGGTGGAATTTATTCAAAGATTTTTTTTTTTGAAGCATAAAAGTGGGAATTCTAATAAATTTAAAAATTCCTTTAGTAGGTGATCTCTTATTGTGAATGAGTTCAAGGTATAGGTTATTGTGTTTGATTCAATGAAGGAGTTGTATGAATAAGAATTAGATTTTAAAGATGCATGGAAAATGTGAAGGAATCCAAAAAATATAGACATAACTCTATGGTTAGAATACTTGATTCAAGATGGGTTATTATTGAAAATGAGGAAGTTGTGTATACCTCAACGTTCCATGAGAGAGAAATTATTGAAATAAAAACATAGCAGAGGTCTAGTTAGTAGTTTTGGGTATGATAATACTTTATTAAATATAAGTGATAAGTGATATTTTACTTGGATGATCATGGATGTGAATAATTTCATGAAAATATGTAGAGATTTATAACATGATAAATTTAAAATTCAAAATATTGGTTTGTATTAGCCATTACCCATTCAAGATAAACCATGGTATATATTGAGTAAGGAATTTGTTCTTGGATTACCAAGAATATAATGAAGTAATGAATCCATATTTTTTGTTGTTGATAGATTTTATAATATGGTTCCATTTTTAACATGCAAGAAAAGTAGTGATTCCACACATATTATGAATTTGTTTTTTCAAGAAGTTGTAATATTACATGGGTTTCCAAGGAGTAATATATGAAACAAAGATACAATGTTTGTTGGGCACTATTGGAGGATGATATGGAAGAAGTTGGGCACAATATTAGCCTTCATTTCAACCTATCAACCTAAAATATATGGGAAAATAGAGGTTATGAATCAATTTCTTGTAAATTTTATAAGAAGTTTAGTTAGTGACAAGCACAAATAGTGGTATTTGATGTTCATATAAACTGAGTTCAATTACAATGATTCAGTCAATCGAAGTACAGGTTTGAGTCCTTTTGAAATAGTGCATGGTATTATCCATAGATGTGTATGTGAGTTTTGAATTACAACTAAGATGAGTAGGATAAGGGAAGAAGGTGAATACTATGCTCAATCTATGCATGATGTGCATAAGGAAGTCAAGAGAAGACTTAACAAGTGCTGAAAATATAAGAAACATGTTGATATGTAAAGGAAAGAATCGAATTGTGATGTTTTGGACTTGGTTTTGGCACATTTATGTAAGGAGAGGTTTCTAAAAGGTGAATACAATAAACTTAAGTGGAATAAGTTTAGTCTTTCTAATATTTTTAGGAAGTTCTCAACCAATGGTTATGAATTGGAATTACCACACGGAGTAGGCATTTCACATATCTTCAACATAGTATATTTTTACCCAATTATTCAGGGAAAAATAAATGAAAGCATGGATATTAGGTCATGTATTGTAAATATCAATTTACACAATTATCCAAATAGGAGATGTAATTTATTTGTACATTCATGTTGGCAAGAAGACAAAAGGCAATGAGTACTATGAGTACTTGGTTAATTGGAAGGATAAAGCAGTCAAATATGTGACTTGGATGAATACATATAAAGTTACCAAAAATGGTAAAACTACATAAGATATTATAGAAATTTCATGAGTAGGATTTTATGAACATTTTCATTACCTTGTGCGTCTGATTTAGGAGCATCCAAGGTGTACAAGTAACATTGCATCAAATAAAAAAAGAGTGGTGTGTTTTTGTGTTTTTCACTAAGTTTTTTGATTTATTCAGGTTTACATCAAGTTTTAGTTATGTATAATCCATTTTGTATACCAAGTAAAAGTCCTAAATTTTTATTCTAAAAACTTTTTCTATAAAATTCATCTTAAGTCCCAAATCTGAGTTCCCAAGATTAACTATTTTACCGATGGTTGTTTATTCCACCTAGGTCATTGGTTCCTAAATGGATTGTTTTCACTAACTTGGATGATAAGAATTTTACATGAACACTATTGGTATCAAAGTTGTCGATGAAGTCAAAGTAATTATTTACAAAACACTATTGGTTCTCAGTGGGATCAAAATCTAAGATGCATCCACTCAAGTTATTCCTTTAATAACATTGGTTCTCAATAGGATTTAAAGCACCAAAAAATGAATGGCTAGGATAAAAAATTCATAATATAATGTGAAGTTCAGTCCATTCACCCTATTCTTGTAAATGGGAAAATGACAAATGTGTTTTAGCTATTGATTAATGCTCATTATAATGTTTGTTAGTGAAGGGAAATAATGTTTTCTTGTGGTAAATGTTTGAAAGTAGATTTTTGAGTTGGTATCTTTTTATATGTGTGTGCCAAAAGCAAACATATCAAAGATAGACTATGTCCTTAAGTGGATTCTCTATTTATGTGGGCACCTCGACCCTTCTTGGATTTAAAAGGTAAAATAGCTTAGGGAACCTCTTTTATCTGAGCTAAATAACATCCACTCTCAATTTTTGTATTTTTTTCCCTAAATGTCCTTCATAGCCATAAAACTAGCATTTTCCTTAGAATGATTAACCTCTCTAGATCATAAACTTATATTATCCATCCCATGGAATTTATGTTGGATAAAGATCATTTTTTTAGAAACATGGTAAACTAGAACTTTTACAACATTAGAATACATAAGAACTATAGAAATATCCTCTAGATATTCCTTAATAATTCCTCCTTTTGAATTCTCTTTGTTTGAACTTACCTCCATTATTTGAGAATCCATAAAAAACACAAGTTGAGATTCATTATTGATAATAAAATCTATTAAATTTAATAGGTTAAATATATTTAAAATAAATAATCCAAATTTGCATGCTAAGTAAACAATATGGGAACCAAATAAATAATATAGTCAACACACAACATAACATAATAAGAGAAAGATGACCACCACATAAATGAGGATATATCCATTATTAAACTTTAGTTATTCACTCCCATGAATTCTCAACTATGAGATACAAATTCAATAATACAATTTTTTTATAGTTTATCCTCTTACATGTCTTCCCACTTGATTATATAAATTCTTTGGCTTCTTACCTAACTCTTCAGATTCTTAGTGCCTTTTCATATTTATTTTATCTCTGCATGACACACATATATAATTTTTATCCTTTTTCACAATTTAAATAATCCTAAATCATTTTTTAATTCACCTATGCACATGCTAACACTGTTCCTAGACAAATATAGTTGTATCATCCTAAGTTTAGTTAAAAATTAAATTAGTAGACAAGGGAAATTTAGAAATAGAGGATGAGATTAGTTAGGAGTAGGGAACATACCTCAAATGCATCATAATGGAGCATAGTTAAAAATATTTGAAGATATATGGACTTATGTCTAAAAGTTTTAAGACAAGACACATGTATTCATTTGGGAAGATTTTTAGCATATGCATAAGACTTTGCAATTTGTGACAAATGAAAAAATAATTATATGTATTAAAAATAAGTAAAAAAGTCATATGAGAATAATAAAATTTATAGAATTCAAAAATCCATCTTGGGCTTATAAAATAATGAAGATGATAAACATGAAAATAGTAAAGAAGCAAATTGTAAATAATTTTAAGCCATTGATTGAACTTGTAGCCCATGCCTCTCAGTCATGGGAATGATCAGCTTATTTTTGTGAATGGGAATTTCCTCATTTATAGGTTGCTCATAATTATCATTAAGTTTTATTTTTATTATTCATAGTTATTTATTTCATTCATGAATGTGTTATTAGCATGAATATCTAGGTTACTTCATGAATAACCAATTGTTGGGATATTGTTTTTAAACTTTCATTCATAAAAAAAAGATGGAAAATGATTTGTAAAAAGATCCTCTAGATCTTACTCAACTAAATCATATACTACTTTGTTAATCTATATATTTAGATCTACAACCATTTTTTTAAAAGGGCCATAAACTCCCAGAAGAGTCAGGTGTCTATTCACAAGTTGGAATTCATATTTGACCATTAATTATAAAGTTATTTGATTTTAATTTTTCCAAAATTTCACAACCCTATTATGATTTTCCATTCTTTAGATTTCACAGAATATTGAGATAAATTCCCCAACTAAGGTTTATTATAATACTTCTTCATCTGGTTTTAAAATTCTAACAATCAAATAAATTCATGATTATCAACCTTCAAAATCAAAACTTTTGTATCTTTATTAGATGGACCCAAATGTACCCTAATCCTTGAAAAGACAACATTATTTCAAAAATACCTTGGATCTACTTCACACAATTTTTCCTAAAATATTTATAATTAACTAAAAAACTACCATATGTTGTTCCCCAACACCCCCCCATTTTAAAAAATTTCAATAGGGACCCATTATTATTATAAAATATTCATTTATGGTCCATATGAACCTTAAAATCCCAATATTGAGTTAATCCATACAACTTAAGGATCTTTTAGGTCTACGTTTGCATTTCAAAATAAAAGTCAAAGATTGGGAATTGTATCAAATGGTTCTATTTATCACCTTTTATTTGAATTTTGAATAATTATTCCAATTTATATTTTTAGATTTAATTGACTAACAAATCTAAAAAAGTGGTATTTTAGTAGATATTCACTTTCATATGAATGTAGAGCTACTTTCAGGACATATAATTATCCACATTTATTTTAATTTATAGCCTATGTGTCTACATCTTTTTAATGAGAAAAATTTCATCAAAATCCTTTAGGATCCTGAAATCACACCATGTGGAAACAACCCATCTACCTATAGTGTTCGGTTCAACACTTGGAATTTTTTTTTCACCATTTTCCTTAGGTTCCCAAGATCAAAATAAATGGTGAATCATGTTAACATAGAATCCTGAGAACTATTCCAAAAAAATACATATTCAATATTTGAATAACTTCAGATCACTAAAAGCCTTCCAAGCATGATGATCCTATTCACTCATATTATAACCAGTCTTCATAGTATTTAAATATATTTTGAATTCAGAATCATTATATTAGACCACATGGTGCAATCCTATTAACCCAAAACTTGGAAAATCATATCAATTTAATATATTCAAATTTATTGAGTAGATGAGATCATGATAGGTGGCATAATCCTATTCACTTGAGTCCTATCAGTTGAAGTTATACTACCAAATGTTGTAATTCTTTTAGACTAATGATATCTATCCACATGGCAAGATCCCATTAACCTAGAACTTTCTAGTCAATGATAAATTGTCAGAGTTATGTTTTCTCTAGATCCCTAAGGACTGTGTATGTATCATCATCTTAGAAGCTTAGAAATTGTTAGATTAATTTACAAAGGATAGATAGATAATATCCCAAAAGCCCCAAGATAATGCCACATGTGATGTCTCAACCACCCATAGTCTACACAGGAAGTACAAAATTGGTATTCAAAGGGCCCCATATCCTTGATATTATACCAAGTGGAAAAGTCTCATTAACTCTCAACCCACAAAGTATGCAAATACAAATTATAAAGTTAAAGACCCTAGGTAAGCAAGATGAAGATAAGTATTGAAATCCTAGAGATAAGCAACCAAAATGCAAATGAAGGATTTGACAACTAGGTAAAAGGTTGATAAATATGAAAAGGACACATATTTTAAAGTGATGAATGAGAAATTAAAGCTAATGAAATGTTTCCACATGGTATGAAAACACCTTCCAAAGTTGAGTGGTAAATTAAAATTAAAATGAAAGCAAATCCAAAATTAGTTGCTGCATTAATTTCAAATGAATTATGCATTCAAGTCTCAATATTTAATAAATATAGTTGAGATCCTAAAAGAATTAAAATGACATCATCATTGATTATTGAGATAAAAATTATGACTATGAGCTATCAAGCTATCAAAATCCCCAATTTTTCTAGTAAATTTGAGAAACACTTTTAGCTGATTTACAAAGTTTCCTACAGAGTCCTATAATACAACAATGGATTCATCATCTAGAGTATCTAACCAGATCCCTCTCAATATTATATCATAGGAGGGATAAAATATTTAGACACAGTCTATGACAAAGGGGTATTAGATTTACTTCATTACTCTACACTTTAGAATGAGGTGGAAAGCATAAAACTGTACTCAATATAGGATCAATAGGATGAAGTCAAGAACTAATATATGAATGACTTGATAATGGAATGGCTAAATCTTAGGTAATGCCTTATATTGAATTAATTTGACATATATATTTAATGACATTAATACTGGGGAATTTATGCACTTAAGACTCCATAAAAATGTAGTTGGTTATAGTTATAAGGAATTTAAGAAGTATATATGCCTTCTGGATCTTGAAACAACTTATAACCATGTTGTAACCAATGCCTAGTTAGAACATAACATAGTCAAAGGGAAACTAAAATAGTGGCTAAATAAAATTGAGAAATTAAATATTTGAAGATTAATTTCCTCACTTCCTATAGTAAGATTTAGGCTAGAAAATAAAATCACCATGACATTAATGAATAGATTGTATGGATTCTCTAGCACCACATATGTTAATGAGGAATGGGTTCCCTTGTTGGACATCATTCTAACTTCTAATATAATTTTGACACTTGGTGAGGTCATTAGTGTTAGGTTCAAAGTGCAAATGTTCAAAATTTATGAGAGGCCATCTAATGGGATTTTATATATGATGTCTTACATAGTAGATGAAATTATGGGAACAATGCATAAAACCTATAAGTAACCTTGGGTACCATCTAAAAAATATGTAAACAACAAGGTTTATGATGATTATCCCATGTTACATGTATATAAGTTTATAAATGAAATAAATATAATTATAGAGGATATATACCCACAAGCATACATGGATATTTATGGACATTCTATGCCTATGCTCTTTGAAAAGATAAGGAGAAGCATTTCAAGGATTGAGACTATTAGTTATATCCCATAATTAGGATAAAAATAACTAAGGCATCTCCTCTATATTTACCATGTTATGTTCTTGACAAGGTAGCATAGTAGGATATTATGCACCAAATATACAATAGTTTATATCAAGAGCTTTGTGCCAAACACTAGGGATAATATCAAAATATCCCCTTCAACATTGAAAAAATCTAATAAACAATCATAAGGCATCTCAATTTAGTGGAAAAAATAAAGGCGTATTATGGCCTAAAACTAGCATAATACCAAGATTAGGACCCTAAAAATAGGGTTAAATAATACCTAAATAACCTCAAAAATAAGGGAGTCCATAATAATTATGAGCTTGATCCAATATTTATTAATGTTACATAATATTTAAAGGTATACATTCATATTAATCAACATAAAACGCAAATGGTGATAGCCCAGACAATTCAATATGATCCCTCGATCACAAGAGAGTAGGAAAATAAAATTATAGAGGAAGAAATAAAGTTGTAAGCCATCAATAGCCTCAGCCACAAGCCCCATCATCACTAAATCATGATCATCCTTCCTTTCCATAATATGAAGAAGCTAACCCATCAAAGGGATATGCCTCTCAAAGTGAGATGTATCCTCTAATAATAAATAACATTATTAAATGGTTTCCAACACCTCAATTGGTGGAAAAAATACAACTCCCTATAAAAATAAAAAAGACACAACATCTTACAAGTAAAAAAGTATGAGTGTTTTATTTAGTACCTTTGTCCCCATTGAATACTAATTATAAACCCAATGAAGTGTACAAGAATGTTTTGGATTCTATGACAACTATTTTTATCTTCAAAGTTCCTAATATTACCATGTTACATCTAGTCTATGATGAAGCTATCATAACATTGATAGTTGTTGAATCCCTAGTTAAAAGTTTTATCCTTACCCAAAATTGGTCTTAATTTTATAGCCTTCAATCCTATTCCAAATTTTAATCAAAATTTAGTGGCTCAAAATTAGAAACAAGTATATATATAATTATCTCTAGCCCATGTTCCACCTAACTATCACGTCATCTTTTTGAAAAATCTTGTGTTTGCACCTAATCAGTAAAATTAAAACCAGTCATTTATACTAATGAATATTGATACTATACAAGGTACTTCTCATGATTCTAAAAAATCAAAATTGGGTGTTATAAAGTGAATGGTACATAAGCTAAGCAATGAGCTTCTGAACATGCAAAAGTGAATGGGAAATACCATGGGGAAGAATACTAATAAAAAATTTTCATATAAAAGATACAATAAGCCTTTCAATAGATATGAAAACAAAAAATAACAACCACCACCTAAAAATATGCCTAAAAATAACATCTTGGAAGAATCATTACCTAATTGGTGTCGAGTCCATAACACAACTCAACATGGTAAACTGGACTACATAATATTTTATACTACCTTAGAGATATTCCAAAAGGAAATGGATAGGTGTGAAAGCTTTGAAAATCACCTAGAGCCATCTTCTTTGACTACTCTAAGTCATGCCAACATAGTTATGGTATTTTAAACATATGACTTTTCCTTTTTAGTGGGAGATGAGAATGAACCTGAAGATAATAGTTATGAAATCTATGACTTTTAGAAATTCTAGAGGAACAACTATAACTTTAGGAATAAGTAGTATGATAATAATTTAATGCCTCCAAACAATAGTGATACTACTCCTCTAGATCCCAAGGCAAACAATAATATGCCTCCCCCAAAAGGAAATGATCAGCTACAAAGTGTTGAACCACAAAGCAAAGGAGGGTGAAATCTAGTTGAAAATATGAAGAAGATCAAGTCAAATATTAGTCTTCATGAGTTAGCTTAGATTACATAAAAAAGAGAGTTTTTACTCAAGGCCTTGATTGGGAGACTATCCACTAATAAATCAAAGTCTACTCACACCAATGCAGTCATTTATAAGAACAATCCTAAGGTACCAACCTTTCTACTAACTATCATAATTTTTGATAAGAATGCACATAATTTTTTGGTTAACTTAGGTACCTAAACCAATGTGATGCCCATAGCCATATATATTAAATTAGGTTTGACCCCAGATAAATCCAAAAGGGTGTTCCTATAACTAGATAAACCATCTGTTCCATGCATTGGGGAGTTGAAAAATATACACATTTAGATTGCCTTGGAGCCATTGGTACACAAATATATAGACATTCTAGTCATTGACATTTATAAAGCCTATAAATTGATGTTGATCTATGATTGGTCAAAAAGATTAGATAATCATATTTGAGTATATCAAGATCCAAAGATGAAATACTTGATTATCGAATATAATGTTAAGAATGAGAAGGTTAAATTTACATTCTCACATGTAGTTGTTTACATGTTCACCAAAAAACATGAACCTCATGATCAAGAATTTAAAGGTCCTTCATAGATATGGACTCTACTCTTAGATGGTGTAAGATAAAATTAAGGTTCTAGCATTGGAATAACATTAACCAGCCTAGATTAGAAGAAATATCTAGTTGAATATAGATTTTAATTCCCTTGTACCAATAATTACGCTGAGTATGAAGCTATAATTTTGGGCTTATAGTTTAGAATAAAGCATGGCATCAAGTAATTACAAATACTTGGTGATTTAGAGCTAGTTGTTAAACATATCAAAAATAAATATCAATGAAATCATGCTTACTTGAATAAATATAAATAGAAAAGTCTAGGATTTGATTGAATCCTTCAAAGTATTCAACATCTGAGTTGTTTCAAGTGAAGAAAACTATACAACAAATTCACTAGAATCTTCAGTTGCTAACTTAACACCACTCTACGAGTATCGAATGAAATTTTTTCTATGGAGTTGGTTCCTTACCCTTCTATCCCAAACAAGGTGGATAACTTCCAAGTATTTTATGATGATTAATAGATCATATAGTTTATGAATATTTCTTTATCCTTTGACTCTCAAATAATACATGAAAGTGATTTTGGAGCTATGAACACAAAATATAGGGGAGAATATGGTATCTTATATATGAAATAAAATCACATAACTATGGGAATGGTCTCATTAGAGTGAGATTTTTACATAGATCCACAAGATCAAAAGTATAAACAATCTAAAGAAATTAAATTTGATTTTGTCAAAGAGAACCTAGGGACTGACCAACAACGTCAATAATAGCTTGAGTTTCATGGGAAATGGAAAAGAATAGTGGGAGGGTATTATGATATAATACAAAGATGTCATAGCTTGGACATATGAATACCTAAAATTCTTCAATCCTAGGGTCAACACACATACTATCCTATTGAAGCCAAAATATAAAACCTTCAAGTACAAAGAAAGGCCAATAAATCCAATTTTAAAAATTCTCAATAAAATAAAAGTTTAGAATTTATTTTATGATAAGATCATATTTCCAATTATCTATTCCACCTAGGTCACTAACCTAGTCCTTGTTAAGAAGAAGAATGGAAAAATCAGGTTGTGTGTTGATTTCAAGAAATGAAACCGAGAACCAAAAAGGATAACTATAATTTTCCCTCCTTAAATGAGGTAATCCAAATGGTTAGTGGATATGAGATGATGTCCTCCTATGATATAATCAAGTGTTGGTATAAGTATAAGATAGAATGAAGACCACTTTCAATACCAAGTGGGGTACTTTTACATATAAAAGGATACCCTTTGGCCTAATTAATGTAGGAGAAACCTTCCAAATGGCCATGGACTATTCTTTTCAAGGACTTGTTGTAAAATGAATTATAATCTACATTGATTATCTCATAATGTTTTCAAAGAATAAATATGATCATATAGATAATCTACATAAGGTATTTGACAAATGTAAAAGATATGGAGTATCATTGAATCCAAATAAGAACATCTTTAGATTTACTAAAGGGAAACAATTAGGCCATGACATTAACACATATGGTATTTACATTGATCCATAATGAATCGAACCCATTTCCAAGTTAAACACCATTACAAAAATAAAGAATTGAAGTCTTTATTTGGAAAGATATATTTTGTGAGGAAATACATTTCTAGATTTGCAGAGATTGTCAAGCCACTAAATGCCATGTTGAATCAAGATTTTAAAATAGAATAGACAAATGAATCCAAAAAGGTGTTTAAAGAGACTACAATTGATATTGATCAAGCTAAATTTAAAATTATAATATACTTTACTAAAAATTTATTTATATATTCATTTGCTTTGGAACATACTATAGCATTAGTACTCACACAAAAGGTATATAATAGTGAAAGTCCAATTTATTTCATGAGTAATAATCTAAAAGATGTAGAGTTAAAATATTAAATGATAAGTAAATAGATATATTCATGTATCAAATATGTAAAGACATTCATACATTCCATTATTAGGAACAAGACATATGCCATCATTCTAGATTTGTCTGTCAAGTTCACGCTCGACCAAAATGAATTAGGAGAGAGAAGAGATATATAGATAGTAAAACTATAGGAGTTTGATCTTGAAATAAAACTAGCCAATATGGTTCATGTCCAAGGAATCATCTAGATCATGATTTATAAAAATACATGCATTCATATTGATCAAATCAATGAGATGCAAGTAGCTAGTGGTAATTGGTATGCCCACATCATCCAATACTTACTCACAAATACATGTCCCTTTGAGTTGAATAGAGAAAAAATGTGAGCCCTCAGGCTCAAATAAACACATTAAATGATAAAAAGGGAGGTTTGTACTAAAAAATTACAAAGGCATATATTTCAAGTGTGTCTCAAGAGAAGAATCTACAAACATCTTAGATAACTTACATTATAAGATATGCATTAGTCATCCTTCTAGAAATGATATGACTCACAAAATCTTAAGTATGGGATACTATTGGCATACTATTTTCAAAGATGCCCATAATCATGTCAAGACATGCCATGAATGTCAAGTATTCTGGAAAAGGGAAGTACATGCTACTATGCCTTTATAACCAATCATTGAGGGATGCCCCTTTTCTCAATGGGGTATTAAATTTGTTGGTGTGATCAACCCAAATTATTCAACATGGCAAAAATTTATCCTAATATCCATTGATTGTTATACTATATGGATTATATGTTGTGGCTAAAAATAAATCCAAAACATAAGATGCGATTCAATTTCTAGAAGAACATATTGACCATGTTTGGCACTCTAATTGTGTTAGTTTATGATAATGGTCAAGCCTTTTAGTCAGATAAATTTATAGAATGGGACCATGACAACTAGATTACAACCAAGTTTTCATCAAATTATTTCCCTCAAGGGAATGGAGTAATTGAGCCCACCAAAAAGAATATAATAAATTCCATCAATAAATCAACATAAAAAAAATTAAATAATGGTGTATACTATTTAATATGCACTATGGGCAGACATAACAAGACACAAACAACCATTCAAGGCTTCACCTTTCTTACTAGTATATGCACAATAACCAGTTTTTATTATATTCTTAAACTACTAACATATTAAGTCATACAATACTACATGGGAGAAGATGAAATTATCTAGTCCTAACTACTTGACATAGTTCAAATGGAATCTGAATGAATTAAAACACTACATAGCTTTAGTAAGCATCAAGACATTATCAAGATATGGTTCAATAAAATATATAAAATCAAATCCTCCAAGATATCAGACTTAGTGCTTTAATGAGATAAGACACATAAAAAGAAAGGACAATATGATATATTCACTCCTTTATGGATTGGGATATATAATATGTCAGAGATTTTTTTAACAAATGATTTTCATCTGAAGGATCTCCAAGGTAATGACCTTAATTTTCAGTCAATGGATAAATTTTAAAATAGTATTTCATGGCTACTCCAACTGGAGATGCTTATGAATTACTGTGAGTCCACACATAGAAATATGAGTAGATTAGGTTTCCTAATTTATAAAGTAAATTTCCTAGTTTTTGAGGTTAAATATTTATAGATTTTATAGATTATTTTCATATTTTTATCATTTGATTTCATATTTAGATGTTATATTTTCTTGGTTAGTTTGATTTAAATGTGTATAATAGTTAGAACTATTTATTATGCTGAGGCCATCTGAATTATCCCAAAAGAAGGAAAAAAAGGGTACATGCAAATTGATATTCATTAAGGATTGTTTCTAATGGATTTAAAGGTCCCAAATTAAGATATGTGTCATGATTATAATTAAATTTTTATATAAATTGAATGATTCCTCAAGCCTTTGGAATTTGATTTGATATATTCATTCAAATTTTAGGACTTTTCATTTTAAAATATCAACTACACTCTTACATGCTAAAACTTAGATGAGAGAGAATAAACATTGAGATGGATACATGCTAACAGGGACATATTGATGTAAAATAATTTGTATTATATAAACACCTAGCTAATGGTGGTTCATATTCCTTCTCCCATATATGTTAAAAAATAAAATCATACAAACTTATGGAGTAAGGGTGATTCCAGTAATATTTATTAGGGCTAGAGATGTTTAGCTAGCAGTTGATAAAATCTTAGATCTAAATCAAATGTATCTTTGTCTGGGCTATCAATGTTTGGATGATAGCATATCAATTCCCAAGCCTCCCTTAATGTTGTTATAAAATCAAGAAATCAAAATGAAGCATAAAATGTTTATCCATATATCTATCAAAACTCTCATAATAGGGGGTAAAAAATTTCCTAAAATCACACACAGATCCTAGGAATGAAAAGGGTTAGTATGTTTCATGAGGAAATTGGAGCCTCTTTCAGCAGACTAGTCTACTTATTCTTTTTTTGACAATATTGAGGTTTTGCTATGATTTATTAACTAATATTCTTGATTTTCAAATACTCAAGAGTACTTCCCCATTGAGTCACCATTTATTGTGCCCCAACACCCCCATTTTCAAATTTTTAAATAGGGATCCATTATTATAAAAAAATATTCATTTCTAGGCAAGATGGACCTTAGAATCCTAATATTGAGTTAATATATGCAAGCTAAGGTTCTTTCAGGTCTAATTTTACATTCCAAAATAAAATTCAAAGCTTGGGCATCATATGAAATGGTTCTATTTATCACCTTTGATTTTCATTTTGAATACTTATTCCAAGTTAGATTTAGTGATTTATTTAAAAATAAAGTTAACAAAGTGGTATTCTAGTCCATCTTCACATTCATATGGATGCATGGTTACTTTTGGGATATAGGATTATTCACACTTGGGCTAAATTATGGGATATTTATCCACATTTACTAGGCCAAAGTTCATCAAATTACTTTAGGTTTCAAAAATCACACCACGTGGAGATAACCTAATTACATATAGTATTTAATTCAACACTTAGACCTATTTTATTCACCATATTATTTAGATTCCCAAGATCAAGACAAATGATGAAATCGTGTTAAATTAGGAGCCTAGGAAATATTTGAAAAAATACACTATCAATATTCAAATAACTATGGATTTCTAAGAGCATTCTAAGTGTCATGATCCAATTCACTCATGATATAACTAGTCTTCATAGTAGTTCAATATGTTTTAAGCTCTCAAAGTCACAAGATCATGCCACATGTCACAATATTATTAACCCAAAACATGGAAAATCATAGAAATTCTATATATTCAATTTTATTAAGTAGCTGAGATCACAATAGGTGGCATATTCCTATTCATTTAGGTCTTATCAATTATGGGTACACTACCAAAAGATCTAAGTCTTTCAGATTAGTGAAATCCATCCATGTGGTGATATCTTGTTAACTTGGAACTTTTCAATGAAAGCTATTATTTTTAGAGTTACATTTTCTTTGAATCCTCAAGGATATCCACATGTCATCATATTATAATCCTAGAAATTTTTAAAGGAAGTTAAAAAGGATAAACATAGAATATCCTTAAAGTCTTGACATCAGGCTACATGGTGATTTACAAATTACCTCAAGTCTACGAGAGGAAGTAAATAGTTGATATTTAAGAGGCATTGGATACTCAAAAATATTCCAAGTGGAAAATTCTCACTAACTTGTAACCCACAGAGTATACAAAGCAAATTTTAAAGCTAAATACGCTAAGTAAGAGATATGAATACAAGTGCCAAAATCTAAAAGATATGTAACCAAAATGCCATTGAAGGATTTGAAAGATAGGTGAAAGGTTGATAAATGGGAAATGGACACATATTTTAAGGTGATGGGAACTTAGAGTTAATATAACGTTTCCACATGGCATAAAATCGCCAGCCAAATTTGATTGGCAAATTCAAAGCAAAATAAAAGTAGAGCTAAAAGCTATTGTGGCATTAATTTCACATGAACTATGCATTCAAGTATTGATATTTAAGCAATATATTCAAGATCATTATAGACATAAAATTACATTTCCATTGATCAACGATCTATAAAATATGAATTTCAGCTATTAAGCTATCGAAATCCCTAGTTTTTCGAGTAAGATTTTGAAACACTTTCAACCAACTTATGAAATTTCCTATAGAGTCTTATAATAAAATAATGGCTTAATCATCTCAAGTATCTAACCAACCTCCCTCTCAATATTATATCATAAGAGGAAAAAAAATATTTAGACATAGTCTATAAAAAATGGTATTATATATAACTCATTGCTCTATGCTCTAAAATGAGGTGGAAAGCATATAAATGTATTCAGTCCAGGAGCAATTGGATGAGTCAAGAATTAATACATGTATGATTTACTACCAATAAAAATAATGGGATTGCATAATGCAATGGATAAATCTAAGATAATACCTTGTATCAACTTACTTCGAGATTTATTATTGAATGACACTATTATTGGGGATTGTTTGCACTTAAAACTCCATAAAAATTCACTAGATTATATTTATTAAGAGGCATTTGAAATGTATTTATAATTTACAATGCTTAAAATAACTTATAACCTAGTTACAAATGCATAGTTAGAACATAACATAGTTGAATGGAAACTAAAATAATGGATGAAGAAAGGTGAGAAATTGAATATTCAAAGCTTAATTTCCTCAGTTCCTATAATAATATTTAGTCTAGGAATAAAAATCACCACGGTATTAATGAATATACTATATAGATTCTCTAACACCACATACATGCATGAGGAATGAGTGCCCTTATTAGACATCATTATAACTTGTGACAAAATTGTGGTACTTGGTGAGGTCATTAGTGTTGGGCTGAGGGCGTAAATGTTCAAAATTGATTAGAGGCCCTATAATGGGAATTTATATATGGCATCTTATGTATTAAATGAAAGTATATGAATAATGTAGATAATCAATGGGCAGTCTTGAGTGCCAACTATACAATATGTAAATAAAAGGGTCTATGATATTTATCCCATGTTACATGTATATAGGTTTATAAATGAAATAAAGATAATTTTAGAGGAGATATACCCATATTATACTAATATATTTATGGATATTCTATGCCCAAGCTCTCTGATGGTATAAAGAGAAAAATTTCAAGGATGGAAGGCTATTGGTTCTATCCTTATCGTACCATAATCAAGATAAAAGTAACTAGGGCATCTCCTATGTATGTACCAAATTATGTCCCTAACAAGGTACCGGATCAAGAGATTTTACACTAAATATATAATAGTTTGGATGAATATCTTAGTGCCAAAAACTAGGGATAATATCATAATATCCCCTTGAGCATTTTCCAAATATAATACACATTGAGAAGACATTATGATTTGGTGGGAAATATCATGTCCCATTATGGCCTAAAACTATCACAATACTAGGATTGAGTCCCTAAAAATAGGGTCAAACAATACCTAAATGACCTTAAAAATTAGGGAGTCCATATATATTATGTCCATAGGTGTTAAGAGAATGATCAAATCTTTATTAGTGATGCAAATGATTGAAAGGTGTACATCTGTATGAATCCACATAAAATACCAATGGTGGTAGCCAAAGAAAATTAATAGGATCCCTTGATCAAAAGAGATTAGGAAAATAAAATATTATAGGAAGAAAATAAAGATGCAATCCATAAATGGACTTAGTCACAATCCCCATCATCCCCATAACATGGTCATCCTTCCTCACCATAATAAGAATAAGCCATCCCATCAGACAGACATGCCTCTTGAATGGAGATGGATCCTCATATAATAAATAACATTCTTAATGGGTTTATATCACATCAATTTGTGGAAATAATTTAACTCCATAAAATAAATATAGAGTCATAACCTCATGCAAGTACACAAACATGAGTGTTTTCTGTCACCTTTGTCCCTATTGACTATTGTTCTATAAGTAAGCCCCCCTGATTTATTGCAAAGCTATTTTGTACCAATTACCTCTATAATTCCAATCTCAAAACCCATATCATTTCCACTAATGCCATATATAATTCCATTCTCAACAACCTTATCATCTCCACCAATGCCTTTTACAATAATACTCCCTTCACTTCCTTCTTCCCCTAATTTTTATACTGCACCTCCACCTTCCACTGTTGAAGTCTCTTCATCCTACACTCCATCCACTTTAGGGAAATCCACCATAACTAATAATACATCAATTTTCACTTACAAAATGAAGCCCAAAAATCCTCCAGTTTCACCCCTAAATGTGCAACTAGAAGAAAGACATGTTGAATGCCCACTAACCAAAGGGTGTCCTTTATGTGAGGAATTTGAGGAGGAAAAAGAGGGATTAGAATTTGAAGAAGAAATAAAAATTCCAATTCAAGTATATGATAGTGATGAAGAAGATGAAAGGTGAGAAACTGAAAGAAAATGGTTGTATGAAATAGACATTGATCTTGATGAGACATAATCATGTAATGAAATAATAGATTAGTAAATTAAAGATGAGGAAGAAAATGGGTTAGGAGACGTAGATATTAGGTTAATTTTAGTAAAAAAATATTGATTGAGATGATAATAAATTATTAGAGGAAGGAAAATAACTTGGAGATAAGGAATTAGAGATAAAATTATAATCTACATTGAAACAAGCCCCTATTCTAGACTTACTCAAGCACCTTTAGCCCCAAATCTAATTCTCTCCCCTGAAGCTACTATTATAGAATCATCCACTCTAGTAGAAATCCTAGCTATTGGAGAAATAAAGGGAATTATTATTGATGTAAAAAGGCAAGATTTAAATAAGTTAGTGTCTTTTCTTTCCTCTTTTAGTACCGTTGTAGATTCTTAGATGGTCAATTTTCTATCAATTAGTCTAATTTATACCCCACTATTTCCCTATGAGTCATTATAATAATATTATTCAAAGAATAATTCATTATATCCTTATTTTATTGCTAAGGAGAGTGAGAAATAAGCTTTTGATTCTTCTAATTCTTTAATTATTTCAACCAAAAACCCAATAAAGATTAGGCCCCAAGACTCTAGAAGGAAGGCTCATTTTTAGGACTAAATAACTATTTTTATTTGTAGAGTAGGAATCCAAAGTGAGTTAGATCATGCATTAGTAATGAAAACTCAAAATAAGCATAAAGAACATAACTCAAAAATCCAAATTACTCATGGGGTTTTACAAATGAAAATTAAGGGCTATTGAAATAATGAATACAACATCAAACCTTCCCAATATCATCCCTCATCTAAGTACATCTCAAAAATGTTATTTCCATTGATTTGATGCTCAAGTATTTATCAATGATGAGTAGATTACTCCTCCATCATATCTCAATACACCAATGATCTAGGCTCATGAAATTGACCAAATATATGCCAATAGTTGAAGCTATTCTATTGCAAATTCAACATAATAACATTACATAAAAATATATTGAAAGGATGAGTGAGGACCCTTGTATTTATAGATTTTTGGAAATGATCAGAATCAACCATGACTATCCATCTTGAGATCAAGATGTGTGTCCATGAATAAATTCAATTTTGGAGGCTCAATCCATAAATATTCCCATTAATATTTGAAAGAAAAGGTCATTAATGAGGCATGGGGGGGCTCAAACTAGATATTTGTTTCATTTGTGGCTTATGGATTCCACCCTACTGATGATGTCACTAGATGATGCATATATTAAAAATAAATTTCTAATTAATAGATCTTCAATAAATTCCATGGATTTTATACTTAAGCTCTTGATTTTTTTAATTTGCTTAAGTGGGATTAATTAAATTTCTATAATTCTTTGGAAATTGGTTGCCCTTTTAATCAAACTAGACAAAATTCTAATTTATTAGGTTGTAATTTGAATGGAGTATAATTAGAAGAAGGTTTCAGTTACATAAGGAGAAATACTCCATTTAGGACATTGTTGAAATGAAATAACACATGCACATGTTGTGTGCCTTTGAATTAGAAGAATTTAGTAGTTCAAAGCATCAAATTGCATTTTTATCATTTTAACTCAAAGTGATTTAGGAAAAACTAATAATCACATATAATGTATTTCCCCATTCATTGAAATACTAGCCTAAATTAGCACTTGTATATGACAAACTTAAACCATTTAGTGTGTTTTAGTGATTTTAGCCTAAATTGTGCATTGTCACAGAATTTCAAGTAAGATGGACAATTTCAACACAATGGTGATATGAATTAGATGTCTATATTTTTCCCCTATTTGAGAATGCATGGTGAGACATTTAGATGAAGCAACATATTTTCAAATTAAAGAGTTTTCAAGAATAATTTGGAAGGTAATGATCGATGATGCCCCCTTTAAAGGATATACAAAGATTAAAGAGAGGGATGGACTCTCGAAAAGAGATAAAGAGTGAAATTAACCCATGGATGAGATTAAATCCATATGAGTTAATGCTTACACACATTGATTCTAAATGATCAAAATATAATAGAATAAAATGGGCCCTAAGGTGGGGGGAAGTGGGAAGGATACAATCCCAAAATATAAGCAACACACTAGAACACACCCATAAAAGGGTGAAAGATTCACACTTAGGGAATGATCGATCTCAAGGCAAGTTGCACACTTTGAAATTGTTAGAACAAGGGTAAAAGTTGTAGATCATAGAATTATAAAAATGAAAGCATTTCTATGGATAAAGGAGTTTAATGAATTAAGAGTGTGCCCTATTAGATAAGATTTGATTGGTTGATAAAGCAATTATGACCCACTAAGCCTGATATGTGATAATTGATAATTAATTTTTCCCTAGCAGGGCTAATTGGTTGAAATATTATGCCCCAATAGGGTAAATTGGCAAGCATAGATCAAGGGTATAACCTATTTCATATATTAATAATGAGAGGGCACAAATAGAGATGTGAGAGTCAAATGATTGAAGAAGCCACAAAAAATTAGGCATACTAAGATGCACAAAGTGATGAAAGAGATGAATAGAAGAGTGAGGGTGGTTGAGCTGACCCAATATACATCATGTATCCAAGTACTTCCTACATAGTCTAGATGAAACTCATGCCAATATAGTTTAACAAAAAGTGAGAGAATATTTAATGAGGAATGAAGAATAGAAAAATGGGCCACTATTTAATTAGACTCACACTATATACCAAGAGATGCACATCTTGCATAGACTCTCATGTTAGTTCATTGGTGTATTGAAAGCTAATCTTTGGAGCTTCACTGAATTTTGGACTTGGAATCCAAAACACTTGGTGTTTACTATTACAAAATGAAATTATGCATCATAAGTATGAGTAACTTATAATAAGATTGTATTTTGATTACAATGAGTTGGTTCAAATGTGAATATTTATAACTAAGGATAATGATAAAAACTACCAATACTAGATTTACATTTAAAAAAAACAAAAACAAAGATAAAAACAAAACATAAATGTACCTTAACTTAAAAGTAAGATATGAATAATTAGGATTTAAGTAGGAACAATAATGTATAAAATTAAAGCAAGAATAACTTAATAAACAACATGAAAGCAGGATATGAATAATCAAGATCCATTCATATTAACAAGATGTACTTAGAAAACCAAATGAAAGATTAAATTAAATATAACTTAAAACAAACCAAGCCTAATTGAAGACTAGACTAAAAGTGGCTATAATGTATTTGAATTCAAAATAAATAAATAAAACAAGATAATAAAAAAGTGTAACACCAAAGACCAAAATAACAAAACACCATAAATAAATAACAAAGGAATAAACAAGAGAAAAAAATGAACAAAATAAATAAAGAGACATGAAAGCACAACAAAAAAAAAGAATCAAATAAACACACAAAAAAAATAATTAGTCTTAATGCTAATGCAAGGAAAGAAAAAGGTGAATGATTCATGTAAGTGCAATAAAGGCATTACTCTTTACGATAGGGTGACCCCTAATCTAAGAAATAATAAGACTAGTTACACAAGTCAAGAAAAATGGAAAAAAAGTTGGCCCCAGGGGATAATAAAACAATAAGACAAATCAAAATGGAGGAAAAATAAGAAAAGGTAGGGGTGGCTAAGTTGACTCCAGATGTACGAGATAAGTGGATGCTTCTTACATAGTTCTATGGACGTAAGGTCCAATATGAACTTCATGACAAATATTATTCTCCCAAGAAATGGGATAGAAGCAAAGTGATGATAATAAAATATGATTGATGTTGTGGAGGAAATAAGGAAAATGGGCTCATAAAATGGTGAGAGCATTCAAATGACTTCTCATAAAATGAAGATAACATTTTAACTTGGAAATTACTCATAAAATGGTGAGAGCATGGGCTCAGAATGAATAAAAGTGCAATATAATGTTTTTATTAGTTTTGTTGATCAATTTCTCATTGTTAGAAAAATTAATTTTTAAGTGGTTATTATTAAACCTTGGCTTACATTGGTAAATAATTAAATAAATAATAATATATTATTTATTTATTCGAGGTGTAAACTTTGAGAAAATAAATAATCTTATTATAGTTATTTAATATTTACCAAATGTTTATTAATTGGATTTATTGGAGTGGATGGTTTTGTTATTTTCACAATGGTCACATCCCTTCATGAATCATTATAAATAGGGTTTTACCCTTATTTCAAAATATCTCTTGAACACAAAAAAAATTTAAGTATTCTCGCATGTGGCAAATACTTGTCTGAGACAAACTTGTGAAAATTTTATTTGAGTAAGATGAAGAAGATTTGATGTATTGGGGTTATTATTGTTTTTCAATATTGAATATCACTTTGCTAGGTTTTTACCTCTTTGATATTTTTCCGAATATAAATACCTCTATTGTGTTTTATTGATTTGGGCTCATTATGTTATGCTTTGTTCATTAAATCTCTTTTAGATATGTGTTTATTACATTTATATATTTAACATGATATCAAAGCCAGTGGAGAGGATTTTGATTAGCAAGCATATAGAATAATTGAATTTATATTTTAATTTATTAAAATATTGGGAAATTGGATGTTAGTGCATAACTTGACCACTTTAAAAAAATTGAAACTGAGGTTTTTGTGCATCAAATTGCATTCTAAAATTTTTATTCATTTATTTTTACAAAGATAAGGGCCTATAAAAAATTTCAAGGCATGAGAATTTTTGGATCAAACTATTCAAATTTATCTCTCTTCCATTAACATACATACCTATAAGGCTTGGGAGGTTGGCAAAAATTGTTTTTGGCACCAAATTTTTTTTTAAAGGCTTATTGGCATTGTGAGAGGATTTCAAGAAGGCTTGCAAATTTTGAAGGTCTGAGAAGGCCTCTATCTCCCTCAAGTTTTTTTCTCCTCCTAGACCTGTGCCATTTCCACCTACAAGAAATATTAAGGTAAGTATAAAGTTATTTCAAATATTTAAAAAATAATTTAATTTTTAATTTTACAAATTTGATTTACCTTTTATTAAATTGTTTCACCAAAAAGTTTAAAAAAAAAGTAATTTGTTTTTACTTTTGTTTACATGCACAATAAATAAATATTTATTTATATTTTTAAAAAAAAATAGATAAAAATAATTAAATATAATATTTTTCATGTAAACCTTTGAATTCATTCATAGATAAGTTGGTGATTATATTTTATTTTGGTAAAAAATTGTAAAAGATAAGTCTAGTGTTCCATTATCATTAGCCTTTTTCTTTTTTATCTTCTTATTGAATCTACTCAAAATTAATTGATAATTAATTTAATTTGAATTCCATTTTTTGGTTTGCGTGTCTTTCTTCTCATGTGAAACCCCCTGACCTATCGACTTGTCCTTCTTTCAACACTTGATCTAGTCTAAACCTAGGCAAGTATAGTCATCCAACCAGTCGATATTAAGATTTTGACATATTTTGAACACATTTATGTGGTCAATTTTTTATTTTAGAAACATTTTATTGTTTATTTTATACCTTTTTATTAATTATGCTTAAATGGTCATTGTGAGTGCGACTCTTTTGACACCTAAAACTGTGCGACTTTATTTCAATTTTTTGCTTTAATTAGCATCTGAATTGTATATATAAATATAGTTACATGCTAAATTCAGTTTATTTTAGAAATAGTTCAAAAATTTTCATTTAAAAAGGTTAAATCATAAAATTGTTCTTATTTTTAGTGTATTTTTATGACACTTGTGACACCTTGCTTTGTTACAAATTTGTGAAAATTTCTTCTTTTATCAAGCTTTAATTTGAAAAAATAGTGTGTATTTACTTTTTAATTTTTTTTTAACTATCAATAAATTTGAAATTCACACTTAAAAGGTTCTTTATTAATCATTTGGATACTATTGTGTTTAAAGGAAAGTCATGGCTTCACCTCACTTTTCCTTAGACAAATCCCAAATGCTTAATGAAAATAACTATAACATATATAAATTTTATGTTAAGTTAAATTCATGGCCCATAAATTATGGAATATTGTCATTGGAATTGAGAAAGTCTCATTTGGATGACATGTGACCCCTGAGCTTACCAGTGTATTTTAACAAAAATCATAAGAAGTTATGCCCATTATCTTGCCATTATCTTGTAAAGTGTTAAGGATGAATTCCTTCACATTCCACATTGATAATTAGGAATATCCTTATGAATCTTGAAAACTTTTTGAATCCATGCATGAGGGCACTTTTCTCTCAAAGATCATTAAGTTAATCCTTGAATCGCTAACAACACATATGAAGGGTGATGAAAAAGTTGTGAATTTTTTAACTAGAATTAAGGACATTAAAGTTCAATTAGATGGTTTTAATTTTAATTTGATTCAATATCAGTTGCTTTATTTTATCATTCAATTTAATATTCATGAAAAATTTAGAAATTTCATTTCAATTTTGAATTCTAAGTATCAAACTAATTAAGATATCCCTGACCTTACCACGTTATTTGCTCTCTTGATTCAAGAAGAGTAAGTAATAACAAAATTTGATTTTAAAAAGAATGTCACTCAGGCACTTCTCATCTTAAATAATGTTTCTGATAACAATAAAAACTAGAACTCTAACCCTAACTCTGGTAAAGGCAAAAATATGAAAAAATAATGGTAATAAGAATCATAAACCTAAATTCAATGAAAATTGTAATTTATGTGGTAAATTTAGTCATAGAAGGGAAACTTGTTATAAAAAAAAATATAAAATTAAAAATCAATCTTCTAAAAATAATAAAGGGAAGAAAATTAATCAAAAAAAGTAGAAGAATCAAAACAATAATTAAAACAATAATCAGAATCAATATAATTGCTTTATATGCTACTTTATTTATTGAAAATAAAAATGAGTGGATTTTAGATAGCGGTGAATTTCACCATATGACATTCTTATATGATATTTTTTATGATTGAAGAGATATCTTTGAAAGAATTTACTTAAGAGATAATTTATTTTTAGAAGCAATTAAACATGGAAAAGCAAAATTTTCAAATGTTGTTATTAATGATGTTTTCTATGTACCTAAGCTTAAAAAGAATTTGCTATCTTGTTCTCAACTTAATAATAATAATTTCATTTTAAAATTTCTTAAATATACTTGTTCCATTATAAATCAATCTAGTTCCTTGATTGTTGAAGGGATTCAAAAGAATGATTTATATATCTTCTCTCATTTTGCATGTTTACTTTCATCGCATAATAAGAATGAATCTCAGTTATGGCATGAAAGAATAAGGCATGTTAATTTTATAAATTTATATAATATATTTTACCAAACAATCTTATTTTTGGACTTCCTTATATCCCCTCTCATCATAAAACTTGTGAGGGTTATTTACGTTGTAAACAACATACTAACCCTTTTCAGAAGAATCATGATGCAAATTCCTCACATCCTTTAGAATTAATTCATGGTGATTTTGTAGGTCCTTTAGAATTTACTTATCTTAATGATTCATTATATACTACTAAATTTATTGATTATTGTACTAGAATGATCTGGTCTTATTTCATTAAAAAAATCTAATGTTTTTTTTAAATTTAAAAAAATTATAACTTATGTTGAAAATGCATCTGATTTATCTATTAAGAGATTAAGAAATAATAATGATGGCGAATATGTTAGTAAAAAGTTTGATTTTTTTTTGAATTAGTTGTGGTATTAAAACAGAATTAACAACTCCCTATTCTCCTTATCAAAATGGTATTATTGAAAGGAAAACTACACCATCATAGAAATGGCTAGAACATTGTTGCAATAGACAAATATTTTGAAGTTCTTATGGGCTGAAGCCATGAACACTATTATTCATATTTTGAATAGATTCCCTACCAAATCTTTGCATCTTTCTACCCCTTTATAAATATGGACTAAAAATAAACCTAGTTTGGCTCATCTTAGGATTTTTGGCAGTCCCGCTTCTATCTTTGCCCCTAAAGTTAAAAGGAAGAAGCTTGACACCACTTTTTATTCATGAATTTTTGTAAGATATAGAGGTAAGACTAAAATTTTAGGAGTATATGATCCCTCTAAATGTCATATCATTGATAATATGAGTGTTCTAATTCTTAAAAAATCTTTTTATGAGCCCTCTATGGATCCTCCTTAGTGTTCTTCTATTGATGAACTTGACTCTCATGTTTTTTCTTATGATGAAATGAATTCCCTTGAGGAAGTTGATCTAGTTATGGATAACTTAGAGTCTGAGGAACCCCTTGAGTTTCATGTTCAATCTAAAAGACCTAAATAGGTAAAATCCCTAATTTAATCTTCTAACATTGATAATCCTAACAAATTAACTAGAAGTCAACAATCTTATCATGCATTAATGACTATGTATGAATATGAACCTAAATATTTTGAGGAAGCCATGTAAGATGATAGATGGAATGTTATTATGCAAGATGAATTTAATACCTTAATTAAAAATTAGACTTAGGATCTTGTCCCTCCTCCACATAAAAGGCTTATTTTTAGTTGTAGGTGGCTTTATAAGATCAAATATAATTCAATTGGTAAAATTGACAAGTTTAAAGCTAGATTAGTTACTCATGGGCTTACTCAAAAATCTGAGATTGACTATGTTGAAACCTTTACTCTTATAGCAAAAATGAGTATTGTTAGACTTTTTATTGCACTTACAGCTCAAAAAGGTTAGGTTATCCACCAAATAAATCTCAATAATATATTTATAAATGGTGATTTAGAAGAAAAAATCTACATGACTCAGTCGAAAGGTTTCATCGACCCTAACGGTGAACATTATGTTTGTAAATTAAAAAAATATTTATGTGGTCTAAAAAAAGCTCCTCGAGCTTGGTATTTTAAGATTACTTCTTTTTTCAAAGAATTAGGTTTTTATAATTGCTATTTTGATAATAATCTCTTTGTTAACGTTGAAAATGGTCATTTGATTCTAATTGTATTATGTTTTGATGATTTATTGATTAATCATGATCTAAATAGTTTAATTCATAAATATAAAGATAAATTAAGTCAAATATTTGAAATGATTGATTTAGGTATTTTACATCATTTTGTAAGAATGACTATATTTCAAGATAAAAATTTAATTTTTATATCACAATCTCAGTATGCACATAATCTTCTTGTTAAGTTTAACATGCTTGATTATAAATCTACCACTACTCCTATTGAAGTTGGTATTAAACTTGATCCTAAACCTGCATTTGAAAAAATTAACCCTACTTTGTATAGATAGATTATTAGAAGTTTGATTTATCTGACCATTACTAAGCTAGATATTTCATATGTTATTAGTGTTGCTTCTAGATTTATGCAAGATTATTATTTAGATAGTTGAAAATTAGCTAAAGGTATTTTTCATTATATCAAAGGAACAATTAATTATGGTTTATTTTATTCTTCTATTGATAATTCTAAATTCTATGGTTATTGTGATGCTGACCATGCTAGTGATACTCTATATCATAAATCTACTTTTGAATATGAGTGTTATCATTTGGATCAACAAGAAGTAACTTAATATCTCTCTTTTCTATAGAATCAGAGTATAAAAGTGCTATGAAAGATGCTAAAGAAGTCATGTGGCTGTGAAGTCTATTTGGAGAAATTCATTTGGATGTTTCTTAGAGTACCATCCTTCATTGTGATAACCAAAGTTGTATAGCTCTGACAAAAAATCCATTGCAGCATAAAAGAACTAAAAATATTGAAGTTCATGTGCATTTTATTTGAGAGAAAGTCCTCAATAGTGATATTAATATGTAGTTCTATCTAAGGATGAAAAAGTGGTAGATATCTTTATAAAATCACTTGATAATACCAAGTTTTATTAATTTCATGTAATGTTGGGCCTCTCAGAGTTACCATTGAAGGGGAATGTTCATGACAATGCCACTTCATAATAGCCATGTGTTTCTTCTTCTTTTTCTTTAAACTTGTTCTCATTTATAAAGCATTGTAAAAATTTTATGTGAAAGTTATTTGATTTAAGTAAATTTGATGTGGAAGTTTTACTTGTGTACCCCAATAAAATTAAAATCATAATTTGTAATGGAGGTCTTTATGTTATAAAAGGTTCCAAATATGCTTAACGATTATTCATGAGAAACAATGAGATGTAATCTCATAATCATGCTAGTCTAAACTTAATTTTGATTAGTTTATGGATTATAATTCTTTTTGTTTCAAAATGTGACTTTTGGCGTGATTAAAGTTTTTTAAATCCTTCAAATTTTGCACATAGTATAATTCCTTTATGGTGACTATGGATTTTATCCCCACTTAGCATTAAGGGGAACTTTTAGAATAATTAATGTCTAAGTGGTTATTATTAACCCTTTGCTTACATTGGTAAGTAATTAAATAAATAGTAATATATTATTTATTTACTCAATGTGTAAACTTTTAAAAAAAAAATAATCTTATTATAGTTATTTAATATTTACCAAATGTTTATTAATAAGATTTATCAGGGTGGATGGACCTGCTATTTTCTCAAGGATCACATCCCCTTGTGAATTATTATAAATAGGGTTTTAACCCTATTATAAAATATCTCTCGAACACAAAAAATATTCAAGTATTCATGCGTGTGGCAAATACTTGTATGAGACAAACTTGTGAAAAATTTATCTAAGGAGTGAGATGAAAAATATTTGATGTATTGGGGTTATTATTATTTCTCAATATTGAATATCATTTTGCTATATTTTTTACCTCTTTGAGGTTTTTCCCAGGATAAATATATGTGTTGTGTTTTATTGATCTGGGATCATTATGTTATGCTTTGCTCATTAAATCTCTTCTAGATCCATTTTTATTACATTTATATATTTTAACACACATGTTTTTGTATTTTTGGGATAAATGATAGAAATGAAATATTAACAAAAGTTCCAAGGAACTACCTAATTAAGGAGATGCACTTTCACAAGAAAGAGTTCAATAAAAAACTAAACCAACTACAATGGGGATTGTGAATATAAATAATGGCACAAGGAACCAACTAATCAAGAGATGCACATTTAAGAATAAAATCTCCTTTAATATCTAAAGCTAGTTTTAACAACTTAAGATCATAAAATGGCAAGAGCATGAATATTATGCTAAGGTAATAATGCCTACCAAATAAAAGTAAAATGAAAATAGAATAGTTTGCAGTGCTAGATAAATATGAAGAACCATGCAGGGGGAAAAAACCATGTGCTAATGTATTTGTGTTCACTTGTCTATAAGAAGAAGCTACAAAGTAATATTCAAGTTAAAATTCTTTGTAAAACTAGTGTTGAGTGTATACATATAATATTTTAAAACTTTTATTGATTACTAACACTTTATATCTTGAAAGAACCTGTTGAGTATTAATTTCTCTGAGTGCATGATTTAAAAGGTGCATTAGAAAAGGGGTGGGCAGACCATCCATGCTTCATAATATTATTTTCCCTTTTACCACTTGCCATCTACACACTTATCTCCTAAAACCATTTACCCAAAGCTTATTCTTCTTAGTCTTACCTCTTTCAGTATTTTCCTCTTTTCATTCCTCCTTTTCTTGCCTTAACATATTTTTTGGACTGTCACAGTAAAGTTCAGGGGTATTTTTCACTTTCTTGGTTTGTTAGCCTTTCGATCGACCTATCACAGACCTAGTGATTTGTCCTCGAAAACACATTGGGTAAACTAGGTCGACCCTATATAATCGATGTTCCTAGGAGGATTTAGGGAAAGATCTACCTATATATAAAAAAATCATTTCCCATCATTTTATAAGAGAATAATTATTAGTGACGAAGTGTGAGTGAACATCTTCTTATTGACCATTCTACTTGTAGAATAAATCTTAGGGTTCCATATTTTCTTTAGAGATATGGATCTTGTCTTGTGGAGAAGTCTTATAGATGCTTAGATAGGTTATGTAGTCTAGAGATGATTTATCTTGGTTATCCTTACATACCACAACAATCTCTTGCAAAGCACCTTGTCTAAGGGGGAGATTGAGGCTCGATGGGTTCATCTTCAAAGCTAAGTATTCCTAACTTTATATCTCCTTTGTAAGAGTAGATAAATAATGCATTTGTATTTTTCTCTCCTTGTATTAGGATTCTATATACATTGACATGAGTATATGTCTTCTAATACATGTTTAGTTTAGTTATTTAATTTGTTTTTAGCCTCCACTTTGTGCCATAAGCTTTGTGTGTACTAGATTAGATTTTGCTTTCTTTTTATTAGAATAGAGTGAATATTTTAAACCATAAGACTCCATTAGGGTTGTTGTGAGATTATGTTAGACTATAAATTTGGAACCCTTTCTAACATGATATGTTGTGACAAGTTATCCCCTAATTAGATCTAGTGGATCACCATATTGGTCATGTTCTCTCTTAACAAGTGAATCCCAATTGAAAGTGTAGGTATGATCTATCTTATCTAATCTAAGATTAATTGATAAACATGATGCCTTTTTGATTGCATATATTTTGGTGAACCCAATGTGAGCTAACCATTGAAATATTTGTTCCCTTTTACTTTATTTATTGTATTCCTTTTTATCATATATTTTGACATAATCGATCAATTTTTTTGACCCTTCTATTTTTATCTGTGCACAAGTTTTCAAGAACAAGCAACTAGATAAACCCAATTGACCCATTACAGGTTTCCAACCTTTCAAACATCTAGTTTAACCTATTGGATTGACCCAATTAACCCTTTATAGTTTTAGCACATTTTTATTAGGTTCTTGTATAGCTTGATCAATTTTGTCACCCCAATTTGTAGGTTTCTCAAGAGTATTTCAAAGTTCTTCATTAGAAATATTTTTTCACTACATCTTTGATCCACCAAGGTTCATTTCTATCTCTCTATTTATTTTCTTTTATATCTTTCCTTTCACCATTTGTAGTCTTCAAAATTTCCCTTGCATAGTTAACTAGATCAACACTACTGACCTAGTTTTATGTTCTATGTGCTATTTGAAATAATTGGATGGACACTATTAGCCTGGTTCATTTTCAGACTTTACTTCTACAATACAAGTTTAACACTGTCAACCCTATTCTATATTTTGTGCATATAATGCCAACACTATACCTTGTTTCAAAGTTAGAATTAACCTCATATATACTAGTAATTAATTCACATTTTTTCCTATTGTTTGCATGCTTAGAATAGCTCACATATTCTAATTAGGATATTTTTAGTTAATCACTTAATTTCACTATTTGTATTTTATTCACACATAGACAAATTATAAAAACATAAACAATCACTTTAACATTTTTTCTACCCTAGACCAACCTACTTGCATTTCATCACCAAGGGGGAAGCTGATTTGATGCTCTGGTCAAGTATAAAGCATGGTTAATGTTATATTTTAGATAAGCACTTGACACAATTATAATTATGATGTGTGTGAAGTAAGGGGGTAGGCCCCAATACCAATCCTATATCATTTCCACTACAGTCCCTTTTAATCCAAACTACCTAAAACCATCCTTATATTACTATCTAGTACCTTGCTTATAGCCAAATTTTAATCACATTTAAAATCATATCTTAATAATATAATTAACAATCAGGTTGACCAATCAATTATCTTTACTTTTCAAGTTTTTTTCTTGTTCTTTGTTTAATTGTGTGTGCAAAATCTTGCATTAACTAGTGTTAGTGTAGGATTTTACTTTGTGTATTTCAATTAGATTGGCCAATGCTAATCCAATTGACTATCTATTTTCTTTTAGTACTTCTTTTCATTACTTATAAAGCTAAGTTGTTTCATCTTTCAATTTATATTTAATATTCTTGAAATCCTTGTCTACTATATTGAATCAACCCAATCAACCTAGTGTTTTTTTTACCTTTTGTACGCTATATTAGATCAACCTAGTCAACCCTATGTAGTTTTATAGTCCTTGTTTCTGTACTAGATTGACCCAATCAACCTTGTACAATTTTAATCACCTATTTTAACTTTTAATTTATCATCTCTCTTCTTTTTCCTTCATCGTGGACTTTCTATTGGACAATGATATTGAGTTACAGGCAACAAACATGATGAACTTTATCAATCCTAATAGAGTCTCTCATAGACAAAGTAGGGATCTTCTTTTAGATGCTAGTAATGTTCATATTTCAAATCACACAATGAACTATGGGACCCCTCATCATACCTCTTCATATCATAACCCTCTTTTCTCATTAGAATACCAACCTGAGTTAGAGTATACTCTTGAAATGCTTTTTTTATCTCTAAATTTCCTCAACATAGAGGAAAGAATCCTTCTACCATTTACAATCTCATGATTATTGGTCAAACTAAAGGGCCTCATTCACTTCTACATTTAATATAAGATTTATATATACCACTTTCTTTTGTTCTCAACCTCTTCCTTCAATTTTGACTCTTTTTTAAGCCATGACATCTTCTTCTCTAACCTCTTCTACTTCCATGCTTAGTGTCTTAACTAACATGGTGGGTTATACATCTAGTGGTCCTCTCATAAGGTCCACTACCTTTAATCCTTCCACTAGTTCATTGTTTTCTACCCAAGTCAATCTTGCTTCTAGTGCTTTTTCCTCTCAACCATTCACTAGTCCATCTTTTGCTTCATAAGCAAATTTTGCCACTAGTGCCTCACATTCTCAAAATTCTTATCAAACTAATACCAACACTAATAGTGGTACACAATCCACTAATACCAACACAAATACCAATTATAATGCTTCTAATGTTAATCAAACACACCAAAATTTATTACAAACTCTTAATCAAATGAATACCTTTCAAGCTCATAACACAAGTCAAATGATGAGAATATAAAACCACCTCCTTAATCTTCAATATCATCTAAAACCAATGGCTTGGGGCATGCATAACTATAATGTTCCCCCTCCTCCTCTTTGATATTCTCAAATCAACCTCATTCCTCAACCTCCTTTAGTCAATAAAACCATCAAACATCTCCAAAATGAACCTCTTATTACTCAAATTGCTAAAATTGATATAAGAGGTATAACACCTACAATTTGTTATGATGGGTCAACCAGTCCTACCCTTCACCTCAAAACATGTGGAAATATTTACAAGTATTGGGTCAAATTAAACACCTTTTCCACTACCAAGCTCCTAGCCAAAACCTCATGGGTGATGCCTTGGATCGGTATAATCAATTTAGAGCTCATCTATTTTGGAGGAATTAGTAAATGATTTAATTCAAGAATTAAAAAACTAATGATCTCCCTAAAAACACTTTGGCTCATTTCATTAATTGCAAACAACATGAGAATGAAACTACCCAAGCATTTATTAAGATATGGAAGACTTTGTCAAACAAATGTGAACATAACATGGTGGACGATAATATTTTTCATATCTTTACAAATTTTCTCTTTCTTAAACTTCAATATTAAGTCTGCACTTTCTCTCCATGTACCTTGGAAGAGGCTATTAACCAAGCCAAAAGACAATATTTTCTAATGCATCAATTTGATCCACCCCAACCTTATATGAGTCCTCTTCTATTACTTAAGAATAAGAACCACAATATCACCAATGATGGTGTTACCAATTATTTTGACACCATTCATAATATTTAATTTGTTGTTCTTAACCCTTCTTCAAAACTAACTCCTTCTTTTCAACAATATACTAATCCTCATTTTTCTTCACCCAATAACATCAATACTCACAAACCTCTATCCTTGGCTGAATTACTTAAGCATCTGCCCAAGCCTCTTCCATGAGAAATTGACCCTACCCATCCTATGTAATCTTAGTATGATCTTGACAAGTTTTGTTGGTTTCATGCTATTTGGGGCCATTCTCATGAGAATTGTAGACAACTTTATAATTTGGATATGGATTTTCTTTTTGGACCTAATTTCAATCATAATTCCATTATCCATAAGCATCAACAAGCCTATGAGATCACTTTTAAGGACTATAAATAAAATTACAAAATTAAAGCCTTGAATCAAGAAAATGCTCATTTGTTTATCTATAAGGATCCTTTACCTAATCATTACCCTATCCAAGACAATCAAGACAAGCCCACTCCTTCCACCAATAACATAAAAGGTCTAGTTGAACCAACTTCTGAAGAGAATGTGGTTAGCATGACTACTATGCAAAGGGTGGTGGATTTTATTGATTACCAACATATCCACACTCTTCCTTCACTTAAGACATATTGTGTTATCTAAGATTCTTCTCGAACTCATTTAAATGATTTGGGATAAGAAGATCTTATCACTTTTGATGATCCAATTTTTGATTCCCCCTATGATAACATATCCCATTCTATTTCTACCACTCTTCCATCATCTTCCAATTCTAATGATAATTAAGCTTATACTAATACTTATTCTCCTTCTCAATATCAACTTAAAATACCTAGTTCATCATCTCAACATGATTTACAAACTTGTTTGAAACCTTCTTCTTCTTACCAAAAAAATTCTAATATACTTTGGCTCCTCCTTCTGAGGATCTCCTTAACCATTATGCACCTATATTTAATAACCTTATTATGGGATATGATGAGTGGGATCCCATTGTGGAACTCACTAATATCCCATCCCAAATTCCATTCCTTGAGATTATGAGGACTTCCCCACATAATTGAAACCATCTTATGTAGCTCTTATTTGATAGGAATGTCCCTTGTCCTCCCCTAATAAGATGGGGGGTAGCTTTATTCAGTCCTGAAGATAGTATTTTACAATGATGTGAGGAGATGTCTATCAATTTTGATGAAACTATAGACACTTCTCTTTCTCTAAGAATTCCCATAGCTTCTATGACTCCTAACAAGATTCTGTTTCATGCAAATGGTCCTCCCTTGTTTATTAGCATCCAAATTGATGATATCCAAGTTAAGCATGCCTTGATTGATGAGGGTTATAACACCTATGTAACTTATTTTTATTTCATTAAGACTCTTAGGTATTTTAAATGTAATCTCAAGTCTACATGCATCAAATGATAAGGATTTAATAGAAGGTAAATACCTCCTCTAGGTTGTGTGTGGCTTCCCATTACCATCCCACCTATCACCATTTACATGAAGGTGATGATATTTAACTTCCTCCTTTACTATAACATTTTGATTGTTAGGTCATGGACTCACCACATGAGAGCTATCACTTCTTTCACCTACCAATGTGTTAAATTCCCTCACAATGGATCCATTTACAGTATTCAAGGTGACACTAACCCTTAGAATTTTGAAAAATTCCAAGATTGTGGTATCTTCAAGATTCCTACTCTTGAGCCTTTGCCAAGTGTTTCATTATGTGAGTTTCAACATCTCAACTTTCCTATTAATTTAATTCATTGTTACAATGGGCATCCAAAACTCATTGGTAACATTCTTTCCAACCTTTTAGATTTTGATGATAATGAGCCCAATGAGATTAACTTAAATATCAAAACTTATGATCTTTCACCTCATCTCATATCGTATCTTCTTACTTCCTTGTAGCTTAATTCTCACAAACCTCCTTGTGATGGCATTCCCATAGTCTTAACCAAGACTAGTCATTTTATTCAACATGCTTCATCAGATGACAAGGTTATCCCTACCTATGTCATTCATCTTCATAGCCTAGATTATGATGATGGTTATTCATTAGATGATCCCTTGTTAGGTAGTCTTGTCTAGGCCTATGATGCTAGTATTATCCATTGTTATTCTTCTTTACTTGAGTCTTTTCATGTATCTCATCATTTTCCTTCACTTATAGTTCTTAATTTTTGCATTTTTACCCTTTATCATAGGGTAGAGATGGTGCTGACACCTCTAGTTTTTGAGGATCCATATAGGACTATGCTCATGGATCATACTATGACTAGGGATTACCATTTTACTAGTTTCCCTAACCCTCATAGCTGGTTTACCCCTGAGGTTACTACAACTCTCCTTAGACCCTTTGTAGATCATGATCTTCCCTTAATATAACCTACTATATTTGAGCTCTTCTTTTTCTTACTATAGTTGATCATGTTCTTACTCCTAATTTTTCGAAGCCTACTCCTAATTTTGATTATATTTATCCTTTCATTGAGCCTAGTTCCATTCTTTCCTCATCATCACCTTCCATTGGTGATGGTTTATATTCTTTGCCTAAGATGGCCCCTCTGCCCACAAAATGGGCCAATGAGTATTCTTCGACTTCTTCCACTCCTATTTTACCTCATTCTATAAGTGCTTCTACTAAAACCACTCATTAGCATATATGTTGCTTCCATGGAATAGATAACCATTCTTCCACCCATTGTCACAAGTTGTGGCAATATATTGATACCTTTCATCATTCTTCCCCATCATTAGACAAAGCCATACCTCCCTTGAAGGTAATTCCTAAATATTTTCCCAAGCATGGTGAGGTATATTGTCTATGGCATCTCTGTAGCACCCATCACACTGATCATTATCACATCCTACAACAGCATCTCAAAGATCACCTTATAGCCATTCGCAAACCTTTTACCAATCCTCCCATAGGTCATTCCTACAATAAGTCTCTTCCTTCTTCTCTTATGGTTCCATCTATAGTGGTTCTATCACCTCCTATAGTCTTTTCACCACCTTTTTTTCCTCCACCTATGATTCCATCAGCTATGGACCTTTCCTCACCAATGGATCCTTCTCCACCAATGATTCCTTCTCCTCTAATAGATCTTACTCCTACACATTTTATTGACTAGCCTTTGCCTAATTTCCCTCTTCAACATGATCCTTTGAGCATTCCTACTTTTTTAATTGAGGAGATCAGAAAAGAAGTATTTTCTCATTATTCATTAAAGATTGATGAAACCTAAGTAGCAATTTGATTATAGCTTCATAGAGACCTATCCGATGTATTAGATATTGTGTGTGGATAGATTTACCAATATCTATGAGAACATGCATGGTATTTTCACATTTATATTTGTATTGGATGTTTACTACAATCTTATTTTTATTTATTTTATCATTTGACATTATGTCAATTTTTTTCTTATCTTCTATCATGATTTCTTACTTGTTATACTATATCTTGCTTATCTTTTATATTTTATATATGATTGTATTTTCTTTATCATTGCTTTCCATTCCCTTTTAATTAGATTTTTTCTCAAAACTCTCTTCTTGTATCTTTATGATTTTTTGCTTTCTTATCTTTATTTTTCGCAGATAATTTGTCATGGTAGTTTTGGTTATACTTACCATATTACCCTGGGTTATTATCTCCCTTTACCATGTGACCAGTTAGAAAACAATCTATCTCATCACTATCTCATTTTACCAATATAGATTTGGATCTCTTTTTTCCCTCTTCTTTTTTCTACAAACTAAGCATGTACATAGTTGAGACTTGAGATCATATGCTAGTGTATTTTCAAGCCTAAGTTTCCTAGTTAATATTTTATCTTTGGCTACTTAGCTTCCTTTAGCCTTAGACTATAACTCATTCATGTGTATCACTATCTCTCTCATGATTGGTAATTCTAAGTTTGTATGGAGGAGTAATCTTCAAAATCCTTCAAAAAAAGTTAAAAGCCAAATCATTTTTAAAAAGGCAATGATATCAAAGGGAAAATTATTATTAAAAGTTTAATCACACTAAAGACATGATTTAAGGCACAACACCTTCTAGTCAAAGATCAAACTCCATAGTTGGCCTCATGGTAGAGCTAAGGTCATTTGGAGTGTGGTAGGATAGTAGATTAGAAGAGGATAATAAAAAATCTTTTAGTGCTACCTACTTTCTCATTCAAGTACCCAATCTTCATAGTAGACCGACGTCTCTATAAGGGGTCCTGAAGAATAGGGAACACATTGTGGGAAGGTAAGTCCGTTTTAATTTTACTTATATTAATATACCTTCATGATTTGATCTTAGTAGTACACTTATTTACCTACAAAGTTTTGTGTTTATAGCGAATAGGTTTCCTTTGTAAATAGATAATCACTAGTCACTTAGTAACTTCTCATGTCCTTAATATGCCTCTTGCCTCCTAAGGTCTTCTCATAGGATGCCTAAGTATTTATTTTTACACTCCATTTTTCACTCATTATGTCCCTTATATTTCTTCTTAAGAAATATTGTCTTGTCTACTGATCACTCCCCTTAGGATTTCATTTGTGAGTTTATCTATAAGACTACATATAGGACCCAACCATCTTCACAAATTACCATATTTTCCTTCTTATTACCCACTATAGACACCATAAATCCACACACCATGATCCTAAATGTCATAATTCTCCTGGAGCACCTTAGGACCCTTTTAGGACTAATCTAACCATTTGACCCCTAACTAAACTTAACCTAAGTTATTTTGATTAAACTAGCTTAACCCAAACTTTTACCTATTTTTACCCTTTACCCTGGATCATCGATGGTCAAGTTGACTGTAAATGGTCACCTTGATCATTGATGGTCAAGGTCAACCTCCTTAAGCACCAACATGCAAGCCACTCATCTTGATTTTCTAAATATAACTCATCTAAATATGGTTGTGAGCCATTTCATGGATGAGTTAAAATTAGGAATCCTAATTTACATATTGTTATAAGTCTCTTGCCTTGCCTATAAGAAGAGATTAGTAGGAAGGTGAAATCCATCCATAATTTCTATCAAGACTTGTGCATCTAGAATTTTCTTTTTTTAGGTTAATAATCATTAGTAATCTAACAAACTAGCTACTACGATAGAGAGCCAACTTGTTGCTACAACTTTGCCAAAGTGATAAGTACTATTACTCTATCAGAATCACACTAGACTCTAAAAATAAGTTAATCACCTCAATCAATCCCTTAATTAGCCTTTTACGAGATAAGTACTTGATTTATAGCATTTAATTACTTAATTTTACTTTTGTACTTAGCCCAACACCAACTAATCTCCTAGAATCCCACTTTGTGATCCTATTAATAAACCATTTACCAACCCATATCTACACACAATAACCATCAATGGTTGTCTCAACCACCGATGGTCTATCCAACCACTGATGATCACCTTGATCATCGATAGTCATCTTAACCACTGACGGTCAACCCAACCACTGATGACCATCATGGTAGTAAATTCTAGCATGCTATTTCCACCTACCTACCCCCAACTAAATCTAATTTTTTGTGTCCCTACCTGTTCACAAACCCTTGCTAATTTTTTGAAGTAGACCCCAATCATCTAACACTAGTATTAATTAAATTATCAATATTTTAATCATTTCTAGTCTATTTATTTAGCAAGTATCTCTTATGTTTAATTTCAATACCTTTTGATTATTGATGTAAGTACCTTTTATTTTGTTTATAAAATTAATTATATAGAGCTAGCTTGGTAGGTAGTACCAATGTGGTGATAACAGGGTAGTGGGAAACATCTATAGCTAGATAGATAAGGATAATTAGAGGATTGATATTGTTTCTATGCAAAATTGCTTTCTACATTCAAAGAAGAAATAAGAAACTAAGGAAATGGTCAAGGCTAGAAGTACCTGATAAAGTCGTGCGCACCGAAATCAGACGTTGAAAGGTTCTCCTCTTTTGCTGTGGAGGAATGACACCTGCGAAGAAAAGGCTAAAACACGGAAAAACGTTAGTCAAAGATAGGGTGGGCTGTCAGGCGAACGCCCGATCCCGGAAGTACGAAGACTCCCTAGAAGGATATCAACCCACTGATAAAAAAGTAGAATATTGGATGAAAGTAGATAATAATGACAGAAATAAATGACAGAAAATAAAAGTGCGTACCTGATATGCAACACTGTTCTGCACAGTCGCCGGTGTCGGTCTCTGTGGTGCCGGCGTCGGTTAGGAAAGGTGCCGACGTCGGTTAAGGTGCCGTCGTCGGTCGGGGTAGTGACCGGCGTCGGTAGGGGTAGGTTCTGGAAAAGTTTGAACAGGTTTGGGACGGGGTCTGGGAGAGTCGGGACAAGGTCTGGGCAAGGTCTGAGAGAGTCGGGACAGGGACAGGGATGTAAACGAGGGATGCTGGGTCTAAACAGAGTCGGGACAGGGTCTGGGTAAGGTCAGGTCAGGTCTGAACAGAGTCGGGGGTTTGAAGAATCGAGATGACAGAATTGATAAAGAATAACTAAGAAAGAAATAAAACAAACGGAATAGATACTTACCTGCTAGAAGACATGATGAAAGCCATAATTGGAGTTGGATTGAATGCAGATTGATTGATGCCGAGAGTGTTGATGTCGTAGTTTCGTAGGTTGATGATTGCTCGGGGTTCGATTGATCAGCATTTAGAATAGCGTTCGGGGGTCTGGTCTCGAATGGTTGGCAGAGGTTGATGAAGGCGGGGGACGATTCCAGAGACAGTTCGTCAATCGTTTCGGGAAACTGAATGATAACTGGTAACGGATAATGGCAAGGTGACCGACATCGGCAGGATTGCCGACGTCAGCCGATAGGTGACCGACGTCGGCGACATCGGCCGAGTAAAGACCATCGTCGGCAGATGCATAATGGAGATAGAGTCTAGCTTTAGCTCTGTGCTCATTTTTACATGTTGCCAGGGTCAAGGTTGGTGGAACAAGTGATCGACAAGGGTTAAATAGGCGAAGAAGAATAAGACAAGGAATGACCAGGGGAGTCGACATGATTTCGGTGTCTACATTTGCCCCTTTTTGTCTTGTTGGTTATTCTGGACGAACTGCAAGACAAAAATAGGAGTGAGTGCCCCAGGTGAGGGATAAGGTTGATTTCATCTTGTTGGTTGTTCGAATGAACTGCAAGACAAAAATAGGAAGCGAAATGCCCCGAGTATGGATATTCCCCCTCAAAGCAGGAGTCGAGGGAAGGGAACTGGGAATCAAGTGCTGATTTGATAAAGAGTGGATGAAAAAAGGGGTGAGGGTGAACGCTGCAAAAGTCGTGATTGCACGCATACCACTGCACGAGATGGTCAGGCCAAAGTGTCGCAGGACAAGGGTCGAGGAGTGCCAAAATTGAAGTAACCGGGCCCCAGCATTTAGTCGTCTGCTGATCGGGTCACTCAATCTAAGCTGAAGCTCCAAATGGTCGTCGTGTTCCAGGTATCCAGGGCTCAGGAAGTGCTCCTAGAAACATGAAAAAGTCACAAGTAGTGCGGATCAACCGGCTTGCGATCCTATACTTGTGAGGGTCCAAAAAGGTCTGCGCACAATTTTGCTAACCAGTCATGAGGTAACATACATGCAAAAACAACCAAGGCAACAACGTCTTGGAAGTGGTCGAGGTCGGAGGAGATAGGCATGATCTCCAATGGTTGGTGGTTGATGGATGGATGAAAGGACGAAAGGATGCGGCTGAGCTAACCCCAGAAGACCCCATGTCAACTGAGTGCTGCCTACATAGCCCTGGTGATAGGGCCTCAGGCCGATGTAGTTCTCCCTAGAAGGGAGGAAGGGTCAAAGGGATGGTGAGGAAGAAAAAAAAGATGTTGCAGCCTTTTCCAAATGGTGTATTCTGCAACATTGGTTGAGGGGTTTTTCATCCCTAGCAATATTCCATATTCATGATGGATGTATGCTAAAAATGAATTGAGGTCTATTTATGCTTCAGCAAGTAGTGGTTTATGCTGAACATAAATTGCGGCGAGTCGATAGTTTCCATGTGTATTGGTGTCCATAGAAACTAGGGTGAATAGGCTAGGTCATGTTGATGGTCTGAAAAGAGAGTTGAGTGAAGTTGATTGACAAGTGATAAAGGTGAATGTGACCAAAGTGTAGAGAAAAAGTGAAAGGCAAATTGCTCTTTCATTGACAAGGACCAAAAAAGAGAGCATAGATAGGGGTTAAGAGAACCAAGAGCCCCATTCATGCGTGACGTCGTTGACCATAGTTATGTTAGAGTGGTAATCGAATCACTTAGACATTAAAGTGAGCTCGAAGTCCCTTGAGCAGGTAATAGGAGGAGGAAAGAGGGTAACCCATTTTAAGAGCAGAGATAACATTGCCCCTTTTTATAGGAGACCCTGAGACAACTACAAGCCAAGTCCGTGACTCGTTTTTTTTTTTTTTTTTTTGGCGCAGACTGATCAATGCGGGAAGCCTGCATAGAGATGTCATTTGCTTGGTGGTCAGGTTGTGAAGCTGATCAATGCGGGAAGCTTCTAAAATAAGTGTTTTTTATTGCCAGATTAGTCATAGCCATCTTTCGAGGGAGTGGTCTAGATTTTTGTTTAATAATGTTTGAAAAGTTGGCCTAGCTGTCCTTCAAGGGATCAGTCTAGTAATACAGCAATGATAGTACAGCTGTCCTTCGAGGGATCAGTCTGTCTTTTTGATTTTGATATTGATATAGTGACCATGGATATGTTTTGTCATCTTGATTTGTTTGTATAGAAATGTGAGTCATGGACAAGATTATAGAAGGTCAAGGGCTCCCTTTTATTAGGACAAAGCATCCATACATCATAAAAGGGTTATAGGAATTGTTAAGAGGAATAGGGTTGAAAGGAAGTAGGACGAAGAGGACGGGGATTGCTCAAGGGATGAGCTCAAGTTAAGTGTCAAGTGGACGAATACTCGACTAGGAGTAGAACGGTCGCAGATGCAATGCATTAAGAGGCTCAGGGTCTGATAAGTCCCTGGTGTATACTTGTGCGTGATAAGGTCCGAGTCAATTAGGAGCAAACTTGCCCCATTTGCCTCTTTCCAGATTTGGTCAGGTGTTGATTGATGGGTGGATGTGAAGTTGGTTGATATGGTTGTTGATTGGTCGAGACAGGTTGAATGTTTTGATAAAAAGATTGGTCAATGTTTGGTTGAGATTTGGTCATTTGATAATTGGTCAATGGTTGGTCGAGAGTTGATTGGTTGGTATTTGGTCTTTGGTTGGTTCGAATGTTTGGTTGAGGTCGGGTTAAATGTTTGGTTGCTAGTCTGGTTGAGGTTAAGTTGAAAGAGTGATTGATATGTGGTCGAGACTGTGTTGAAAAATTGGTCGAAGTTTGGATGAAGGTTGAATTCCCCCAGCGGCTAGGGAGAATGTTTGACGGATTAGTTAAGGTCGATTGAGGTTTAGTGGTCAGATGGACTGTGTTGATGTTGAATAAAGGGGTTAAAGGCAGCGAAGGGACCCTAGTCTGACATGGAGATCCCGATTTAGATGACGAGGTTGGAGAGGTATGGGTCGGTGTTGATAATTTGTCAAAGGGGTGGTCAAGAGGATCCTTGATAAGAAAGGAATCCTTTTTCTGATGGTGATGAATGACAGATTTAAGAGCGCAACAATGCTCGGTGTCATGTCCCAGAGTGTGATGATAATAACAGAATGTAGAGTTGTCGAACCAAGATGGCCTTGATCCGAGAGTTGATGAGTGGGATGGTGTTGAAGGTTTGTTGATGATGTGGTCGAGAAGAGAGGTGTCATTCCCCAGACATTGGTGAATGATGACCTTGAGGGCATGAAAATGCTCCGTGTCGTGCCCAGGCGTGTGATGATACGCACAAATGCAAGTGTCATTGAACCATGGTGGTTTTGGTCCGAGAGAGTGATATGGTCTAAGAGGTGGGAGATAGAGACGAGAGGACTGCAACAATTGCCGTAAGAGCAAGGCATATGAACCTGCTAACGGGTCGAGATGTCTTGTTGCAGTGAGGGTTGGTGACATTGGTTCAGGAGGTTTAAGAGGCGTTGGTCGATGGTTTGAAGGAGGTATAAGTCTGACGGGTTGATAGAATAATGGAGGTGACTTACCTCTGTGAAGTATGGGAGTGAGAAGCACTCCGAGTAAAGTAGACGGATGTGGACCCAAGATTGAAGGTAATGACGAAGATAGGGGAGGAGGCCTTCGGTGTGGTTTAGTAGCCTTCTTTGGTTTGGGTTGAGGGCCACCTTTGTGCGAGGCAAGATTAGATGTGGGGCGAACACCAAGAGGTTTAATCTCTTTGGGCATGATGGACGCCTGCGCGGGTTTGGATTTAGATGTGGACGGTTTTTCTCTCAATGGAGAAGGGATTGAAGGTGTGGGCTCTTTAAGTGGAAAGAGCTCTGGAGTAGTCATGGCTTCTGTGTGTGGTTGAGGAGTCAAAAAGGTATGATCGTCTATAGATGATGAAGGCGAGGCAGCTGGTGTTGATGTGGTCAAAGCGTCCTCCAATACAAGAGAGGTAGATGGAGGACAAGTGGGAGAAGAAAGTTCTTCGCCATGTGGAGGAGGTATAGGGGAAGAAAGGTCTTCCACCTGTGAAAAAGGTTGGTCAGGGATAAGAGAAAAGATAGTGTCGACCGTGTGTATATCATGGTCTTGAGGGTCATTGGTTATGGTTTGGACGTTGTCTTGAGTAGGCGGGTGATTAGAAAGAGGTTGCTTGAAAATGTCAAGGTTTTGGTTGGGCGGTGCGTTCGGGTTATCTAAAATAAGATTCCCCTTGTCTAGCATGTCCTGTACGATGTTTTGGAAAGTTTGACAGTGATCCGTGTCATGGCCTTTGACACGGTGATAGTTGCAAAAGTGGTTTTCCCTGTACCATGCAGGGATAGGTGTTGAGGGGTCGAATTGATGTGGTCGGATTGGAGGGAGATTGAGGACCCCCTGTTTGACGAGTTTATCCAAGACAGAGGCATATGACTCCCCAATTGGAGTGAATTGACGCTGTATGGATTGACGTTGAAAATGTTTATTGATGTAGTCTAATGTTGAAGATGATGAGCGGTTGGTTATTGTCGAAGATGATGGTCTAAAGATGACAGTGTTTGCCGACCCCTTGGATTGAGAGTGGGCAGAAGAAGGTCTGGAAGAAGAATGGTCATTGGTTCTTGTGTTAGTATTACATAATTTGACCTTATCTTCTTCAATGGCACGGAGTTCAAGCTTTCGGGCCATGGTGAAGGCCTCGTCGAAAGTGTGGAATGTCTGAACCCGCAAGGTGGACGAGATGTGACTGACACATGCTCAGGAAAAGAGCTCAATGAGCTCGGGTTGAGGCAAGGAGAAGGAGAGTTGATTGATCAAGCTTCTCCAACGGGCGACAAAATCAGCTATCGATTCGTCGTCAAATTGCCTGATGGAGTAAAGGTCTGTGATCGAAACTTGTTTAGTGATATTGATTGAGAAATGGTCAACGAATAGTTGGGCGAGTTGGATGAATGAAAAGATAGAATGTCTGGCAAGAGAACTATACCAGTCAAGGGCAGGGCCAGAAAGCGACATAGGAAACGTGCGTAGAAGTAACGCATCGTCGTGGGCAATAAGGTAACAGGCATGTCTGAATGCCCGTAGATGTTGTTGTGGGTCTTCCTTACTCTGAAAGCAAGTAAATTTAGGAAGCTCCCAATGGTTAGGGTATGGTCGAATAGGGACAGAAGGGTGGATGGGCTCGTTGTAAATCTGGTCATATAAAGAGACATTACTTGAACTGGAGATAGAAGCTTCGAGACTGGACATTTTATCCATCAGCATCTTGATAAGATCTGCTGACGGATTGGCGGGTTGAGCACCCCCTAAGTTGTAAGGCGCTTGGAAGAGGCTAGAAGAGGCGTGTGACATAGTCGGTTGTACAATGTACGGATGACTAGTCGCAGGGGCAGAAGTAGAGGTTAAGGGTGGTTGCGTTATGAAGGTAGAAGGTATAGGCTGACTAGATACCGCCAAAGGAGGTTGTGTGACGGCATTGACAAAGGGTGAGGTAGGCACTCCTGCATATATAGGCGCAAGAGTGTGTGGGGTTGAGACAATCAAGTTCTGGTATAATGTAGAACTTGGTTGAATTGCAGGTGGTTGAGGGGGTAACGAAACCCCGGTGGAGATTGGTCTAAAAATAGACGAGGAGGCCGAACTTTGCGTATAGGCCATGGTCGGGTTAATGGTTGAGGTGAAAGGTTGAGTCGTAAAAGGTTGGGTGGCGAACGGTGTTGATGTCGTCGCCACATTGTCCGAAAGGTCCCGCATTGGTTTTCTTGCGAGATAGTTTTGGAGTGCTGCGGTATTGAGGTCCAAGAATCTTGCAAAATCTTGGTCCCCTTCTGGGATGATAGGCGTCTAGGTTGGAGATAGTCTAGTAGGAATTCTTTCGGTCTTCGAGTAGAACTCCATTATATGATTGTTTATAGACGGGGTAGGCGAAAGCGATTGATGGCTAGCGTGGTCAAGAAGAGCCTTGGTTTGACTACGTGTCAGAACCATTCAAGGCAAGAAAGAACGTCCTCACAAGCTCAAACAAGCAGATAAGAACTAAAAAGATGAAGACACAAGCAGATCCTAAAACCCTAGAAGTAAATTATTAGGATTATAGTGGCTTATGCCTTAGAATGTGTGTAGAGGAAAGTTGGTTTTGTGAGTCGGGTCCTAGAAGAAGCAGTCTATGGATGGTTTCGGGTTTTGTTATGGTGCTCAAGAAGTCTGTGTTAGGGTTTGGTACGTGGCCTGGTGCTAAGGAGCAAGCTCCCCTCACTTCACGATTCCAGTGGTTAGCTGGTTTCGCTTAGCCAAGATATACCTCGCCTAGAGTTTATCCTCCGCCAGAGAACGGAGTGGGCTTCCCCCTTGGTGATGAAATCCAAGTAGGGTCACCGGGACGGGTAAGGTATCCGCTGGGGGATGAAATCCCAGTCGGGCCTTGTCTCAGGTAAGTTTTATGTTCGTTTTGTGCAGGTGGTTTGGTCGTGTAACATCAAGTGATCTAGATTAATTCAATATGCGGTTTAATTACTATGTGTGGTCTAAAAGATGCAGGCAAACAGAGATGAATGCAAAGTGTTTTAATGCCCAAGTCAAAATGTTTGTTCGTATGAAGACGAATGGAGAAAGAGTCGAAGAATATGAGTTTTAGCTAGTCTAGAAGTGCAAGAAAGAAAGAAGTGTTCGTTTTAGTTCTGCTTATGATGTCGTTTAAGAAGAGACGAAAGGAGGTGAAAAGAAAGAAACCTAATGCACCTAAATGAACGAAAGAAAGAAAGAACCCAAGGAGGACCTAGGGTCCCACCGGGCGTGCCAGAATGTTTCTATGCAAAATTGCTTTCTACATTCAAAGAAGAAATAAGAAACTAAGGAAATGGTCAAGGCTAGAAGTACCTGATAAAGTCGTGCGCACTGAAATCAGACGTTGAAAGGTTCTCCTCTTTTGCTATGGAGGAATGACACCTGCGAAGAAAAGGCTAAAACACGGAAAAATGTTAGTCAAAGATAGGGTGGGCTGTCAGGCGAACGCCCGATCCCGGAAGTACGAAGACTCCCTAGAAGGATATCAACCCACTGATAAAAAAGTAGAATATTAGATGAAAGTAGATAATAATGACAGAAAATAAAAGTGCGTACCTGATATGCAACACTGTTCTGCACAGTCACCGGCGTCGGTCTCTGTGGTGCCGGCGTCAGTTAGGAAAGGTGCCGACGTCGGTTAAGGTGCCGTCGTCGGTCGGGGTAGTGACCGACGTCGGTAGGGGTAGGTTCTGGAAAAGTCTGAACAGGTTCGGGACGGGGTCTGGGAGAGTCGGGACAAGGTCTGGGCAAGGTCTGAGAGAGTCGGGACAGGGACAGGGATGTAAACGAGGGATGCTGGGTCTAAACAGAGTCGAGATAGGGTCTGGGTAAGGTCAGGTTGGGTCTGAACAGAGTCGGGGGTTTGAAGAATCGGGATGACAGAACTGATAAAGAATAACTAAGAAAGAAATAAAACAAACAGAATAGATACTTACCTGCCAGAAGACGCGATGAAAGCCATAATTGGAGTTGGATTGAATGCAGATTGATTGATGCCGAGAGTGTTGATGTCATAGTTTCGCAGGTTGATGATTGCTCGGGGTTCGATTGATCAGCGTTTCGAATAGCGTTCAGGGGTCTGGTCTCAAATGGTTGGCGGAGGTTGATGAAGGCGGGGGACGGTTCCAGAGACGGTTCGTCAACCGTTTCGGGAAACTGAATGATAACTGGTAACGGATAACGGCAAGGTGACCGACGTCGGTAGGATTGCCGATGTCGGCCGATAGGTGACCGACGTCGGTAGATGCATAATGGAGATAGAGTCTAGCTTTAGCTCTGTGCTCATTTTTACATGCTGCCAGGGTCAAGGTTGGTGGAACAAGTGATCGACAAGGGTTAAATAGGCGAAGAAGAATAAGACGAGGAATGACCAGGGGAGTCGACACGATTTCGGTGTCTACAGATATGTATAATAGGTGGGTAGGCACTAGGATCTAATGGTGCTCCAAAAGATAGTGGTGCCCTTGGGGCATATATAAGATATGACTTGTGATATTTATGTTGTGTATCATTATGATTTTGGTATATGAGATGATGTGGTGAGATGTACATTTTGAGAGAGACATGTTTGTCTGCATTTACACATTTATTATGTTATTTGACTCACAATATATATATATATATATATATATATATATATATATATATATATATATATGATCATTATTTATTGCTTATGCTCATGGTTTTTATTGATTTTTAATGCTTATGATGTGATGTCTATATGGATTATAGATTATGCTTATGTTATGGTTGACTTGATAGACACTGATTTAGAATTTATAGGCATGAGATGGTTATCATGGATGGTTATGATTATGACATGCTAAAATTTTAATGAGTATATGTTTCATTACTTAGATTTAGACATGTGGTGAAAAATGGTAGGTTACATTATTGTTCATGGATGTTATGATGTTATTGTGTTTGTTATGGTTATGGTTATGGTTGTTGGTAATTGTTAAGATAAAAACATGAACTATATCTATTAACAACACTAGATGGGAGAACAAAGAATATAATCAAGAGATAAACACCATAATGAAAATATCAACTAGTCATATTAGGATAAGAAGAGGGCATAATGCTTCTTCATTGGCAAGGACTAAAACAAAAATGAAGTTAGATTGGCTTAATGAATATAGTCCCTTCGAATGCTTCACATTCTCAATCGTTAGTTGGCTAAAAATGTATCTTGACCACATAATGTTAAATAAGATAAAAAAATCCCTTATTTTAATGTATACAAGGGGGAATAAATAGAAATGGAACCTTCTTGTGAGACTATCATGCCTCTTTTGTAGGTGTCCAGAGATATAGGATAAACAAGTATATGGTGAACTATGTATATTGATTGATTACAGCTTCCACCTTATTTTATGGTTGTGAGAGCTGATTATGGCTTTCAACATTAGTGTGCTTTTGTTTGATTTTGATAATGGGTCTTTGCTTTTTTACTATATATGGGAAGCTAATTGATGTAGGAAGCTTCCATGTAATTACTAGGCCTTTGACAAAATGCTTTACTTAGCCATCCTTGAAGGGAGTGGTCTAAGTTTATTAGCTTTGCTCAATGATTTTTGATACTTCTCCTTTAATGGAAAAGTCCACTTTACATTTTGGCAATTTCAAATAAAATTTTCAACATCTGTTCTTCAAGGGAGTAGTTTGGGAACATTAGGAATGACCCATGATTGCTAATGATACGGTTTTTTTCTTTGATTGCTTTGATTTTACTTGACATAGACTTGCTTAAATAGGCTTAAGGGTTCACCTTTAGGAAGACAAAGTTAAAATCACAAGAATTTTGATTAAGTGTAAAGAGGTATAGGTGAAAATGATCATGGGGATCTATCCTATAAAGGGGTGGAAAGTACCATGAGAACCATACCATGGGTAGAGCCATGGTACCTATTGATGGCATAAAATTGTGCTAGGTCTTAGCCAATCAACAATGGGAAGTTTCAAGCTATGGGATAATGCAGCTTGAAACAACCTCCAAGTTTTAAAGAAGCTGGTCTCTTCTATTTTATAGGTGTTGGGGAAAAGGGATAGGAGACTAAACAAAAATGAAAAATGCAGGAATTGAAACCTAACTATGGAAATACGCCTGAGAGTAATCCTAATCCTAACCTAAGCATAGAGAAACTATTATATGATTCAATTACATTTAAGAGCAGATAGGTGCATGATCAATGTAAATGATTGGAATAACAGAAATAGAGGCTCACAACAGGGGAGTCTTTTGCTGAGATACAGGAATTATCAACAAAGGCATAGTGTTCAATCTTCTTAATAGAATCCTTGAATCACATAAGAGGCACAGAAGTCACGCACAGTTATGTAGAACTTCAGACTCCAAAAAATGAGACAAAAACAAATAACATTTCCAATCACAACACTAGCAAATCTACAGCATGGACTACTGTGTAAATGACACAGATAACACCAACCAAGGCATGGAGCTTAAATTTCTTTAATTCATTCAGCCACATAAAGGGAATAGAAACATGCATGATTATATCAACTTTACAACTTCAAGAAATCAAGACAAGAGCAAATGATATTATTGGTCAAAATTACAAGAAGTCTAAACCATCAAAAATCCCCCCTTTGAATGATTTTTAATTATTCTTCTATAGCTTTAGATGTCTCCTTACATCGCTCTTTTTCTCATGCAATTCCACTCTATATTTCACTCATAGGGGACAAAACAAATGGCACATTCAATGCCTTGGATGCATCCTAGTCTTATCAGGAACTGCCCTAACTGTGGCATGGCAATCCATGTCTAGTACCTCTCTTCATGCCAAAAATTTCTTCGTTCCATCATCTGCTTGGCTGATCAACTGTCTACTCTACCTCTGCTATTAGGGGACAAACAGAGGGCATCTTTAATGCTTGTAAGCCCCAAAAATCTACCCGATGCACTGTTCCATCTACTTGAATTAATTCTAGCCGATTTTCCCTCCATTTTGCTTTACAACAACAGATACATGGAACACTCTGTTATATTTGAAACGGGAGAGGAAACTTAGTCAATTTTCTAAAAATCCTTGAGGCATTAGAAAATGACACTTATCACTCTCCACTGGGTTTATCAAAGACATGTGGCCCTCTCCCTTTCCTTGGCTGTGCTGTATTTTCATTTAGTACTCATAACAGACTCTTATAGATGGTGACACCTGGTAGCTTTTGTAGACTTTGAATTCACACCCAAGGCCCACCATAATCTTTATTGAAGCCAACAAGAGAAACCCATAGATGTTGACGTTTGGTAGCTTTTGATACACTTCGAGAGAGGCTTATCTTGAAGCTTAAAAGGAACCTGAAGCCTCAGACATAGACACTTGTTGCACTCTATTGAGGTGGGCGAGGACATGTGGTGGCATCCACTTTCTTGTAGGGTCCTTTGAGGTTCACGCAAAAGGTGACACGTGGCCTCTTCCACTTATTCCTTCCCTTCGATGATTCCTTTGCTGCAAATTTTGATGTTTGCGTGCTTTTCATTATTTAGCCTTGCCATTGGACCTGTTTCTCATTAAACCAAAAATGAACCAAGGTATTGAACCAAACATATTTTGGATGCTACCACATGGTGACTTTTGCTTCTAATAGCTGAGATATGTGGCAGCTTCTGTCACTTTTAGAAAAACAACACTGAGATCTTCCACTATTACCACTTGGTGCACTCTGCCTGACTTTGATACTTAGCCTTTAGGAATCATTCCATCATAAAGAGATAAAACCCCGGTGCTGATATGTAACTATGGACACTGCCACTTGGCATGTTCTATTGAGTTGATATGAGACACATGGCACATTTTGGTCAACTCACAAAACATAAAGAAGGTGCCCATAAATGATGATGCTTGGCAACTCCTGCTTGACTTCAACACTTAGACAAAAAATGAACCTTCCTCCTGCATTAAACCAAAACTCTACCACTATGTCTGGGGACCAAAATTGTAGTGCTCAACCCAAAATTTAAATATGATGTAGAGTAAAAATTACTCTACAGTTATTGGTGACCACCAGGACTTTTGAGCCTGCTAAAAAAGAACTTGACTCCCACTCTAGTTAGCCATGATAATGCACGATCCACTTGGATCAAATGGAAAAATCTTGAACTCACTCCTTTCGAGAGATGGTACAATTTGCAAAGTAGGTTGTTTCTTAGTCATAACTTTAGATGAGGCATTTTCCTTGTCAACCAACTATATTAGCATCTTCCCAAATGGGTCATCAATAGTAAACCAGTCACCAATAAGGACAAACTCACCAAGTATTTCTTGATTGTTTTCAGATTGCTTGCCATCTATCACCATGTCAAGTGATACCTTATCTATGCATGCCTTTTGAGTGACCACACCCTTCTTATTTACTACTGCAAGTTCATCCAACTCTTCAAGGATCTTTGGGCATGCAACTCCATCTGTATTGTGACCTTGAATAGGGGATTCTTGATCAAGCTTCTCAAAAACATGCTCTTCCATACCCAATAGATTTGTATAAAGCTGTTTAGTTTTTGGTAGAGGCTCAAGGTATAGCTGCCAATCATCCTTTTGTTCCTCACTTTGATCTATTTGAACTAAATCCATTGTCACACTATCTAGATTCTTCTCAATAGGAGATACTTGTAACTCATGTATGACTTTAATTTGTATCAGCTCCTCTTGAAGTTCCTCCTTATCAAGATCAATCTTCCCACTCTCAGTTATAACTAGATGCTCAATTACCACCTTAAGAGAAGTATCAATGGGAAACTCCTCTTTAGGCACTTTTGAAGCATCCTCTATACATTTTTCAAGAACTTGTCCTGTAGCTGCAACCTTTTTTTCAATACTCCAGAGAATATGGTCTTCTTTAGGAAGGGTGATGGTGAGAGGGTGATGAAATTTATTTATTTGAGAGGGGAAATGAAGCATGGGAGATTGATTGTGATCAGATTTTGAAATCTTGAGGGTAATGGAATTCTCTAGAGAGTTTTGGATAGGAGGGAAAGAGAAATTCTTAAAGACATCTGTATTTTGCTCTTTCCACTCGGCCATTGCCTCATCAAGGTTTAGAACCTGCTTGTCCTCCTGAACAACCTGAGCTTGAGGGATAATTGGTGAGGCAATGACAGGACTATAAGAAGGTCTAGTCTCATCAATAGTCACTTGAATAGGCTTTTGGATATGCTCCTAGATAGGCTCTTGAATAGGCTCGTGAATGGGATTTTGATTCCAACTAGGAAGCTTTCTTGGCACACACTGGGCATGGTTAAGAGCTTCAGAAGAATAAGAAGTACCATAGCCTTTTGTAGACAATTTGTGTAACTCGATTCTTTGTCTTTCCCAAGCCTCCACCTTTTCTAATGCTAGAATACATAGTCCATTTATCTCTTCTAGATCATTAGACACAATTCAAAATAGACTATTTACTTCCTCATACTGAGAGTCGAAACAAACCTTTCTTGCATATGCCAGTATTCTGAGCTCTATTTCATTAATTTTTTCTTGAAGGCAATACTACTCATATGCAACATCATAACCATATGGGGAAGATGAAAACCAGTCCTAAGATTGATATGGCTCACGAGGAAGGTAAGAGTCGTGCTCTTGATAATAAGGATCATGAGAAACTTGATATGGCTCAACATAGTTTTGAAAGTAGCCTTGATAAGGCTGATTAGGCTCATAGATATCATGACCAGGCTGGTATGATCCCTCATTGGGCTGATAAGGAAATATACCATAGGAATTCTCTTCATACATAGCCATCAAAATGTATTCACGATAATTCAATAAAAATAGACTTACTTAGAACCTGTCCTGGATTTATAGAAGTAATTCCTTTGAAAGATTCATCCCACCGAGCATGCCAAAAACTATTGATGGTGTAAAATTGTGCTAGGTCTTAGCCAATTAAAAATGGGAAGTTTCAAGCTATGGGATAATGCGGCTTGAAACAACCTCCCAGTTTTAAAGAAGCTGGTCTCTTCTATTTTATAGGTGTTAGGGAAAAGGGATAGGAGACTAAAGAGAAATGCAAAATGCAAGAATTGAAACCTAACTATGGTGATGTGCCTAAGAGTAATCCTAATCCTAACCTAAGCATAGAGAAAATATTATATGATTCAATTACATTTAAGAGCAAATAAATGCATGATCAATGTAAATGATTGGAATAATAGAAATAGAGGCTCACAACAGGGGAGTCTTTTCCTGAGATATAGGAATTGTCAACAAAGGCATAGTGTTCAATCTTCTTAATAGAATCCTTCAATCACATAAGAGGCACAGAAGTCATGCAGAGTTATGTAGAACTTTAGACTCTAGAAAATGAGACAAAAGCAAATAACATTTCCAATCTTAACACCAGCAAATCTACAGCATGGACTACTGTGTAAATGACACAAATAACACCAAGCAAGGCATGGAGCTTAAATTTCCTTAATTCATTCAGCCACATAAAGGGCATAGAAACATACATGATTATATTAACTTTACAACTTTAGGAAATCAAGACAAGAGTAAATGATATTACTGGTCAAAATTACAAGAAGTCTAAACTATCAGAAATCCCCCCTTTGAATGATTTTTAATTCTTCTTATATAGCTTTGGATGTCTCCTTACATCACTCTTTTTCCTGCATAATTCCACTCTATCCTTCACTTGTAAGGGACAAAATAGATGGTGCATTCAATGACTTGGATGCATCTTGGTCTTATCAGGAACTACCCTGACTGCGGCATGGCAATCCATGTCTAGTACCTCTCTTTGCATCAAAAATTCTTCATTCCATCATCTACTTGGCCACTCAACTATCTACTCTACCTCTGGTATTAGGGGACAAACAAATGGCATCTTCAATGCTTGTAAGCCCCAAAAATCTACCCAGTGCACTGTTCCATCTACTTGAATTAATTCCAGCTAATTTTCCCTCCATTTTGATTTGTGGCAACAAATACACAGAACACTCCATTATATTTGAAATGGGAGAGGACACTTAGTCAATTTTTTGAAAATCCTCTAGGCATCAGAAAATGACACTTGGCACTCTCCACCAGGTTTATCGAAGACACGTGGCCCTCTCCCTTTCCTTGGATGTGCTATAGTTTTATTCAGTACTCATAACTGAATCTTATGGATGGCGACCCCTGGAAACTTCCATAGACTTTGAAGTCACACCTGAGGCCCACCATAATATTTATTGAAGCCAACAAGAGAAACCCATGGATGTTGATGTTTGGCAGCTTTCACTGCACTTCAAGAGAGGCTTATCTTGAAGCTTAAAAGGATCTCGAAGCCTCGGATGTAGACACTTGTCGCACTCTACTGAGGTGGGTGAGGACATGTGGTGGCATCCACTTTCTTGTAGGGTCCTTTGAGGTTCATGCGGAAGGTAACACATGGCCTCTTCCGCTTATTCCTTCCCTTCAATGATTCTTTTGCTACAAATTTTGACGTTTGCATGCCTATCATTATTTAGCCTTGCTGTTAGACCTGTTTCTTGTTTGAACCAAAAATGAACCAAGGTATTGAACCAAACATATTTTGGATGCCACCACATGGTGACTTCCACTTCTAGTAGCTGGGATATGTGGTAGCTTCCGTCACTTTTATAAAAACAACACTAAGATCTTCTGCTAATGCCACTTGGTGCGCTCCACCTGACTTTGATACTTAGCCTTTAGGAATCATTCCACCACAAAGAGATAAAACTCAAGTGATGATACGTAACCACGAATGCTGCCACTTGGCATGTTCTATTGAGGTGATATGAGACACATGGCACATTTCGGCCAACTCACAGAACATAAAGAAGGTGCCCATAGATGATGATGCTTGGCAACTCCTGCTCGACTTCAACACTTAGATGGAAAATGAACCTTCCTCTTGTGTTGAACCAAAACTTTGCCACTTCGTCTATTGACCAAAATTGCAGTGCTCAACCCAAAATTTAAATACAATGTAGAGTAAAAATTACTCTATAGTACCCATTGTTAAAGATAAGGATATGGTAGTGATAGATAATCACATGATTTAGTTTTAATCAGTTGCCCTTAAATTAGGGAGATGAATATGGGTGGATAAAAAGGGATGAGCTTAAGTTAAACAAAGGTGAACTTGATCCTTCTTAACAAAAGAATGGATGTAAATGTAAAGCATTGAGGGGCTCAGGTTCTGGGTGGCCTTATAGAGAAGACAAATAGTAAGCTCTTGATTTATAATTATGGGTTATAATATAAGGTCCAAGCCAATTGAAATCAAATTTTCCTCACTTGATTTTCTCCATATTAGTGAAATTTTGTTTTTCCTTTAGGATAAGGTCTTTGATGTTAAATTCTTACACTTTGAGGTGTTTGTTATAGGTATGCTTGACATGCTCTTGATAGACATGGAGATGGGTAAGGGTTGCTAAATGAAGCTCATTGAATAACTCAAGTTGTTTTAAATGATGATTATGGTAATCATCTTCAAAAATAAGCTCTTGTAAATATATGAAAAGATACAAGATTTAGACTTCAAGAGGTAAGATGACCTCTACTCTAAACATAAGATAGAAAGGTGTAGTACCATATGGGTTCTATTGCTAGTATGATATGCCTATAAGGTGAAGGGGATCTGCAAATGCCAATCTTGAATAGATGCATTGACCATTTTAGTTAACATGTTATTAAGAGTTTTATTAGAGGCCTCAATCTATCTATTTTATTAAGGGTGATAGGGTGAATAAAAGCTTAACTTAATGTTGAATGCATCATATAGACCTTGGACTTGCTTGTTATTAAAAGATTTACCATTGTCAGTGATAATCTTATGAGGAATGCCAAAATGATAGATGAGATGATGGTTGATAAAGTTGATAATATTTTCCACTTTGGTTAAGACTAAAGGGATAGCTTCTATCAACTTGGTGAAATATTTGATCGCAATGATGATAGAATGGTGTCACTGTGAGGAATGGGGGTTAATTTCACTACTAAGATTTAGATCCCATTATGAGAAGGGCCAAAAATTAGTGGAAACTCAAAGATTATGGCTAGGTATGTGATAAAAATTAACATGTTGCTAACACTTAACACACTTTATCACATAATCACAACAGCCTTAGTTAAGGGTAGGCCAGTAATAACTAAGGCAAATGATGCATTTAGCTATAGTGAGGCCACTAAAGTGTCCTCCATAGATTACATCATGCATTTCCTTGATAGCATAAGAGGCTTCTCAATTAAGTAAGAAATAGAAGAAAAGAGCATCAAATCCATGCTTATAAAGGTTACCACCTATTATAGTATAACATGAGGTACTCTGGATAAATTCTCTTCTAGATTTCCTAGAAAGACCAAAAGGATTATGGAAAGGTTGAGATAGTCAAAGGTTTGTTGCTACCAAAGGTCAGATTGGATCTCCTCTACATTGAAAATGGTTGGAGAATATGGTTTGACATAAGAATTTTGGGTGAGTATATAGATAGTGATGGACAAATTAGATTTTGAAGATGCAGATAGTATCTAAGAGGCAAGGGAAGCCATGGTGTCGACAAACTTGTTAGTAGATCATGGGGTTGATTGGATGTGGTAGTGCTTAAATGATACTAAGAGTTCTTCAACTAGTTACTTGTACTATTGTAGGACATCATTCCTACACTGGTAAGAGACATTTATTTTATTGACCAAAAGTTGGGAGTCACCAAAGATATTGATTATTTTGACTCATAGGGCTAAGGCAGTTTGAAGGCCTATGAGTAGGGCTTCATACTCAACCATATTGTTAGTACATTAAAAATCAATATTGAATGACAAAGGAAGAGGCTCACCATAAAATGGAATAAGGATGATACTAACTCCACCACCATGTTGATACTTTGACCCATCAAATAACATGGTGAGTTGATATGTAAAATCTTCTTGAGAGAAGGTTGTGATGGACTCATTCAGGAACTCAAGAGGAAGAGGTTGGTTGTCTGCTAATAATGCCTTGGCCAATTATTTGATATTGAATTTCCTTTTAATTAAAGTTTACTAAACGAACTCAAGGTCAAACTCTACTAAAATCATGAGCCATTTGGCCATGTGCTAGCTTTATGATGGCTTGGAGTGCATATACTTGAGTGGGTTGATGTTGGTTATGACATAAGTTTTATAGTTAAGAAGGTAGTGGTGAATCTTGGTGGCCAAAAATACTAAATCTAAGAGAATATTCTTGATATGGGTGTACCAAGTCTCATATTCTACAAGCATGTGGCTAATGTAGTAGATAGATTTCTCTTTATATTGTTCATCTTGATGAGCAAGCATTACCCCTAGGGAATGGTTGGTGGAAGAGATATATAGGTAGAAGGGTTGGTCATCCTTGGGAGGGGTGAGGATAGGTGGGTAAAAAATGTACTTTTGGAGTGAATCAAAGGCCTTTTGATATTTATTATTCCACTTAAAAAAGACATTCTTATTTAGAAGGTGGTGGAAGGGTTGGCATCAATCCAAAATTTGGAAGATAAAACAATGAATGGATTGAAGCTTCCCATGAAATTATGGAGTTGGTTAAAGTTGATGGGAGTAATCATGTCTAGAATTTCTTTGATTTTTGTGGGATCAACTTTGATTCCATGAAGGGAGATTATTAAACCAAGAAGCTTTCCTAACAAGACCCCAAAAATGCACTTTTTGGGATTTAAATAGACATGGTAATGGATAAGCCACTCAAAGATGATCTTGAGCATAGCTAAATGGTCATTTTGGATATTGGATTTTATGATAAGGTCATCTAAATAGTCCTTAATAATCTTTTGGATAAGGTCATCTAAATAGTCCTTAATAATCTTATGGATAAGGTCATGGAAGATATTTGTCATGGCATATTAGTAGGTTACATTAGTGTTATTTAACCCAAAAGGTATGACTCTATAGTAGAATGTCTCTATGGGGTGGTAAAGGTGGTTTTGTGCTGATCTTCAAGAGTAATTAAGATTTTATTGTATCCCAAGAATCCACTTATGAGAGATAACATCTTGTGGTTGGCTGTAAGATCAAATAACTGGTCAATGCTCAATAGAGGAAGTCATCTTTAGGGAAATTAAGGTTGAGGTCATGAAAGTCCACACAAATGCATAGTCCCTCATGTGGCTTTGGTGATAGGTATGACATTCAAGACCCATTGGGGGTAGTTAATAGGTTAAATTAAATTGATATATAGAAGATGTTAGAGCTCTTCTTTGATGAGAAGGCCTATGTGAGGGTGCATGCATAGAAGATTTTGCTTGATAGTCTTGGCATCATAGTTAGTGACTATGTTATGGGTAACAATGGCAAGGTCAATTCCATGCATGTCACTACAAGACCAAACAAAGGCTATGCTATAGTCTTGGAGGAAAAAGGGTAAGTCCTAAAGTTCCTTAACATTCAAAAATTAGCCATGTTTGACAATGTGAGGTTTATATAGAGTACCGAAGTTGATGTCTATGGTGGACTCATTCAACATGGTTGAGGTCTCAGGAGGAAGGGATTTATGGATGGAAGAATCTAGGGCATCAAGGTATGTGAGAATAGAATTATCATCTTGACACTAAATGATATTAATGGTAGGAGAGTCATCACCTATCATCTCAAAATGGGTCAAAGGGATGTTTATGGTGGCCCCTTCCTTTTGATAAGTTAGGGGTTGAGGTTGATCATGTTAATGAAAAAATGTTAGGTGGTATGATGTCATCATCCTCACATGTAGATGGATGAGAGGCTAGTGAGGAAGGAGTGTCTTCCTCAATAATGGTGGTGGTAGGTGATTTGGTTTTATTCTTGGTGGGTAGAATGAAAATAAGGCCATGTTTTTCATGAGGCTTCTTGGTCTCAATGGAAATAAACTCATGTGAGCCATGCTCATATCACCCAAGATCAAATCCTTTCCAAGCACACTTATGAGGGTATATTTTGGCAAAAATAAACTTGTCTAGGTAGGAGAAATCAGTGATAAATGTTTTGGGTGAAAGAGAGGTGGTAGAAACACTAAGGGGTTTGTTGAGTCCCCCATAGACAAAATGGGTTTGATAGTAGGGAGGCCTAAATGGAAAAATAGTTTTGATGTTGGGGTCATATCTCGATTGGTTAGTAAGTTTCCCATACTTGTGAGGGGTAAGTTAAGCGTCAAGGGATAAAAGGAAATATTCCCCTAGTAAAAGGTGATGGAATGTTGATTCTAAAGAGTCCATGGTGGGGATTTGTTCCAAAGGGATAGAGGAACTAGTGAATGTTTCATCAGTGGAAAGGGATATAACATCTACTTTTGTGGTTAAAAGGTTGGTTTTTGGTTGTTGAGGGTGTGCTGGATGGAGGTATAAGGACATCATTAGGGTGATAAGTCATCTTGCATGTTGAGAAAGGACTTGGGTTAGCTTGGATGGTGATGAGGGAGGATTAAAGCCTTCATACTTAAACTTAATGCAATGATGGAGGGTGGAGGGGATACAACCCATGGAGAAGATCCAAGGTCATCCCAATAAAATGTTGTATTGGAATTCACCCTCCACAACATAGAAGAGTTCAAGAAGTGTGCATGGTCCTAAATAGATATTAAGGATGATAGTTCCCAAGGTGGTGGCCATGGTATCATTGAATGATCAAAGGATGGTTGAGGTTTCAGACATGATATTATTTGGTAGGATGATTTAGTTATAGGCATGGGAGGATATGATATTAATACTAGCTCCCCCATCAATCACGACCCATTTAATATGGGTTTTGTTGATGTAATTAGTAATAAATAGAGGGGGATCTGGGTCATCTAGATAGATGAAAGGTATTTCTAAATCCTTGAAGGTAATAAGGTTGTAAATCTAAATGATGCCAATAAACTCTACTAAAGGTTAGGGATCTTTGGGCTAGAACTCTATGGATTGTAAATCTTTTATTAATGCTTGGTGGAGATGGAGAGAGGTAGAGATCAACTCATACAAGCTCATATTCATTGGGGTCTGGTGAAGTTGCTTGAGGATAACTCTCTTGATGGGTTTTGAGGGGTTAGATTGGGAAGAACCTAAAATAGATACCTTGGGTTTGGTCAAAGGAAAAGATAGTTGGGTATATGTTGTTTGGTAGGCACGATATGGATACGTATAAGGAATAGACACCTTAGCCTTCCCCTTATCCTTTTGCTATGACCTTGTGACCACGTTGGTAGTATGATAGGAGGGGGAGTTGAGGTAGAAGATTAGTCAGACTCATCTTCACTTTGAGGTGAAAGTGGATGAGTAGATAAGCATTAGGTAGGTGTGGTTATTAGTGGGATAAATATAGGTCTCATGGAAGGTTCATCTATTTATAGATTATCCTCATTGTAAAGTTGATGGATAATGGCTTGAAGATCTTTGTAGGTCTTCATGTCATGGATGGGTATCCTATTATAAGAACACACTTGATGGTCATTATACTAGATGGGTTTTGAAGTAAGAGGGTCAAAGGGTCTATTGGGAGGTAAGGCTAAACAAGAATTTTGCAATAACCCATGGAAAATGGTTGAGTAGGATTCAACTAAAGGTGGTAAAGGTTTAATGGTCTTGGATTTGGTTATTAAGGTAAAAGGTTGTTTACAGGTAGGTTTGATGATAAATTTCTTAGGTAAGGTGGTTCACTTGATTGATGGTTTTGGTTTAGAAAAGGAGGCTGATGAGTTAGAGGTGGAAAATTTCAAGGTAGGTAGCTTGGGTATTATTGGTGTAGTGAAGAGAGGTGCATTAAAATACAACTACGAAGGTGTAACTAAAAGAGGTGGTAGGGTTTTGGTAGAGTTAATGGACTTCCTACTAAAGGTTGAGGGATGAAGCCTTAAAATGAAGGGCAAGGTTAATGGAAGTAAAATTTAAGCCTTCAATCCTTTGGTTGTTTTTACCTTTTTTGTTGCTTTGGTTTGGTGCTTGGTTTTTGGTTTTGATCAGGCAAGATCCACCTTCATAAATGGGTGGTTAAGACTCTGTGTAGGGAAGGTGCCAAGGTTATTAATTAGTTTGGTTGGTTTGGTGTGAGAAGGTGATTTGGTCACTTGGGGTTTAGGTGCCTTAGATGGTTGAGGGATTATTAGATTGGTAGATGTTATTATTGGTTTAGTTGATAAGGTCGGAGTTTGAATAGTAGAATTGGTGGGTTGGTCTGTTAATGATATGGTTGGAGGTTCTTTCTTGGTGATATAAGATAACCCTAATTACTGCTAGAAGCTGGCTTGATCCATGTTAAGGTTGGAGATAAATTCCAATTTCTACACTAACCTAGAGAATGGATTGTAGGCTAGTTTTATTCCCTTAATAGTGGACCTAAAAAATAAGCCCATAGGTTGAGACACAGGGATCATAACCTCATCCTCTTCCTCAATAAAAGGATATAGGGTTTGAATGGGTGACTTCTCTATGGGAGATGTAGACATTTTATCTTCCTCTTCAGGAATGATTTCTAAAGCAAGAGTAGGTTGTTTGATGGTTGATGAGAAAGTTAAAATGGGTGCTTGGTCCAGTATGTCAGTCATGGGAGGGGTTGATGCCTCCACTACCTCCATAAGTAGAGGAGGAGAAAGGGGGGTTTCCTTGGTTTGGGTTTCTAAAAGAGGAGAAGGTAACTTCTCTACCTTGATAAGTGGAGAGGGTGAGGAACATATATGTTGGTCAATAGGTTCTTTAGTAGTGAGTGTGTCAAGAACTATGTTAACCATATGGGCATCATGAGAACATTTAACCATGTTACTCTCATTATAATCAAGAAAATGGTTGGGAAAAGGTTGCCTAAAATGTCAAGGGCTTGGTTTGAGGGTGCATTGGTGTTGCCCAATGCGAGCTCCCCTTGTCAATGAGGCATTGGATAAGGCTCTTGAAAGTATTACACCTACTAACGTCATGCCTTATTACTCAATATAAGGCACATAGATCATTCTTATTTTACCAACTAGGTGTGGGATGAGAAGAGTCAATTTTTTTAGGTGGTTTGATAAGAGAAATTTGAATGATATTAGCTTTTAATAACTTCTCCAAGATTGAAGCATAAGATTCTCCAAGAGAAGTGAATTGCTTTTGGTTACTATGATTTTGGTTTTTCATGTTTTGCTTTAAGGAACTAGAGGAATTTAGGTGGTTAACAGAAGGTGGAGGAGCAACTTTAAGGATAACTACATTTGTGGTTCCTTTTCCCTTGGTATTGGAATTGGACTGGTTATTTGATTTGGAAGAAGAGATCTTATTGGTTTTGTAGGTGGAGTTCTTGTTTTACAATTTTAAATTTATTTCATCATTGGCTCTATTCTCTAATTTATGTGCCGTGTTAAAATCTTCATCAAAGGTATGAAAGCTTTAGACATGTAGTGTAGAGGAGATATGCTTGGCACATGCCCGAGTAAAGAGATTTATGATTTTGGGTTGAGGCAAGAAAAAGGAAAGTTGGTTAATTAAGCTCCTCCAATGAGCTACAAAATTGGTAATGGATTCATCCTCAAACTACTATATAGAGTAGAGGTCAGTGATAGAAAATTTCTTGGAGATATTAATCAAAAAGTAGTCTAATAAATTTTGATCCTACTGGGTGAAAGAGAAGATGGAATGCTTGGTTAAGGCACTATACCAATCCAGTGTTGAACTAGATAGGGACATGGAGAAGGTGCATAGAAGGAGGACATCATCATAGGTAATCAGATAACAAGCATGCCTAAATTCCCTAAGGTGCTTTTAGGGATGCTTCTTACTCTAGAATTGAGAGAACTTGGGAAGTTCCCATTAGGGACAATATGGCCTAATAGGTAAAGATGGATGGATGGGCTCATTATATATTTGGTCATATGAAAAGATGTGAGCACCCAAGATGGATGAATATAAGGTGGTCATCTTGTCCGTAAGCACCTTCATTAAGTCCACTTTGGGTTGTGCACCTGAAGGCTTATAAGATGCATATTATGGTTGGGGTTGAGTGACATATTAGTAATTTGACAGAGGTTGAAAAGTTGCCACATACAGGTAAGTGGTCATGAGTGGTTGGGTCAAAGCCACATATAAATATGTAGTCACTAGTGGTTGGGTAGAGGGTATGTATTGATGCATGGGCATAAATGGTTGAGTCATAAGTAAGGGGTAAGTGGTAACCCTAGTGGTGATAGGTGGTAAGGTAGAAGGTATGGGTGCAACCACATTTTGAAGGGGAGTGGAGGTAACCAGAAGAATGGTAGTGATGGTGGTAGTAGGTACTCCAATAGTAATTGGAGTATAGGTAGGTAAAGGTTAGGTGGTGGCTATGTTGGAAGAATTGTTCATCAAATTAGGAAGTGTTTGGGTGTTATAAGGTTAAATGGGTTGGTTTTGCATGGTTATGTCAAATGGGTTACCAACTAAGGTAGATGCCTAAGTAGCTAATGATTAGGTATTGATGATGGCAACATAAGAGCTACCTAAAAATCTCAATGGCATGTCATTAGATGGATTGGTAGGTGGTGTCGAAATAGGTGTACAATGAGCTAATGTGTTAAGGTAATATTATAAGGCTACCAAGTTATTATCAAAAAAGGTAGCAAAGTTTGGGTCACCTTGGGAAACTACTCAAGGCATGCTAGAAGCATCATAATGATGAGGAGAAATCTTAGTATTTGAGATATACTCCATGGATTAAAAGGTAGAGGAGACTGGATAACCTATATATGGGTCTTAGCTTATTAATTCCCTTCATTATTGGTGAGTAAGAACCATGAAATTAGGATAAGAAGAAACACAAAGAATGTTACAACTCAAATAGAGAGAAAGCAAGAAAATGATCAAGGAAATCCAACAAAAACTAGAGTGTGTTAAAATCTTGTGGTTAATTTTAATTTCACTTTTGGCTTATGCCTTAAGTTTATGAGAATGTGAGATAGAAGTTAGCTTGTATATCAGGTACTATAAAAGTAATCTATGGTTAGTTTCAGGTTGTTTAAGTGCTCAAATGAAATATATATTAGAATCAATACATGGCTTGGTATTGGGGCCTACCCCTCACTTCACACACTATAAAAATCAGGGTGTTAGGTGATTAGCCAAGATATATTAATTTCTAGAGTTTATACTCAACCAAAAAGCTAAGTTGGTTCTCCCTTTGGTAATGAACTTTAAGTAGGATCACCAGGAAAGGGTAAGGTTACCGCTAGGTGATGAAATCCTAGTTGAGCCTGGTCTCAAGTTTGTTTTATGTTTTATTGGTGAAAGTGGTTTGGTTTAGTGTGTGCAAAAAAAGTGATGCTATGATAAAATTACTGTGCTTTAATTCAAATTGAGCTAAAATGAAAAGAAAATAATGGATGAACTTAATTTTAAACCCAAAATAGATTTCAATTTTGTTAATGAGCACATATAGAGAGAAGAGCATACAAATACAAAGAAAATAACCCTAAAGTAAAGACTCAAGGTCCCACAGGGCATGCTAGAATGTTTTAGTGAATTTCAACTTATTATTTTGAGAAAGGGAAAAGAAGAAACTATGTATGGGTATGGTTAAAAAACCTATTTGATTGTTTCATGTTGGATTAAAATATTGTGAAGAACTCCTCTTTGGCTTGGGAGGATGACCTATAGATAAGAAAGAACTAAAGCAAATTTGTTTGTTAGATAGATAATTGAGTGGATTGCTTAGTGATAGTTAGATCCTAGAAGCAAGAACTTCCTCAGGGGCTATTAATCTACACATTTAAAAAAATTAAGTTTATAAATAGAATAGAAGGTACTTGCATCAATAATCAAAAGGTACTAAAATTAAACACAAGAGATACTAAAAAAATAGACTAGAAATGATTAAAATAGTGATAAGCTAATTAATAATAGTGTTAGATGATTTGGGTCTACTTCAAAAAATCATGTAAGAGTTTGTGAATAAGTAGGGACATAAAAAAATAGATTTGGTTAGGGGTAGGTAGGTGGAAACAACTTATTGGAATTTACTAACACATTAACCATCAATGTTTTCTCAACCATTGAAAGTCTGTCCAACCATCGATGATCACCCTAACTACTGATAGTCACCTTAGCTAGTGACAATCAGCCCAATCAATAATGGTCACTATGGCAGTAAATTCCATCAAGTTTTTTCCACCTACCTACCCCCAATCAAATCTAATTTTATGTTTCCCTACCTATTCACATACCCTTGATTTTTTGAAGCAAATCCCAATCATCTATCACTAGTATTAACTATCTTATCATTATTTTAATCATTTCTAGTCTATTTTTTTAGCAAGTATCTCTTGTGTTCAATTTTAGTACCTTTTGATTATTGATGCAATTGCCTTCTATTATAATTATAAACTTAATTATTTAAAACATGTGGATTGACATCCCCTAAGGAAGCTCTTGCTTTCAGGATCTAGCTATCACTAGGCAATCCACTCAACTATCTATCTAACAAATAAATTTGCTTTAGTGATTTCTTATATATAGGTCATCCTCCTAAGCTAAAGAGGATTTATCATAATATTTTGATCTAAAGTGTACACAAATAAATAGGTTTTTAAACCATACCCATTCTTAGTTTCTTTTTTTCTCTTTCCTAAAATAAGATAAATTTCACTAAAACACCCACATCTTTGATTACCCAATTTTCCTATTTATTCCACCCTAATGGTGTTCTCTTTCTTGAGTTATAGTGTAAAACCATGGATAAGACCAAACCCTCCTCACAAAATTCTCCAATACCCAAGTTACCATCCAAATTACATGTGTCAAATTTGAGATAAGATTCAATCGATTATGAAGTTATACATCACTTTACATGCTTCAAATATTGATTTTGTATGTTTTATGCTTAATTCATTTTTATTTCACCTTTTTATCTTCTTATTTTTTGAGTGTGTATAATATTTCAATCATTTCTTGAATTTTTCATACTTCCCATATTGAATTAGTATGACCAATTTAAGACCAATCTTTTTCAATTTTGTTTTTATTTCATACTTCCTAGCATGATTTAGTATGATTGATTAACTTAATTAATTTATTTTTATTACCATTTGTGCCCTTTTACATAAATTCCATTTTATTACTTTGTTTGTCATACTTCCCAATGCGATATTATTATGATTTTACTAGTTTTAATTTGGTGCAAAAATCTTTCACATTGATTTAAAAACAAAATCCTTTTTACCATCTTGTTTTGGCATTTATTGGTTCTTTATACTTAGTCATTTCTTACTATTATGCATTTCCCAACTTGAAATAGTGTGTAGTAAAATTCCTTGATTGATTATATTTTTCCAAGTCCTTTTCGCTTGCTTCTTTTTAACCATGCATGTGTCTTTCATAATGATAGAAAAGAAACCACATGTCATATATTTCCTATAGCATATACAACATAATTAAATACATATGTTAGAAATAAATATATCCTAAGCATCCATAGCCTCAACCATAATAAACAACCAAAATCAACTGTGATGATAACATACACATCCAACAATAATATGCCAAAATAATCCATATATATCTCATGAGTTTGATATAACAAATGTAACCATATACAATGCCCTAACTCTATTATTGGGTCTCATCCTATCTATCTCGTGGCCTAGACATGCTACCTGTTGAGGCCTCAATATTACTCCCATGAATGTTATGTTTTAAGGAGGCCATATAGGATCTTAATCCCTCTACTTGCCCATGTAGGTGTGCTACCCACATCTGTGACTCTACCAACTAGGTTTGGATCTCTATCATCTACACTACTATAACTAGATGCATAGCTCTCTCATTTGTTGGGGCCTACCATGCCTTTATCTCCCCTACACCCATCATTATTGGTGGTTGCATCCTATTTTTGTGCTTATATCTACCTTGTTACCTCTCTAACTAATCTGAACTAGCTCAACTAAGCTAAGGTAGATGGTACACTTTGATCCTCCAGTGTCATGGGGTTGTATGCCCATAGAGTCTCATCTAGGACATCATGGAGTGTTACCCTCATCGTGGACCCCCATTTCTCCTCCTCATCATCACCCACACCTAAAAATCACACTAAATGGATATTAGATCATTATCTTATCTTATAATATCTATTTATCTATCTCTGCTTCCAAAATATAAGTAATAATTTAATCATCTCTTTCTACCTATCTATGTCTCAATTACTATGGTCTCACCATCTACATGACTGCCTATCATAGTCTCCCTATCTACACAATCTCCTAACACTTCCTTTGTAGGCTACCTCCATAGCTCAAACCTAGTTGTCATGGCTCATGTTAGTCTCAACCTACATTTGAGTGGTCTTTTTTTCATCTCCTTTGGCTCACCTATTGGGCCATCTAGGATGATAATAGTTTCCACTCTCTCCTCTACCTCTTTCCTCTATTGACACCATGTCCTTGATGGCCACTACTCATTTTGATGTGGAGCTAGTATTGGTACATCTGGTACATCTGCCTCTACATCCCTATCCTCTTTCTTAGCTCCTCATCATGCCTAACTAGTCTATTATTGCTCTCAATGTGGCCTCAATATTGGCCTCACTATTATTGGCCCCAGTCCTCTCCTCCCTCATATCCTCTAATATGTTTAGCCCACTACTTGGGAATTAGTATTGATGTTATCAGATGAGGTAGGCTCATCTACCCTAGCACCTATGCCACTAGATGTGGCTCTTTCCACCAAAAATAGTGTCCAATCACTTTTGTCCTCTTTTTCATTGGTACAACTATGTGTTAGCTCACCCATATAGCTACTATGTGGTCATATGGATACCACATGATGTCTATACATCTCACTAACTACAACATTGGCATATGGGGCATGACTCATGCTACTTGGTCCTCCTTCCACCTTTACACTTGAGGTGACCTATCATCAATCACATGGGGCAACCCAATTGATCGATAATAGGAAACTTATCATATATATAAGCTTTCATTAATATGATCAGTCTTATGGTCCTCTACCCTCTGAATAGCATCTTGTATATATCATGTACCAGTGGGACCTAGATAACTAATACTAGGTCATATATCACTCACTCTTCCAAGATCATCCTGCTCAAGGCTATCATGAATAGTGGTACCTTATCATTTGATTTGTGACATAGCACCCATTGTGTCATAAGGCCTATCATATCCTTCTATATGTATAAAATTTGTGATGTATAGAAATCAAACATACTCAGTCTCTTTCCTGGTAATATCATCTCTAAGCCTATAGCCCACATGGCTAAGGGTCTCCTCTCTTATAGACTATTAGGTATCTCTATGGTCACCTGCGCTCCTACTATAGGTATCCCTAAGGTGGAATGGACATCCTCTATCATGATATCCCCATACACCTCCCATCTAAAAGTGTTAATCAATCATTCCCAATAATTAAAGAACATGACTAACAAGTTAATACTGAGGGGGATCCAACACATCTTTGTTATCCTATCTAAACCTATATATCCTATTCTATCCCTATCTCCATTTGACAACTATCTAACAAGTCCAATAACTATGCCACATCTATAAGTCTCCAAGATATTTGTCATCCCTACACCCAAGAAATAATAAAGGATGTATTAGTTTTTCCATGTCATGTATAGTCATACTACATTCTTTTTACATTTTAAGGGAAAAACAAGCCTAAAATTATTTTCTTTTATTCTCTTTAACTTACTTTTATCCTTCTTGATCTTACTTGATCATTTCGAGCCATTCTATCCCTCTTTCAGCCTTTTGCATGTTTTTTTTGTATCTTTCTAGCACTTTGGTCAAACTAGTTTGACCAAAATTATCCTTTCTTTTCACCTGGTTGACTCAAAATTTGAGTCAACCCCCTTCTCTTCCCTTCCCTAGTGCCGAGTTTCCATTTTGGACCTTTTAGACCACCTAACAACTCCAAACTAAGCCTTCAGCCTACAAATTGTATAGGGTCGACCCATACCTACTAGGTCGACACTATGGATTCTACCTATTTTCTAGCCTACTAGGTCAATTGGGTTGACCTAGTGCCTTTTACCTACCAACCCTTTGCATTTTTTGAAAAAGTGCAATTTTGTTTCCTTTTGACTAAACCCTCCAAACCCATTTTTTGTCTTCCTATTTGCTACACCTAGAACCTAATTTTGCTTCATTTTGACATCTAAAAATGCTTCAAATTCAAAATTACTAAAAATTCACTTAATTCAATTCAAATTTCAAAAACTTGTTTGAGATTCTTAGTTGCATACCTATAGTACACCTATTGCTACCTCTAGAGCCTCTAGCCATCTAGCATATCATCTCCTCACCATCCTAGCTTTTTTTCTCTCCAGAGCTCTCTTTTCTCTCCTTCATAAATCAAAATGATAAAATACTTATATTTCCCCTATTTAAAAACACTTTTAAAATTAAAAAGTTTTAGTTATTATCATATAAATTTCTTATTTTGCTTCTATCTTTGTTTCTACTCATTCATTTTGAAAACCATAAAATGCATTATATTCATGATGATATAGGGATTATTTTACACTATCATATGCCTATATTCCAAAAATTTCAATTTTTCGCTATTTTTCACTAACTTCTATAGGTTCATCTAGTGTTCTCTACATTAGACACCTTCCCATCTCTTACAGTCTCCTTCTTTGTTTCTGACACTAAGATAAGTTAAAAGTATGTGTTTTTCAATTTAGTCCTTTCATTTATCTTATTTTATACTTACTACACTTTACTTAACATCAGCATTATGTGTTATCATGTTTTATCTCAAAGCACCATCCCATGTTGTACTTACATGACATGTAATGAGGTTCAAGAGGGGAATATGTATACACATAATATTTTCAAATTTTATTAATTACTGACACTATGTATCTTGTAGGAACCTATCGAGTCTCAATCCTTCTGAGTGCATGCCTTAAAGGGTGCACCAAGAAAGGGGTGGGTAGACCATCAGTGCTTCATAAGATTGTTGTCCCTTTTACCACTTTCCATCTACACACTTGTCTCCTAAAACCATTTACCCTAAGCTTATTCTTCTCAATACTACCTCCTATAGTCTTTTCCTCTTTCCATTCCTCCTTTTCTTATCTTAACATCTTTTTTAGACTATCATCTATACTAGGTCAACCTAGTATAGTTTAGGGGTATTTTTCACTTTCTTAGTTTATTAGACTTTCATCCGACCTAGCACAAACCTAGTGATTTATCCTTAAAACCACATTGGATCAATTGGGTCAACCTTGTACAACTGACATTATCGAGATGATTTAGGGAAATATCCACCTATATATACAAGTTAATTTCCCACCATTTCATAAGAGAATAATTATTAGCAAAGAAGTGCAAGTGAACATCTACTTATTGACCATTCTACTTGAGGAATAAAGCTTAGGGTTCCATACTTTCTTTGGAGATACAGATCTTATCTTGTGGATAAGTATTTTGGATGCTTAGATAGGTTATGTAGCCTAGAGCTGATTTATCTTGGTTATCCTTACATACCACAACAATCTCTTGTGAAGCACCTTGGCCAAGGGGGAGATTGAGGCTTGATGGGTTCATCTTCAAAGGTAAGTATTCCTAACTTTATTTCTACTTTGTAAGAGTGGATAGATAATGCATTTGTATTCTTCTCTCCATGTATTAGGATTCTATATACATTGATGTGAGTATATGTCTTCTAATACATGTTTAGTTTAATTATTTTGTTTATTTCTAACCCCCATTTTGTGTCACAAGATTTGGTGTGCAATAGATTATATTTTGCTTTCTGGTTATTAGAATAGAGTGAATGTTTTAAACCTTAGCACTCCATTAGTATTATTGTGAGATTGTGTTAGACTGTAGGCTTTGGAACCCTTCTTATAATGATATGTTGTGACAAGTGATCCCTTAATCAGGTCTAGAAGATCCCCATATTAATTATGCTCTTGATTAACAAGTGTATCCTAATCAAAAGTGTGGGTATGATATATCTTATCTGATCTAGGATTAATTCATAAACATGATGCATTCCAAATTTCATACACTAAGTGTGTCTAGAATGCCTTATGAGTCATAATCAGGATCATAATTGGTCAAGGGATAAAACTATCTAGGTTACAATGGTCTAGCTTATGAAAAGAATATGGTTCTTAGTAGATCCAAGATAAGACAAAAATGAATATTGTCCAAAAGAGGATGGTCCAATTTGGGATAAAAGAGTCTAGTTGGAATATAAATGATCAAAAGTGCCAATGATCTAAATATTTAATGGTATATAATCATAAAATAATATGGATCTTACGAGAATGGTCTAGGGCAGGTCAAGAGAAAATTGATGTGGTCTAGGATAAGATGGTCTAGAATACAATAGTGGGATAAAATGACTTCAACACAAGCTGCCCCCAAGTAAGGGGCCTTATATACAATGGTTCAAATGACTATCAAGCATAGAATCACTTGAGATTCACAATATTCATGGGCTCTAAAATTTATTTGCCACCTAGAGTAGCCAGCTAATATGCCCTTGATCCATAATTTGTTGTGATAATATATGAGTTCTATGGTGTGGATTTCTTATGCTTGATTTTTAATTTTTCATAAATAGCTTGAACATCTTGATTTACAAATAATCTACCATTATCAGATATAATGTGTGTTAGGATACCATATTGACAGATGATACGGTAATGTATAAACTTGGCTATCTGCTTCTTAGTGATGTAAGTTATATGAATGGCCTCAATCTAGTTAGTAAAATACTCAGTAGTATTGAGAATATGCTTATGGCCATTAAAAGATGTTGGGTTTATTTTCTCGATGAGATCGAGGTCCCATATATAAAATGGCCATGGTGTAGTAATTGGCTATAGTGGCAAAAAGGTGCATGTATTAAATTACCATGTTATTGATAAGAAACACACTTCCTTACATAATTACAAGAATCTATTTCCATTTCGGGCCAATAGTAACCTATTATTAGGAGATTTTTAGCTAAGACTACACCATTACTATAGGCCCCACACATTCCTTAATGAAACTCCCTAAGTACTAACTTGGAATCTCCCAAAGATAAACAAATGAAGTAGCATTCCATCATAGCCTATATGATAAAGTATGTTTCAAAGGAGGGTATAGCAGGCTATGTGATGAAGCAAAAGTTTTTGATGATTATTGGAAAGGTTAGGTGGAAAAATGTGATCATGAAAATAATTATAAATGTCTTGAAACCAAGGTAGTTTTTATGGGGGATTGGTACCAACAATGGTGCATACCCTTTTTGAATTTGACAAGACATGAGTAGGCTATAGAATATTTTCAATGATAAACTGATATTCTTTAGCACTATTATCAATTTGTATTATGGACCCAATTATTGCCATTGAATCATTAGATATGTTGTTGTCCCATGGTACTTATTCAAACTATAGGGACTTGAAACGAGTCTTAAGATTATCCATAATATTTTTGTAGGGTATAAGTTTATCATCTCTAGTCTAATACTTATCTATGGTTTGTTTGATAATCAATTATGAATCCCAATAGACCATTAAATGCTAGATATCCCAATGTACTACTAGATAAAGTCCTACAATAAGTGATTTATATTCAACCATATTGTTGGTATAATGAAAATTAATATGAAATACCTTAGGAATCAAATCCCCTTATGATGTAATCAACAAAATACTAGCCCCAAATCCATGAAATGTGAAGGAACCATCAAAATATAGATTCCATTGTTCATATTCATGTCGCACTTACTCTATTGTCATAATAGAATCATCTAGAAAATCAAATTGAAATGGTTAAGTGTCTATAATATAGGCTTATGCAAGTTGATCAATAAAAACCTACCCCTTAATAGTTTTTTGATTTTGGTAATCAACATCAAATTTGCTTAAGATCATGACCATTTTGGCCAGGCAGCCTATAAGATCTGCTTTGGATAATAAAAATTTGAGGGGGTCCACTTTTGCAATGACAATAGTTTTGTTATTCAACATTTAGTGTTGCATCTTTTGGGATGTAAAACTATAGCTAAACATGACTTCTCAATAGGTGTATTATTATGCTCACAAGCCACCAGTGTGTAGTTTAAATAATAAACTACATGTTCCTTACCTTGATCATCATGTTGGGATAAGAGTACCCCCAATGCATGTTTGGTTTCTAAAATATAAAGAATCAATGTTTGTCTAGGTGTTAGAGGTCTCAAAACTGGTAGGTTAGACAAATATGTTATGAGCTTCACAAAAGATAATTGACACTGATGATCCCATTGAAATGTGGCCTCTTTCTTCAAGAGATGTGTAAATGGATGGCACTTAGTTGTGAAATGAACCTAAAAATGGCTTGGATATTTCCTTGTAGGCTATAGAGCTATTTGAGATTAGAAGGTGGAGGCATTTCAATAATGGCCTTGATTAGCAGGGTATACTTCAATCCCTCTTTGTGATACAATAAACCATATAAATTTTCATGAAGTGATGCCAAAAACACACTTCTTGGGATTCAGATGGACCTTATACTCATGAAGACTCTCAAAGATTCTTCCTAGAAAGTCAGGATGTCTAGCATGTGTTCTTGATTTATCTAAGATGTCATCAACATAGTCTTTAAAAATATCATGCATCATGCCATGAAAAATGACAATAATAACATGATGATAAGTGACACCAATGTTATTCAAGTCAAATGGCATGAATTAATAATATAATGTTACCCATGATGTGGTGAATGTAGTTTTGTGTAAGTCTTCTTGAGCTATCTTTATCTGGTTATATCCATAAAATCCATCCATGAGGAATAGAATCTCATACCCAGTAGTAGATTTGAAAATCATGTTAATATTGGGTAGAGGAAAATCATATTTGGGATATGCCTTATTGATATCTCTAAAATTAGTACAAATAAGTATACCCTATGGATTTTTACTAACTAGAATTATGTTTGATATCTATTCAAAATAGTCTAGTGGTCAGATGAAGCTTGTTCTTAATAATTTCTCTAGTTCTACTTTTATGAAAAGAGTGATATGTGGATGAATCTTTCTCAATTTATATTTGACTAGCTTGGCATCTGGATGGATAACAAGTTGATACACAACCAATTTAGGGTCTAAGCCTAGGATGTTAGAATATACCCATGTAAAAATATCAATAAAATATCTCAAAATGGTGACAATATGATCATACTCCTCATTAGTGAGGTAAGCTCTAGGATAAATAATTTTGGGATAATCATATGTTCATAGGTTCACTTGAGTAGTGTTTTCTACAAGGATTGTATAACCATCTTCTAGAATAGTAGGCAGTGTTTGATCTTGATCTTCTACTTCTTCTATAATTTTTAGTTATCTTTCCCAAATCTCTAGATAATGTGACTAATCTAAATCTATCAGTTCAAATTATGGCTAACTAGCAAATATCTCAAGAAAGTCAAGATCAAAATGCTCAAATTTTTGTAGTTGTTCTAACATGATGCTAGTATTGACTATGGAGCTAGGACTTGATGGAGCTTGTGCATCCTTTGGAGAGGAGAAAACTTCCCCATTCAAGAGCACTGAAAATAGGTTTTCACTTAAGGACTTGTCTTTTTATTTACTATTTCCCTAACCAAAAGCACCTAAAAGAGGTTCTCACCTAAGGATATCAATGTTTTATCTTTTTCATGACCAATAAAGTTTGCCTGCTCTCCATAATAGGTAGAAGAACTCAAATAAAAACTAAAGCCTTGCTTATGATTGCCAATTGGTAATCTGTCTATGAGACCCATGTACTCTATAATATATTCTTCATTCTAGAATTCATCAAGGCATATGAATGAGTTTTGTTGGTCCCAATCAATGAGTCCAGGATGGAAAAGGCAAAGGGAAAAACATGGTGTGATTGTCATAATAGAGTTTAAATTAAATAAATTCATGTTAGCAAGCTCATTATAAATACTATAATGGGATGTTACATCACTGCCAAGAGTTTTGTTGCTAGTCAATTCAGAAGAATCACTATTGAAAGTTATGAGGTCACACTTAGGCAATATAATTTTGAGTCTTTGATTCATATTAGGTATACCAAATTATAAAGGTTCTAAAATTCCTTGTTCTCATGGATAGAGGCCTTTTCATGTATAATCAAAATTATCCATAATCTGATTGGAGATAGGATATTTTGGATTTGAAAGAAATTAGTAATGTCATCATAATATAATCAATATCCTTCAATGAAAGCCTCTTGATCTTGATTTGGTGAATTAGTATGTACAAATACCATCAGTGATTTCTATGTATCTTTCTTTTTTTCCAAAATCATGTTGGGTCTGTAAAGGATTTGGAAGGTTTAGGTTTGCCAAAATATTTGGGAGACTTTGGGAACTTAGCAATATGGATGGAATCTTTAAGACGGTATATGGAAATGCCTGCATCTTCTATAATAAACTATTTTTCAAAGGTTGTGGGGAATGGATCAGTCAAAGTGGAAGTAAGCTCTTTGGGTTGATATAATTATATTTTGGTGGATGAGAAACTATTTCCTTGTTCTTCTTCATAATAGATTCAGAACTAGGATAATAGTTATAATCATGAAATTCAAACTCTAGATGTTTACACTATTGGTAAGGTTGTAAATTGGTAGGAATGGTGACTTCAATCCCATCATGGGGGAACTTGAGGCACTGATGCAAATTGGATAGGATAGCCTATACTTCATGGATCTAAGGATGACCAAGAAATATTTTATAAGGTAATTCAATATCCACAATATGTAACAAGGTATGATGGGACACATACTCAATAATGATTAGGAAACAAACAATACTAGAAACTTCCCTATCGACATGGTCATATGCCTTGATTGTAATTGTCTTTGGCTAGATGTCCTTTTTATTATAACCCAATCATTGTACTATCTTGAGGGACACTATGTTCACTTTGAACCATTTTCTATAAGAATCCACTTGATTTTATAGTTTTCAATGATGATCTCAATATACAAGAGGTTATTATGGCTAGGACCAAGAGTGGGCATGCCTTTTTAATCAAAGGTAACCTATCAAAATGTAGACAAATTCCCTACAAGTGTTTGGAATTTTTTAAGGTTATTGTCTTGGGGAATAGTATATTATTAAAGAAGGTCATTCAAAATAGTTATGTGGACTTTAGATGTATGAAAAAGACCTAGAATTTAAATTTACATAGGGGTTTAGTGGACTTTAAATGTACGAAAAAGATCTAAAATTTAAATTTACATAGGGGTTTTACTCAATTGGTCTAAGATGATATACAAATTTACAATAAAAGCATGAGGATGTTTAGTTTTGGTTGGTATAGTATTCAACTTTGGATCTGAAGGTGTAATTTTCACATTGGGTTCAATGTTAAAAGAGGGAAAAGGGCCCTGAAGGGTAACTCATGAGCATCTAGTTGTGATTATGAAATATAGAGTTGGCAAGGAGCCATTATAATTAGAAGATGAAGGAAAATTACCTTGGATGGTGACTTACGAGTGTTTAGTTGTGTTGGCTTAATTTTGAGTCAATAAGGAGCTATTATAATTAGAATAATATGGTCTAGAAATAGTAACCCATAAAAACTAAGGTGTGATAGAATTTATGATACTTGAAATGACATTACATGATGGGGAGCGTGTTGACCCTATAATAACAAGTCCAATATTTCAAGGAGTATGAGATGGTTCATGAGATTTAATAGTGATGGTGGTAATGTGGTTTACATAAATACACCCCACAGTATTATTATAATCATAAGGCATGTTATTGTAACCTAGGTTATTAACATGGGTATTATGATCTTGATTATGATCATGTTTATTATGATTCTAACCTTAGGCTTGTGTCTATTTATTATATCATTGGTTCTAATTATTTCTTACCAATTTTTGATTATGTATAAGAAATATATCTTTGTATATACCCATATCCATATTAGTGTTTTATGAGGCATGTTTGATTTCAACTTCACCACTTTCAATCAAATCTTTGATGAGGTGTCACAATTGAACACATCTATAAGCACCATGACCAACAACATGAAGAAAGTTAAAAAATTCATCTACCTGATACCAATTGGATTTGGGTTGATTTTCAAGAAATGGCCTTGGTATAGGCCACAATATTATATTAGCTACTACAAGATTTTGGAACATTTCCTCTACAAGCTCTCCCAATTTGCTAAAGACTTTGTATTTTTTATTGAATTCCATTTGTGGAAGGACCCTTTTTAAAGTGGTTGGTAGATTAGGGGGATATAATTGCACATTTAGAGCTAGTAGAGCCTGCACCATTTGTATATGCCTAAATATAGTCACTCCATTTCCTACCATGTTCTTGTTCTTATTAAATAACCATTGGGTTTCTTTGTTACAATAACTTTAATAGGTTATTGGGTTTGATTAGACATTTGACCCTATGAATAAATCTTGACAAGACCTTTAGTGATAAACACCTTCTCAATCTATACACCCTTGTCTATAATTTTCTCAAATGTCTTTGCACAAGTGAGTCGTATATTGTGAGCTACCCCAGGATCTAGGTTTTGTGAACAAATATTGACCAACTATTTGTTTGGAAAATTATTTTGTAAAAATCTAGCTAATGCTCTCCACCATTATAGATATGCTATGAAGCTTTATACATCTCATTGTTTGGATTTGTATAATTTAACCATAGTTAACTCATATTCAATATTATTAGATAAATGGTTGAATTTTTTTTTAGATAGATCATTCTAATCTACCACCGATCCCTTAGGTAAATTAAGGACCTAATCTAAAGCTTGTCCTACTAAACTTCATGGAAATAAATGAAGCAATTTTTTTTGGTTAGCTACCTCTTAGCACTAGATTAAAAAAGCTTGAATACGTTCACAAGGGTCACCCTTCCCTTTGTATTTTTCAAATTTGGGTGCCTCAAAATGAGATAGAAAGGGGACTTAGAGAATACTTAAATTTAATGGATATGAAGATATCTTGTCAAATTTGTATTTCTTGACTTAGTTTCCCATTTCCAATCTCAATACAATTTCCTTCATCAAATTCCACTCTTTCATGTTTAATGCATTGGTAGGTGGAATATAATTCTATTGGGGTTGTATATTCCCCTGTTGCATTGATTTTTTAGGGATATAAACCTTATAATCTAAAACTTTATTTTGGTTCACTCCTTGAGTCGAATAATTGAACCACTGATTAATGGGTTGATAAATATTCCTTGAAATTTAATACCTTGAATTGTAAGTGTTTTGTTTATTTTGGGGAGTCTATGGTAAATTCACCAAAGTGTGCAGTGGTTGAGAGGAACTTGCTAAAGTGTTTTGAACAATTTCCTCAATACGTATTGCATGTTTTGTCCCTTGATTCTATAAAGGAATAAGAGGATCTTGATAATTGAAAAATGTGTTGGAGTATTGTCAATGATATCATGGTGATGTCATATAGGTTTCCAAGTGAGTGGATGAATTGCCTTAATAGTCTAAGTGATAATGGCAAAGTGTGCAATGTGCTTGTCCTAGTATACTTGAAGGAGGCTTGGTTGATCTTTAGTTTTGACATGGTTAGATTTGTTCAAGGATGAGTATAGAGTATTGATCATGTGAAATAGGTCCTATAAGAGGTTTTATATGCTTTGAGTGTTTGTGTGCATGAGTGTATTTAATTTGGTTGATCATTGTTTTCATCTAGACATTTTGTGTGTAGTGGCAGCAAATTTGAGTAGGTAGTTTGTTGACATCGCCATTGCCATTTGTGGATGATTTAGGGGGAGTTGATCATATGGTTATGATAAAATTAGTCCTTAGTTTCTATGCTCTAAATTTTAGGTCATGTGACTAAGTGCGTCAAAATATATTTAATTGAAAATTTGGGCTCCCAAGTAGTTTGATAGTGTTATCCCATAGCCAAATTTTCAATGTGACAATAAAAACTAAGTAGAATTTTGATGTTGTTATATTTTTCATGTTTGAAAGTACAAGGATAAATTTTTTATATGGGTTTGTTTAGTTTTGTGCCTAGTTATTTTTCACTAATTTTTATATCATGTGATGAAGTCCATCAAAATATATACATGTGCCAAGTTGGCCTTCGAGATAGTTCTTGGCATAGTTGTCTCTGTGGTAGATAAATATTAGTGAGTAGATTAATGGATTTATATCTCACATGTGAAAATATTTCATGAGTAGTTTGACACATGGTTAGATTATCTTATGTGAGGAGATAATATGGTCCAAATTTTATATTATGCATCTTAACATAACATTAGTTATTAAGGTCCAAAGTTGGCCTTCTAGGTAGATTGCAATGGTTTCCATACTTAAGTCATTTTTTCATAAGTTAAATTTTAGGACCAAATGGAGATCCAACAGTTTGTTAGAGTTTGTACTGATAAAAAAAAATGGTGCACATTGAGTCAAAGAGGTAAAAATTATAATAAGGCATATGAAGGTGCCAAGTTTCATGATCATGGGGGTTTTGAGAAAGATCTAATAGTGAGTGCTGCAAGGTAAGGACTATAATGATCCACATAGATCGATGATGAGTGCTTAGTCAATGTTACAAGATTGCATGAGATAAGGTCAACTATTCTAAGTTTAAAATTTGGCATTGGTGCACTATAAGTTAAAGGACAAACAAGATAAATGGTGTGTAATTTATCTAAGATGTGAGGACATGAGATGATAACATAGTGTCTGAAGTTTAAATGGGACTGTTTGAATTTACATATTTGAATTTAACAAAGGAAAAACCAATGCTTAGTTTTTGGGCCATATATTTTTATCTATGCAAAATTTGCTCATGGTATAAAAAGTGAATTTTTAGAGGACTGCACGGCACATTTTAAAATATAAATTTTAAGATTTGAAAGTATGTATAGTCAAAGTTATGAAGTTTTAAAGTTGATTATGTGTTTGTTCAGGTTCTACAAGTAACTCGAGAAGTAAATTTGATCTTGTATTGATGTTATTTCACTATTTCATGATGAATTAGCTATTGGGGAGTATTGTATACTCCATGAAGATCATATATATGAATTTTAGAGGTGAGATCAATCTATATTGAGTAAGAACAATGCTTAAAATGTTGATTGTGTCTTCATTCATGGTGATTGTGTGCACATAATATTGTTTGAGCAAATTGTGCTCTAGTAAAAGAGTGTATTGGTGACTATGATCATTTGAGGATGTCAAAGGGGTCATGTGGATTAGGTCCATGCATTTTTAAGTGGTCATATGATTCTTAATTTGTTCTGATAAGTGTCAAAGAGGTGAACGGGCTTTATAGGACCTAAAAGGTGACTTAGGCTTATTTGAAAGTGTATTGTGTTGAAGTATGACCCATTTAAGATGACATAAGGGTGAAGGCATGTATTATGGTTGACAATAAAATATTTAGGACTTTATAATTCATGAATTATCTATAAATAGTTAAACCAAATGAGATGATTTCTAGACGTGTGGAAGACTAGAGTAAGACTTGTGAGAGATCTATGCAAGACTTGAGAGAGACTGAAGAGAGGTGTATGTGAGAGTTATGGAATGAAAGAGAGGAAGAGTGCATAATAGATGAGTTTATGATCAAATAAAATTAAGGACTATGTGTATGAAATGTGGGTCATGTTGCTAATTTTAGAATAGTGCTCTTACAGGTTGAGGATAAGCAAAGAGGTCTAGGGTGATCCAAAAGGTGGTTTTAAATGCATTGAGTGTACAGAGTTAAAGAGAGATGATATAATTTATATCTCCATAAGATTGATAGTAAATCATTTTTCAAAAGATGTTATGTTCATAAGTGTTGTTTTGGAAAATTAACATCTAGGGGGTTGCATCTTCATCATAAGGTGAAGCTTGCTAAAAGTCTAGTTGTTGTGGTTACTCAGGTAAATAGGTGTTGTAGCACCTTGTGGGATTATAGTCTCACTAAATAAGGGATGTTAATTATTTGATCAGTTATTGATAATCTAAATTGGTTCTTTTTATTATAGGATAGTAGTCTAATTACAAGTTTTAGTGGGTTTTCTCCCCCAAGAGGGTTTCCCACATATGGCATGTGTTAAGTGTTTGATCTTGCATTGTCTCTCTTATTCATTGATATGAATTTTGTGTATGCTTCATGAATGATTGTGTTAACTAATTAAGAATTAGGATTTAAATTAAATTTAGATTATTTGAGCTCACTGATTCACCACCCTCTCAGTGATTGTACCTCTAACAATTGGTATCAGAGTGGGTCCTTTAATAAAGTCTTGACAACTTGAAGGTGATCCAAAGGTACAATATGGGTAGTCATCAAGGAGGTTTCTATAATAAGCAAGCATATATGTTTAATGGATCTAATTATGCTTTTTGGAGTATAAGGATTAGGACATACATTATGTCCCTAAGGTTTGATGTATGGCAATCTATTGTGGATGGTTATGTTACTCCTACTACTCCTCTATCTAGTATTGTAGATAAGAAGTTGTTTGAGAATAATTATAAGGCAATGAATGCCATCAATAATGGTCTTATAGAGACTAAGTTCACCAAGGTAATTTATTGTAAATATACTAAATAGATATGGGAAAAAATGTAGATCATTTATGAAGGAGATTCAAAGGTTAAGATTGCTAAGTTGTAGATTCATAGAAGGCAATTTGAAAGTCTCAAGATGAAGGAAGAAGATTCTATGGCATCCTTTCTGTAGAGAGTTGATGAGATTGTGAACATCATCAGAAGTCTTAGAGAGAACCTTGAAGAGGCTATTGTATTTCAAAATGTATTAAGGTCTCTATCTCTCAAATTTTATCCAAAAGTATTTGTTATAAAATAAATTCATGATCTTACTCAGTTGAAGATGGATCAATTACATGACACCCTTATTGCCTATGAGATGATAGTAAATGATGATATACCACTAAAGAAGGAAGCAACATTCAAGACAAAGATGAAGCCTAAAAAGAAGTTTCAAGGTAATAAACCCAAGGAGGATGACATTTATGATATTGATGAGGATGAAATGATTGATTTGTTTACAAGGAAATTGAAAATAGGTTCAGACAAGTATAAGGATAAACTACCCTTCAAATGCTTCAATTGTGGAGAGATAGGACATTTTGCTAGAAAGTTACCTCATAATCATGATGATGAAGAACATGGTGAAAACCAAGATGAAGATAAGAAGACATATAAGTCTAATAAGGGGGAAAAAAGATTCAAAAGGTTTGAAAATAAGAAGAATTAATTCAAGGACAAGAAGAGTTTTTACACAAAATAAGATTGTAGCTCATCAGATGAGAGTGAAGATAGTGACTTAGAGTATGATCATGAAGATGTTGGCCTTGTTGAAGATGAAACCTTGTTGATGGATGAGAAAGGAAGTTTTTCACATCTGAAGGAGTCTACTTGGAGTGATTTAGATGATGATGAAGATGAGGTGGAATATGAGACTAAATTGACAAATGATTTTAAAGAACTAAAGATTGAGAAGAAAATTAACAAGAAGATGAAGTCTCAACTCAAAGAATATGAGGAACAATTCAGTGTGTATGAGGAAAGAATGAATGAAGACACCACAAGCATCTTAGTTTTCAATTGTAAATTCTTTTTACAAGACTAAAGTCCAAAGAAGATGAATGTTCAAGGTATGTAATTAAAAATGAGTCATTAAAATATAAGTTAGAGAAGACACGAAGTCATTTGTGAGATTTAAAAAAAACTCAAGTGATATAGATAATATTTTGAGTGGTCAAAATCATTTTAGTGATAGAATTGGTATTTAATATGAAGAAGAACACATGAATGTAACTCAAGACAAGATGAAGACTAATGTGAACAAGAACAATCTAACTTTGAAGACAAATTATCAAACAATGAATGAAGGTGATGGTAGAATGAGGAAAAATAAAATTAGATAGCCAATTTCAATGGTTATTGTTACACATGTAATAAATTTGGGCATAGATCTAAAGAGTATAAGAGACTTGTTAGAAATGAATTTTTCTGGAACTATGACGGGGGTCATCAGTCAAAAGGTGTGAACATTATTAAGTGCTTCAACTATCTTGATATGAGACACTTTAAAAACAATTATCCACATAAGGTTAGACAAGGTGAGTCCTCTTCAAAAAGAGTAGGTCATTTCATTTGTCATGACATAATACAGATTACAAGTTTCTATCCAAACAAGGTAAAACAAACTATGTTTACATTAAGAAGTATTGTTTGCTACAATTGTGAGAAGATTGACCACATTGTTAGATTTTTCAAGAAAAGGTCATCATGTCAAAATGAGTTCAATTAGGCTCCTAGAGTGCAAGGAATAAGGTAAGTTAACTCATGGGAACCAAAGGTGTTTAGTGTGAGTCATGATGAGAATGCAATACCAAGTGATCTATTTTTTATGGTGGAGAATGTTATAGACGGATAAGAGTGCCAAGGGCTCTCATTGTCTTCTCATGTTGATAATGAAGAGACAAAGCTCATGGAGAAGACCAAGGTACTGATTGAGGCTAGTTATAGGTAAGTATGGAGCCACATGAACATCCTACCATTGATGAGCATGTATCATACAAATAACATTAATTTTTAGTGCCTAGTGATGAGGTTCCTAATTGTAAGGTGGATTTTTCATATGAAAAGGTATATCATGAATCTATGTTGTATCCATGTTTTTTCAATCCAATCTTAGAAGAGAAAGAGAGTGATTTAGAAAAGGAACAAGTTTTCTTAGTTTAGACTGAGAAGAAGAAGAACAAAAGCAAGAAATATTATAGCTATAAGAAGATTCTAGTGGTTACTAAGGAGATGTGAGCCTTTCCTAGATTCAATTTGTTTTAGAGTATTATGGTGTAGAGGATGTCTCTATCTATGCTTCTTAAGAGACTTCTTTCACTAGAAAAGCAAGTGTTTCTATGGTATTCTTCAAATGGTCCTAGAAGGCTAGAAATGAGTTTTTTTAGTTGTAAAAAGTATGTCCAGGTGGAAGATATGTTGTGGTAATGTCAGAGTGATGTCATAACTATATATGGTCAGTATGCAAGGTTAGATTGAAGTTTTTCACATTGAAAAGAGGATTTGGGATTTTCAAGATAATATTTTTTCATACAAATGTCTATTGACCTTATTCTAGCATGCTCAAGGTGGTTGTGTGGTTTGAAGGTATGTTGAATTCAAATTGGAGATTTTTTTTTGCTTTCAATTTTCCCAATATGCGTTGAAGAGTATGCAAGTCCTAAAATCAGTTATAAGAGGTATGGGTTACCAAATATGTGGAAGATAAAATATTATTTTAAAAATGTGTAATGGTTATCTACAAGTGTACAAGAAGTTTTAGAGGTGGACGGTGACCAGAAGGAGGTTTGTTGACTGTTTATTTTGAGATTTTAGGGCTTTGGGATCTACTAGAAAAGTGGTTTTCCTTATGATTTGAGATCTAAGGCTTATTAATAAGTTTAATGGGCCAATTAGGTTGTCAAATAAATATTCATAGAGATATAAAGGTTTGTTTTTTTCAAGTTATTCATGTTTTTGTCAAGATGGAGGTCTAATTAGCTAGTAGGTTTGTGAAGGAAGTATGTTGTAGAGGATAATATTGGTGATGAAAATTTGTTTGATTAAGGGGGCATATGAGGATGATATATATATATGAAGTTTTAGGTCTTGAAGATGTACCTAATAAAAATTGTGGGCTCTGCAAATTCTAAGTAGGGCTACAAGGAGTCTAGACATGCCTAGTAATAAGAAGAGTGATTTTTGATCAGTTTCTATAAAAGATCAAGGTATGGGTGTTTCTAGAAGAGTTATAATTTTGGTTTAGATCATGTTTATTTTTATTTATTGGCATGAAGTTCTATTAGTGGTCCTTGAGATGGTCTGAGAGAGAAGGCTAGTAAGCATGCATGGTTATTCTTCATGGTGTGTGGAGATCTGAAGATGCTCAAGATGTGCAATGGATCAGAAATCTTAGGGGGAAACCCTATCAAATGTTTCTTGGTGAGTTCCATCATATTTTAGTATATGGTTTATAAGTACAAAGTGGTATGCACATAGTTAGGGGGAGCTAACTCAAGATAGCTTGAATGGCCTGAGGAGCTTTACATGATGTGAGGGGAAGCATATTTGAGGTTTTTTATTCATATTTAAAATGTGGTTATATTTTCTATAGATGAGATATAAAATAAGGTTGGTATGATGACTTGATCAAACCTACTCATATTTGTTTTTTTTTCTTCATTGGTTGTAGTGCTTGATTGAAGAGAGTATTGAAGAGAGTGTTCTTTCTTCACAGAGATTTGAAGGTTTGTGGTTTTTAAATTATTCAGATATTTTTCAAGATGGAGGCCTAATTAATATGTTGGTTTGTAAAGGAATGATGTTGAAAAGGTTAATCTAGGTATTATAAATTGGTGTGCTCGAGGGGGCATATGAGAGTGCTCCAGATATGAAGTTCCAAGTCTTGATGATGTGTCTACTAAAAGTTATTGGCTCTACAAATTCCAAGTAGGGATCCAATGAGTCTAGACAAGCCTAGTATGAAGATTTGATGTTTTTGTTTAGTTTCTCCAAAATATCAAGGTATGTGTATTTCAAGGTAAGTTCTTAGGATTGGTTTAGTGCATGTTTCCTATTTGGTGAGTGGTATGAAGTTTTGTTAGTGGTCCTTGAGGTGGTTTGAGAGAGAAGGATAGTAGGCATGTATGGTGGTTATTTATGGTGTGTGGAGATCTGAAGATTCTCAAGAGGTGAAATTTCTCATAAATCTTAGGAGTCCCTTTTAGATGTTTCTTAGTGAGTTCCCTTAGTTTCAGTGTTTTGCATGTTATTTCTTCATTGGTTGCAGTGCTTAGTTGAAGAGAGTGTTGGCATGGAGCAAGAGGAAGTTTTTAAGGAAAGAAGAGGCATGCTGAAGGTCCTTAGGATCAATTGGTGCCCACTTTGTCATTATGTCAAAGGGAGATAAATTTCTTATTGTGGGAATGTTTGAAGAGAGAGAAGGAAGGTGAGCTATATATTGTTATATGATGGTTGCTGACATCAATGACAAAGGGGGATATAATTGGAGTATTATCAATGATGTCATGGTTATGTCATAGAGATGTAAAAGTGAATGGATGAAGTGCCTTGAGAGTCTAAGTGATAATGATAAAGTGTACAATGTGCTTGTCCAAGTATGCTTGAAGGAGGCTTGGTTGATCTTCAATTTTGACATAACTAGATTTGTTTAGGGATGATTAAGGAGTATTGAGCATGTGAAAAGGGTCATATAAGAGGTTTTTTGTACTTTGAGTGATTATGTGCATGAGTGGATTTCATCTAGTTAATCATTATTTTCATCTATACATTTTGGGTCTAGTGGTAGAAAATCTAAGTAGGTAGTTTACTGATGTCACTATTGCCACGTGTGGATGATTTAGGGGGAGTTGGTCATATGGTTGTGATAAAATTAGTCCCTAGTTTCTATGCACTAAATTTAAGGTCATGCAACTAAATGCATCAAAATATATGCAAGTGCAAAATTGGGCTATTAGGCAGTTTGACAGTGTTTTCCCATACTTAGCCAAATTTGCAATGTGACAAGAAAATCTGATTAGGCATTTTGATGTTGTTATATTTTGCACGTGTGAAGGTGCAAGGAAAAAATGTTCATATGGGTTTGTTAATTTTTTTATATTTATTTTTCACTAAGTTTTAGATCATGTGATGAAGTGAATAAAAAGAGATGCATGTGCAAAGTTGGCTTCCAGACAGTTCTTGGCATAGTTGGCTTTGTGGTAGAGAAATCTTAGTGAGCAAATTAATGAAGTTATATCTCACATATACAAAGGTTTCAGGAGAATTTTGACACATGTTTGGATTTTTTTATGTGAGGAGATCATATGATACAAATTTGATATCATGAATCTTATCACAAAAAAATTATTAAGGTCTAAAGGTGGACTTCTAGGTGAATTGCAATGGTTTACATAGTCATTTTTGCATAAGTTAAAATTCAGGACCAAATGGAGATCCAATAGTTCATAAGAGTTCATACTAATCAAGATCAATGATGCACATTGAGTAAAAGAGGTAACAATTATCAAAAGGCATGAGAGGGTGTCAAGTGTCATGATCATGGGGTTCTGAGTAAGATCTAATACTGAGTGTTGTAAGGTAAGGACCAGATTAATCTGTAGAGATTGACAATGCATGTTTAATTAATATTGTAAGATTACAATAGATGAGGTCAATTATTCAAAGTTTAAAATTTGGCATTGGCACATTATGTGTTAAAGGATAAACAAGATTAATGGTGTGTAATTTATTTAAGTTACTTTGAAATGAGATGATAGCATAGTGTTTGAAGTTTAATTGTGACCGTTTGAATTCAAATATTTGAATTTAACAAAGGAAAAACCAATGCTCAAGTTTTGGGCCATATCTTTTGATCTATGTAGAATTTGCCCATGGTATAAAAATAAAATTTGTAGAGTAATCTAAGGCACATTTTTAAATATAAATTTGAATATTTTAAAGTATGTATAGTAAAATTATGAATGTTCAAATTTGATTGTGTGTTTGTGCATGTTCTGCAAGTAACCCAAAAAGGAAATTTGAGATTGTATTGATGCTATTTCAATGTTTCATGACAAATTATCTATTAGGGAGTTTTTAGACTCTATGAGGATCATATGTATAAATTTTGGAGGTGTGATAAATCTATATTGAGTATGAACAATGCTTAAGAAGTTGATCATGTGTTCATTCATGGTGACTATGTGCACATAATGTTGTTTGAGTAAATTGTGCTCTAGAAGAAGAATGTATTGGCAACTATGATATTTTGAGGATGTCAAAGGGGTCATGTGGATTGGGTCCATGCATTTGTAAGTGGTCCTATGATTCTTAGTTTTTTTCCAGAAGTGTCAAAGAGGTGAATGGGTCTTCATAGGACCTAAAAGGTGACTTAGGCTTATTTAAAAGTGTGATGTGCTTAAGTGTGACCCATGTAATATGTAGTAAGGGTGAAGGCAAGTATTGTGGCCAACAAGGAAAGATTTTGGAATTGATAATTAATGAATTCTTGATAAATATTAAAACCAAATGATATGGTTTCTAGACTTGTGGAAAACTGGAGTAAGACTTGTGAGAGATCTGTGCAAGATTTGAGAGAGACTAAAGAGAGGTGTATGTGAGAGTTGTGGAGTGAAGGAGAGGTAGAGTGCCCAATAGATGAGTTGAGAAGATAAAATTTAGGACTATGTGTATGACTTATGGTTCATGTTTTTGATGTGAAAATAGTGTTCTTGTAAGTTGAGGATGAGTAAAGAGGTCTAGGGTGATCTAAAGGGTGGTTTTGGATATATTGAGTGTGAAGAGTTGAAGAGAGATGATATAATTTGTATCTCGATTATATTGATAGGAAATTAGTGTTCAAGAGATTTTTTTTCATAGGTGTTGTTGTGGCAGCTCAACATCTATGGGGTTGCAGCCTCCTTGTAAGGTGAAGCTTGTTATAAGTCTACTTGTTGTGGTTGCTCAGCTAGATAGGTATTATATCACCTTGTGGGATTGTATTCTCACTAAATAAGGGATGCTAGTTCCTTGATTATTTATTTTTGGTCTAAATTGGTTATTTTTATTATAGGATAGTAGTTCATTTATAGGTTCCATTGGGTTTTCTACCCCAAGAGGGTTTCCCACATATGTCATGTGTTATGTGCTTAATCTTACATTGTTTCTCTTATTCATTGCTATGGATGTTGTGTATTCTTAATGAATGCTTATGGTAACAAATTAATAATATTAAAAGGATTTAAATTAAATTTGGATTATCTGGGCTCACTAATTTATCCCCCCTCTCAGTGATTATACCTCTAACAAAATATATGCTCTATATCTGGTGAAGCATGTTGTTAGACCTCTTGAGGCTTGTTTTGTTCAATTGAGATACCATGATCCATCATAGATCTGTTCTAAAATTTATTATGCTATGTTTATTATACTAAATTCTCTTATTATTTAGAAACACTATTATGTATCAAAGTGGCAACTAAAAAGCTAGTCAAATCTATGATACGCTGGTTTGCATATGATTGGATTATATTTTTGATCTTGGTGGAAAGATCTTGATCATTAGGTATTGCCTCTATGATAACTTCCTTTCCTTTTCTATATGAATCAATGTTTGGTTTTACAATATGAGCAAGTGATTTTTTTTATTTTTATTTTTATTCTACCCTAGTCAAGGTATGAAAGTCTTAAGGTAATCTAACACATGATTCAATCAACCTTATAAGTGCTTCATCTTTATCCTCTGAGGGTTGATGTTCAAAATAGTCTTCTTCTAATCCTATAGTTGTTTAATGTCTTAAAACACTACCAAATTGTCTTGGCCATCATAAACATGCTCTTCCTTGTAACTAGGGTTGTAAGAGACCCTAGTACGAGTATACCTTTGCATCATGTCTAGAAGATTGTTCTCTATGTTTGCCAAGATTTGAAATGTGTTTTATAAATTTTAAAGAGGTGTGATTTGATTTATTCAAATAAGTGACAAGTTAAAAATAGACTATAATAAAAGAAGTGGATTAATACCACACAATTAGAATAAATGGTTATGAAATTACTCAACATTGGTGGGTTGAGATTATCAAATTAGAAGAGGATATGATAACTCTGAAACCTAAAGTGCAACAATCACAATAAACTTAGGTCAAAGATATGACAATACCATAAAATATAGGTACAAATTTGATGAGTTGAAATTAGAAAATTATAAGAAATTATTTTTTATTAGGAAGATAAAAATACAAACCAAGAAGCTCAAAACATGAAAACACATAATAACTCCTAAGTATAAAGCTAAAACAAAATGGCAAACACAACACCACCACATGATAATAGGATGTAGAATTGTCCTAGAACATAGAACATGAACGAACACAAGATAACTTAATTTCACAAAAAAAAGGATGATGAGTCTATATAACAGCCTTTAACCCAAATGGTAAATTGTACCCAAGTTAACTCAAACCAAGTGCAAATAGAAAACCAATTAAAACCTTGGCCTAGAAATTAAAAAGGTGAGACTTTGAATTTGAATTAAAAATGAAGGACTTGGAGATTTTTGAAAAATGGCATAGACTCAAATGGGTAGCCTAATAATGTTCAGGATAAAGACAAAGACAATGTTTAAAATTATGAATTTGAACAAGGTAAAAGGTGATTTTAATTTGGTTAGTATAACACCTCCTCTTTCAAATAAAATTATGGGTAACAAAGGTGTTTGGTTATGACATGTTTTGGTTTTCACACAAGTTTTAGACTCGATAAGACCAAGCAAGTTAAGGGTAAAATGATAAAATACAACTAATTATAACCTTTAAAATCCTAAAACTAACAAGGTTGCATCATACCATAGAATTTTGTCTATATACATGCTCTTTGTAGAATTTTAAGTGTTAATACAAAAAATAAAAATGTATGAATAATTGGGGTTTTTACACCCCCTTCTCCCTAGAGATTATATGATGACATCAACAATATGTCCATGACAAGTGGGGTTATTATAAAACTAAATTTTTATACATCTAGATGGTCCCACATGTGGTTAATACTAAATATACCTCACATCAATTAGATCCACATCAATCATATTTTTTTTAAAAGGACTTGTGCTTTTCATAACCACTACATCCATCATTTACTCAGTGTAGTGCGATGTTTGAATTGCCCCTACGGTCTGAGTTAGAATACCACTAATAGATTTTGATTAACCACTCAAGAAAAAGTCTCAGTGGGTCACCCTTGATTTGTATACCACACCATGGAGTTGGGTTGAAATGAAGTTGGGAGATGAATTCATAGGTTAAAACTTCCCTAGAGAACCTATGAGGAGGTGATAAAATCTCAATCACAAGCCAAGTTGCATAAAAATAAATGACAAAGTAAAAAGACTTTAAGGTCATGTTTAGATCACCCAAAACATATAAATTTGAGGATATATTTAATGAAATTATTTTCATTCCTTTGGAAAAGGAATAAATTTAAAGAAAGAGCACTTTTGGTCACCCAAGTTCCCTAAAGGGGACAAGGAAAGTATACATGCATCAATCATTTTATGATTTCTTTTTGAGATATCTGGCATAAAACAAAACACTCTTAACAGTTGTAATCTAAGTGTGAGTGTTTATTTTAATACAAAAAAGTGAAGTATTTATGAAATTTTTGGCCCCTTGACCTTAGTTGAAAACTTTTAAAAATTTTGACAAAAAAACCAAGCCTAAAACATCTAAATTCCTTTTAATTACCAAATGAAGTATCCAAGTCTTGACCATTTTTAAATTTTTGCCTTTTCCTAGCCTGTGACCTACAATTTTTAGGAAGCCCAAAAGTAAATTAGAAAACAAGATTTGAAAATCAAGCTCTCAAGTCTCTGATTTTTTTGTCTCAAAGATAGATCATTGTTGATCCACATAGGGATTGATGCCCATCTACAAAGATCAATGTTGATCCAAAAAATCATCGACATTTACTAAAAAAACATAAAAAGGCACATAAATTTATTTTCACAAAAATATTGGTTATCAAAATGAGCCTAAAACCAATAATTAATAATAAGTCCTCAAGGCAAATAGTCAATAATATGATATTAAAGTTGTTTATGAATAAAATGAAAACTAGGAAGCTCAAAACAAATTCATAAAACATGTTTCTTCCATGCCCTATTTTTTGTACAAAAATCATGGTTAATTCTAGTAATTGACATTGATCTATAAAATTGGCACCGATCACTGTCAATTTTATAATAACATGGTGTCAATCCCTGCAACCTATGAGTCATTATAAAGAATGAAAATACATGAAAAATGAATAAAAAACATGTTTTTTAAAGAATTTTAAGCATTCATTAGAAGATCTAAGAGTTTTAAAATAGTCTCCTTGCTTGTATGAGATGAATAGTCCCATCAAGCATGCCAAGATGTAGAGTAGGAATCTAAAGTGAGTTATATCATGCATTAGTAATGAAAACTCAAAATAAGTATAAAGAACATAACTCAAAAATATAACTCCCTAATTGGGTTTTGCAAATGAAAACTAAGTGATATTGAAAGAAGGAATACAACATTAAACCTTCCCAAGATCATCCCTCCTCCAAGTACATCTCAAAAACATGATTTTCTCCCGATTTGGTGCTCCAAGTCTTTATCAATGATGAGTGGCTTTATCTTCCATCATCTCTCAATGCACAAATGAACTAGGCTCATGAAATTGATCAAATGTATGTCAATAATTGAATCTATCCTATTTCAAATTTAACATAATAACATTACACAAAAATGTATTGAAAGGGTGAGTGAGGACCATTGTATTTATAGATTTTTGGAAATGTTCAAAATCAACCATGACCATCCATCTTGAGATCAAGATGTGTGGACGTGAATCAATTCAATTTTAGAGGATTAATCCATAATTATGCCCATTAATATTTGGAATAAAGTGGAATTAATGAGGCATGGGATGGCTTAAACTAGATAATTGTTCCATTTATGGCTTATGGATGCCACCTCATTGATTATGTCACCAGATGATGCAGATATTAGAAATGAATTTACAATTAATATATATCTAATGACTTCCATGGATTTTCCACTTAAGTTCTTGATTTTGTTTAATTTTCTTAAGTGGGATTAATTACATTTCTACAATTATTTAGAAATAGGTTGCCCTTTTAATCAAATTGGTTGAAATGTCAATTTACTGGATCATAATTTGACTATAGTATAATTATAATAATGTGTCAGTTGTGTACAAAAACATACCCTATTTAGGACATTATCGACATGAAATAATGCATGCACATGTTATGTGCATCTGAATTAGAAGAATTCAGTAGTTCAGAGTGTCAAATTGTATTTTCATCATTTTGAATTGAAGTGATTTGGGAAAAATTAATAATCACTTAAAATGCATTACCCATTTTAGGGATAAATTATCCTAAATTGGCACTTGTATATGAAAATATCAAACCATTTAGTGCATTTTAGTGATTTTAGCCCAAATTATTTGTTGTCATAGAATTTCAAGTAAGATTAATAATTTCAACACAACGGTGATAGGAATTGGATGTCTAAAATATTTTTCATCCCTGAGCACCACCTAAACCATCTATTTAGTTAACTTGTCTATTCCCTAGTTCATTCAAATTTAGTATCCCATTGTGATAATTAGTAAGACTCTGGGAAAGACAAAGTATGTGGTGGAAACTACACTATAGAGAGACACCTTATTTTGGATTAAGGTCATTCCCACATTTACCCAAATTCATATTCAAATAATTTATTCAATTATTCCACCAAGATCCTTTCCATCTTCCACCTCTGTAGGGACTAGTCAGCCTAAAGACCATGGAGAACTCATCATTCCCTATTGGGTCAGAGAGCCTCAAGAATGAAAAAGAGATAGAATGGGCTTGGTTATTACATAATTACCAACCATAAATACATGATTTGATATTAACACCAGCACCATATAAAGGGTAAGGAAGAGGAAGCAAGTAGATAAGAAAGGGGAAGAAATAGTATTAGAACAAATGGAGAATTTGTTTCCCTTGGCCAAGAAGTAAAAGAGGAATTTAAATGACCCCAATGAATATGTAGAACACTTTTGTTATTTTGTGGATATGATAGGGAAAGAAATAAAATAAATGTATAGGAGTGAATAATAGGCCAAGCAAAGGCTTCTACAATAATAAATCATTCAAGCTCCAAGGGAAATAGCGGACAATGTCCAAAGTGTAGCTAAGAAATTATATGATGCCATGATCACAATAATATCATCCAGAGTTGAGTCCCACCCTCATCGGGTAAGGGTAGTTTCCTTTTAGAGTTAGTTAAAATACTGGGAAAGAATGTTTAACTTTTTGGTGTACTATACAAAAAATAGTGCATACAATCATCTGATCCTAATGATGACCCCAAAGGCTATATGGGCCCTGAACTATGTGATTCTTGATAGAGATGATGCATTCATATGGCACTAACAAATGAATTCCTTGGTAACATAGTTCACATGCCATGAAAATGAGGTAATTGAAATTTTGAGTGACATGAGGGTTATCAATGTGATTACTCCAACATGGCAATTTGTCAATAGACCAAGTTTTTAAGGGTTACTCTAGGCAGTTACTGATAGCTTTAAAGAAAAAGTTGAGGGGACTATGTATAATAATAACAAATAGATTATACATTTGATAAATTTTTAAAAAGATAAAGTGACTTAACTAAGGTAGAACCCTCATAGTAAATTTTATATATTTAGAGGCTAAGCATAAAAGGTTGATGGATGAAATCTTATGGATGTTTAAGCCACCCAAGTTTAAATTTGAAGTAATAAATACTGAGTTTAATGCTACACACACACTATATGAGTGACTAAAATCTACAAATTGAGCCAATACTATAGCATAACATGAATAACTAGTGTCACCTATGGGTACTCAACCTCTAATGATAGTTATTATAGCAGTACATATTCCTATCAGGACCATTAGTGCCACTCAGGTAATAGATATTAGACCATGCCACTATTAATTGCCACTTCAGCTAATTTTTCACATGAAATACATCAAACTATTTTAGTTTCTACACCAAGCATGAAATCCCATTCTTCTTTATATAGTTCCAAGTTGGCACCATAGTTAAATATAAATATATATTTGCATGTATTACATTGTTACGAAGACTCATCTTCACTCTATAATTACAATATATGTATTTGTATTGTAATTATGTAATTTGGGCCTTTCATTTTATTTATTTCATATACATGAATATTGTGCATAAGTTATAAAATTGGAAATGTAAATTTATACTGTGCTTGGAGGATTAGGCAACCCCTCCCTAAACTATATATACTTGTATCCCCTTGATTCCAAATAAAAGAGACTTTTTGGCTATTGAGATAAATAGGAAATCCATCAAGTTGTTCTATAAATTTTGTCTTGATGTGTAATCTTCTATTCTTATCCAAACATGTGATTAATTAAATAAGGTCCTTCATTATATTATTTTAGCCTTTGCTTATGTATAAGTTTTATACTAATAAAATTATTCATATTATGTAATAGCTAATTCAAATGATTTGTGTTTAATAACCATAATCTCCTTTTGTAGATGTGCAATGGAAATGTTACAAAAGCAACAAATTTTGATTATGTACATTGAATTTTAATATATTTAATTTCCATATACTCTTACTATGTTTGATTATTTTGTTTGCTAACAGTAACTTGCAACAAGCATTGGTTTTCTGACTACTTGTCCAACCTATAGTTCAAGGTTCAATTTAGAAGGGTTTCATTTGACTCTGACTCATAAACCTTATTTTATTTTATGCCATGCCGTTATCTCTTTTTGAGATTTATTTTGATCCTACCCTACCTTAAGCTAGATTCACCATCCATCCATCCCTCTCAATTAGGTCTAGACTCACATAATATTTGAACCATCTAAGGTAAGCAACTACTTCACTCACCATTATTCCACCACTAGGTTGTTTATAAAACCCAATACCATGCAACTCATTCCTCAGAGTGAATATTTTTCAATGATCCTAACTTTTTAGAGGCTACCTTGTAAGGTTATTATTGTGCATAAAACCCAAATAATAAACTTTCAATATTATAATGGAAAAGCATATAATCTAACCCAATTAACTAAATCATTAGAAGATACATTATCTTTCAAAAACATTTCCTCCCATGGAAAAATAATAATATTCTTACCATTAAAATTTTAGGACTTAAAGTGTATAATGAAATCTCTTTCACCTTTATAATGGAGTCTCACTAGAAACCAACATTTCATAAAATACCTAAGATTATTTTCATTGAATCCCTTCCAATGCTCTATCATCTAGTTCTCCAACTCGGGGCCCTTCTAATATCTTCCAATTAATTTTCCAATGAGGGTTGTTAAATTTATATACTCACATTCACTCAAGATTAAAGCCTTAGGAAATTAAAAATTATGATTTTTTTTGAAATTAGAGAAAGTGAGATTAAAATGGAGACCTAATCATAAATCAAAATTAGTAGACATAGAGGGTTAATTCTTCTCATTTAACCTTGTTGAAGTATGGAAATCCAAATTTGGATTAGTCTTCTTAGAAATAGAGAGATTATACTTATCATTCAGCCTTATCGAAGTATCAATATCTAGAATTGAATCAAACTTAGAGTCTTCCCTCTCACTTAGCTTTGATTGAAATATAAATTATTTAAAATTGTATTTTTCAACACTCTTAACCTAAAATCAAGAATTTAAATCCACATGGAATTGTGGATTATGATTAGGTTGGATATCTTGATTGTTTTAGGTTTACAAGTTTTTTATGTGTTTAACTAGTTGGTGGAGTTTTATGTTGGATGAGAGATAAGATATTGTTATTATTTCTACCAATGAAGTTGAATATATAAAAATAATGCATGCAAGCAAGGAATTAATGTGGGATTAAATATTTTTCTCTTTGGTTTGGTTCACCCATAAAATTGTAAAGATAAATTTTGATAGTTAAAACATAATATATCTAAAAAATAACCCTGAGTATCATTCTCAAATGAAACACATTGATGTCAAATATATCTTTGTAAAGGAAACGGTGGAAGATAGACATATATATTTAGAGAATGTGGACATAAAATAAAATGTTGTATATTCAATGACCAAGGAAGTGAGTACCTAGAAGTTCTCTTGGTATATAAAGGAGATGTGACTAGCTATCTAGAGCAATTAAAATATGAATCATGTTGTCTTATGTAAAGTCTTCAAGTAGTGGGATATTTTTGGGGAATGTCTCAAATTTGCATGGATATATGTAATAATAGTTGTGTGCACCATAGGTACTACACAAGGTTTTTACTTAAGCATTGGTTACATAAGATGTTATATAAGTTTATTTATGTAAGTAGGGATAGTTTTGTAGACTCATGTAGAGACTACTTGTGCTAGTTGTGTAATTTTATTAACATGGAAAAGTGATAGTATAGCTATACATGTCTATCTATGTAGTTCCAAATGGAATATTAATAAATGGAGTGAAATTGTTAAGTTGAAGTAACATTTCACAAGGATTTATGTAACATGTTAAGTAGGTTATCTTAAAGAATTTCATACAATTTTTTTATATCATCTGTTAGACTTAAGAAGTGATATAAATATATTCATGACACTCTAACATAGATCTATTGAGGAGTGTTATACATTTATCACTTGGATCAATAGTTGGTGAATGTAGATTCCCCTATTGTGTAGGAGTTACAAAGTGAGTGTCAGATAAAGGCAAGATTATTCATAGAAAAGAGAGTGATTATTCACTGCTAGATACAAAATTTCAAGTGTCTTCATTGTAATATATATTAAAACACTATATGAAGGTTATGATACCTTGTGGCTTGATGTATCATTGTAAAATATTTCAATTTTTTCTATAATAAAGAAGGTTATTATGCTAGGTTTTTTACCCAAAAGGGGTTTTCTAGGTGAAATTTAGTGTATTATAAGTCTTTGTATTTATCTTTGTATGTGTAAGGTTTGTATAGAATATATCTCCTATGTATTAATTTATTATACATAGGGTTATTCCAATATATTTTGATCATGTGAGAAGTGTAATGAATGGAAAAATAATCTAAAGGATTTTCATCCTTGATACAAGTGTAAAATATGGGAGGATCATCATCTTCTCCCATGTTATAAGTGATTTCTATAGGATCCTATATCATGCTAGGATCATCATGAAAAAAAATATAATTATTTTTGGGATCTTCAGCCATACAAAATGGAATGGTTGATTTTGGTTGAGAAAAATTTACCATGAGGACTCAATGCAATGGTGGACATAGAGGGGATAAGAAATATAAAAATGATCCAAATAGTGGTGGGACAATATTCATGTTGGGTTAAATAGAACATATAATAGGGAAAATGGCCAAAAATGTACATATCATTTAATATAGGAAAGGGAAAAGACCATATTAGGACTGACTATATAGAAAATGTTATGTTATAATGAGATTCAAGGCTATAAGAAAGAGTTGTTTGGAAGAGGGGAATTAATGATATAATAAGGAAACCATATGTAAGGAACTAATGAAAAGGGAAACTATATCAACTATGGTAATAATTAAAGCTAATAATATATAAATGCTAAAATACTATAAGGGATTGTAACTAAATGCAAAAATGGTGAATATTAACCTAAGCATGGATAAAGAATCTAACTATGGTTGTATTTACAAGACAAGATAACATATGTTAGTATAAGCATAAATATAGCCTAGGTGAGTAGATAAATGAAAATAAAATACTACTCTAACAATATCCAATATATATACACACACTAAAGTCAATAAGAGAAATATATTAGGGATAGGAATATTTACTTTGAGTCAACTTGTTGGCACATCAATCTCAGCCTTGGCTCTAGTGAAATGTTGAAAGAGATGTTTTAGGTGAAGGAGTAAAATGGAAATGATGAAATGTAATTATCCTTAATTTAGGACACAAAAGACTAAGATTCACCTACTTGGTTCAATTTTTATTTTGTCGAGTTTCAAATACCTTGAACAAGACTAGAATTCCATAAAAATAAGTTCTTGATTTCTACTTCCTCTTGTATAATTAGAGAAAAATTTTTGTGTGAAAGTGTAGTAGATGAGTGTTGTTATTCTATCAAAATGAATTTTAGGGAACCTATAAATACCAATTAAATTTGTAAAAGTGACATAGCTAAAATGTTGATGGAATAAATTTGGATTGTTTTGGTATAATGGATTGGGAATGACACAATACTAGATCAACAATGTTTATATAGTAAAAACAAGAAAAAAATTAAATTGAACATGATCTGTTTAGAAGGAATGCAACATAGGAATAAAATAGTCTAAATTGACTAGGATTAATTTAATAGGAAATATTAGGGATGATACATAACTAGATTAATATGGATCGTATAGTAGGAAAAAGTCAAGATAATAACTATAATCAGAGAAAAAAATGGAAAAGAGACTAGTAAGAGGATAGATAGATTTTAAAGGATGATGGTTATTATAAGTAACTATAATATGATAACATGGACATCTATTGCAAATCACCATAAACTGATGCCATCCCTTTCTTTATGTAATCTTTAGAACGTGCACTCAGAGATTGATATAATAATAAATCCTATGAAAGATATAATTAGTAACTAAAAAATATAGGTGTATATAGGAAGATCATCCACAATGTAAGATTAAATATACCCATCATGAAATTATTTAAAGCATATATATAATTTAGAGGGGACATAATTTATAACATGAATCTAATTTATATCAAGTAATGGGTTATAGATAACTTCATTAGATATTACTTGGAATTTTGTAGAAAGAGTCTTAGTCCCAAAAACTAAGTTTAATATAAATTTTCCAAAGGGGTTTTAAGATTGATTATTAAATCCTTTGATGATAATATTTTATAGTGAGAGATACCTATGATCAATTAAGAGTGCATTAAGGAATGCCTCACTACATATGTTTAGTCTTGAAACATTATTCATGAAGACCATATTGATTTCCAAGTGATTAATTTTCAATTGAATGTATAGGGGAATATTTTGATAAAAAATGTCTATTGCTAGCATATCATAGAAATAAAAGGAAATTAGGTGCTCATTATGTTTTAAGGTTTTTAAAATAGAAGTAACATAAGTAGGTTCTGTATTGGTTAATAAAGTATCAACACAAAAAACATCCCATATTATGTATTTGGAAAAAAATTATTGTTTAAGAAAATCTAGAATATAGATCCTGGCATGTGTATTTATAAATTGGTCTAGTATATCATAAAGCTTGCTAATTCAAATCCTTGAAGGATGAGAATAATATTAGACACATTTAATTACCTAGTACTTTAGAATCAAGAGGAGATATAGTGACATTGTGTGTCCTACCCCTTAATGTTATTAGAACATTAATCTCATAATGAACCATAATACATTCAAAAATAGAAGGAACATAACTAAGAGAAGTAAAAGTAGGGATATTGAGTACTAGGGACCATCATATAAATCATGGTAAATAACCTTATCATGTATCAATACAAACTATTGTATTATATTATAAATGATAATAAATAAAGATGTAATCAATGATAAATATTTCCTTTACAACAATGAAAGCAAACTTCAAAGAAAGCAAACCATATCCCATGTTTTTTAATAAATGAATATGGAATGTAAATTTAAGTTATACAAGATGTGAGAAAAGAATACAAGCATATATATGAACCATTAGAAAAATATAAGACAATATTTTTCATATTCATCATGGTTTAAACAAGTAGGAGCCTCGAATAAAATTGCAAGCAAATAGAAAGGGTCTGTATGAAACTCCAAATAAAAATAAGAAACTATGGATAGGATAAACCCTAGTAAATTATAAAGATAAATGCATTTTTTTATAATTAAAAATTATATTAAAATAAATATTCCCCCGTAACATATTACATGTACTCAAAGTTTCCTCTTTCATAAAAAGTTGAAAACTACTCTTTTTCCCCCTTTTCCAATCATAACATGTTTTAATTTTCATGTTTCTTGTAGGCATGCAAAGAAACCCGAGTATTCATGCATTCATGAAACTCAAAAAAAAATCATGCATGCCTAATTTTTGGTAGAACCTACATGAACCCTTTATAAATAACATGCATGGATGTTGTTTTAAAATTAATCTAAAAAATAAGCAAAAGACTAAATTAAACAATTAATGTCATATTTTATTTTTTCCTTGAATTTTTTTTGGGATGATTTGGAATAGTGCATCTTGTTCCTCTTCTAAATTTTAGGTTAATTGAATTTCATTTAGATAAGGGCTTCTGTGATCCTTTTTTCTCTTATTTTCTATTTTTTATCTTTCTTCTAAAGGAAATTATATTTCCCTTCCATGTTATTCACAATGATATCCATTTATTATGAACTTTTTGATTCTTATGATTTTTCCAAGGGAGTATTTGATAGAACATATTCCTCAAATTACTTCTTTTGATCACTCAGCTCAACCGATGTGTGGTCTAATGTGGATCTCTTTCAATAGGTAGCTTTTTATTTTATCTTTCTTTGAACCACTTGGAAACCATTTTCACCTAAGATAATATTATTATCTAATGTATTTTAACTTAGAGCATGTAGACATGGACATAATATATTCAATTAACCATATTCAAAACATTGCCTATATCTAAAAGTAATATTTACATAGTCTAATTTTTGGGTTCTTGTTGAACCACTCCAAACTAAGGAAAAATCAACAAGAATCCCTTTGCTCAAATAAAAAACACCTAAATACAAGCACAAGTTAATTTGAATATATATTCTATTGAGAAATATTGGGTAAAAAATACACCTATAACATCTCTGGTCTGTTTTAGGGTTGGTAGGGTCCAAAAATGCAAAGGTAAATTTTATAACCTCACCCAAAGTGGAACATGAGAGAGGTTCTTAGTCAAGGGTGTTTTAAAATTTTAGGGATTAGTGCATGTAAATAATGTGTTTTTAAAGGGATGAATATAACAATAACCTAGAATGAAAACTAGAAATAATTGATTTGATAAGTCTTTCCCCAAATAACAAGGATATAGATAAATACCACTTATCTAAAGTAAAATAGGTATTTCTATGGCTCAGGAGGTTGAAATAGGTTAGAGAAACAATAAGACACCTTTTATTCTATGACTGTAGATAAAATTTGGATTTTAATAGTAGTGCCCTTATGTGGATAATAGTACCATGTGGTGTTAGTGTCCAATTATGGCACTAGTGTCTCTTTTGGAGGAGCTATCTATAAATTTTTAGGAAGTTACAAGAGGGTTTTAGGGAGTTTAAGGTGGTTATCTATTTTATGGAAGCTCTCTCATGTTACTATTTTTGTTGAATATCTTCTAAACCCCTAATGATTATGTGCACACATGAAACAACAATTAGATCAAATGTAAAAGAGAGGGAAAGACTAGGTTATGGGATATTACAATTGTGCGGAGTAAAACTCCCATTGTCCTAGATACTACCTAAATTAACCCAAATACTAAGGGTTTCAAATCACATTCAATTTTCCCTTAGGGAATGTGCATGATCAACTCGCATGGTATGCTAGAATGACTTTCACTTAGGTCCTTCTTTGATCGAGCATGTAATGTCTAAATGTAATAGCTGAGTATTATGTAAAGTTTTGAGATTTAATATTGATTGATTTTATGTAATTATGTGCCAAAAGAGTAAGTTTTAGATGTAAAATGCATTTTGAGGCTCTTTATATAGAAGGAAAATTGATTTGAATAAAATACCTTGTTTGTTGTCCAACAAGTCATAAATAAGGGATAAAAACTTGAGAGAAGACTTAAGATAATGTTAAGACCCAAAAAATGGGATAAAATGACCATCAAACATTATATCCATAATTGGACATGAGCACCATATGGCTCTACTATCCTAAAAATGGTGTAGTATCTTAAGGCCAAAAAGCATAGTTAAGACCAAATCGGATAGGCCAAGGGCCTCTGTGACCAAGAGGAGGTGACTTAGGACCACTGGGGGTGTAATAAATAAGGAAGATAAGACATAAGAAAGATCAAAAGACCCAAAATGACTATGTGAACAAGGGCTATATTCATCACTATGACCTTCATGTGAAAGAGCAATAAAATACATAATACTTGTGGTTGCTTGACCAAATTAGGGTGTATACATTTCCCCCCCTTTTATTCTATTAATGTAATAAAATGAAAGTACTAGAGTAAAATAAAAAGAGGAACACACATCTATTCTTACCTATGTGTATGTGTTCTAGACTTGGCTCATTTCTTGGCCAAAGAAGTGGATAGGAGATGGAGTTAAATATGTGAAGAGGAACTCCATAATATGTATGTCCTCTATACTCAATCTAAATAATGAATTAAATCATGTGTACTAAAACCCTATTTCACCCCACCTTCATATCTAGACTGGATATGAGTATGTAAACTAAATGTGTGGAGAAGCAAGGCTTGCTTGCCTCCACTCTGGTATGTGTATTGAATCTGAGTATGTAAACTAAATATGTGGAAAAATAAAGCCTGCTTTCCCACACTCTAATGTGTGTATTGAATCTGAGTATGTAAATTGAATATGTGGATAAACAAAGCATGCTTAACCCTACTCTGATGTGTATACTGAATCTAATCATGTAAATTTGATTTAGGAAATAATTTAGGTGACAATTCGAGTGATGATTCTACCCCAATTGATTATATAACTTCTGAGAGCCATAACTTTTGCACCATAGCTCTGATTGACTCCTCTTTTTTAGATTTAAAAGGAATGACTTGTAGATTGAGATAGAAAAATTTAGATTTTTTTATATGGTCCCTAAACCATCACCAAAAAAGTTGGAGAAAATGATTTTGAGTTAAACCTACCAGCCTACCTTGGTCTGCATCCAATATTTAACCTGGAGATCCTCATTCCATATCATCCCCCTCTACAAGACACTTCAATCATAGTAGAACAACTGGATAATGATGAGATTGATCCATAATTTTTTTCTCAAATGGAGGATCATATTGTGGACACCTAGATGAAGACAACAAGAGGACGCTCTATTCTGCTTTATCAGGTGGTCAAAATGGACCAGCTTAGCCACCAAGGTGTGTGGCTTACAGAGAATCAAATCAAGACACAAGTACCACACTTGATGATAAATATTGATTTAATGGGTACCATTACTTCTCAAGGAGGGAGGAATGATCTAGGCAATAATTTAGGTGACTATTTGGGTGACGATTCTACCCCAATTAATGATGGAACTTTTGGGAGCCATAACTTTTGTACCATTGCTCCAATTGACTCCCCGTTTGAACCATTGGAAAGATAAAAATGAGGAAAACACATTGAGTGTAACTAAACTCTGCTTGATGGGTTTTGACCCTTAAAAACCCAATGGAATTGTCTCAAATTTAAATTTATTTAGTGTAATCTAAAAATAGTAAGTTTCTAAAAATAGTAATTCCTCAAATTTTATATTGTTATGAATCATGGAAGTTGAATCACTTAATCTCCCTCAATATTGGTGACCTTAAACATCATCCTCCTACCTTAGACAATGTGTATAAATGAATATGTAACCCAAAAATCAAATCAAACATCTCTTCCCAAAGATAAGCATATGTTTGTATTTGCAGTCTTGAGTAATAAAACATCTCTTCTCAGAAAAATTATTGTTACTATGTTATTTTTGTGTTCTTGAAATATCTTTCAATAAAAACTTCTAAGTTTTAGATCAAAATAGGGTATAGTGGAAGGTTGTGTATCAACAGTTATAGATGGTTATGTGACCCAAATTGGTGAAATCCTAGTGACATCCTAGTGATGATTTGATTTTAACTTAGTAATTTGAAAATAGACATCAAGGACATGTGTTCTATATTATGCCCCCAATCTTGATATCTACACAATGTAGTTGTGTATATGAACATATGTATATTTGATTCACACTATATATCTACATAAAATTTTATATCTACATCAAACTAGTGTATCTGAATATTTGTATCTCTGAGTCAAACTATATATCTGTATAAACCTATATATCTACATCAAACCTATTTATTTAGATATATGTATCTCTAAGTAGAACCATGTGTCTGAGTATATGTATCTTAGTGAACTTGTGTTTCTAAATATTTTTATCTAAGTGAAGCTTTATATCTAAGTGAACCTATATATCTACATAAACCTATGTATTTGAATATCTATACCTATGAGTAGACCTATGTGTCTAAATATTTTTATATGAGTGAATCTATGCACCTAAATCTCTATGCCTAAAGTAATATATGTGTATTTACCCCATTTTTGGTGAGAGAGTTGAGATTGAGGTAATTATGTCTAACCAAAAATGGTAATGATCAAATGTTTTGGTGTTGATTAGTGGGGGTGTTTTAATTTTTGATATTTTATTTATTGTGATGAAGTTGATTGTTGAAATTGGTAATGGGATAGACATTTGGTCTATATTGATTTTATTATAGTAAAATTGGGTTTGTCATTTTGTATATTTTAATGTGATCAAGATATTGGTTTAACCAATGTAGGGTGAGGCACATTAAGATCAAGTCCCATGTGCAAGAAATAGTTTGAAAATCAATGTTATAACTCTCTAGATATCGTGTTGTGAAGAAGTTGGTATTAGTTTGTGAAATTGGCATGTACTCTCAACCTTAGTAAGGTGGAATTTGATAAATGTGACTTAAACACATTATTTGATTAGTTTTATAATTCATTTGAATCATTTGAGTTGAGAGTAATTGTTTGTTTTGTGCTAGAGAATATGCTGATGAGATAAGGAGTGACTTTGACTCAATATGAGGATGTGGAGGTGCTTATTCAGGAAAGAGAGGAGGTTATCTTGGTATAGAGAAAGTAATTTTTCCTATTTTTTTCATTTTTAGTATAGTTTTTACTATTTTTATTGAAAATTTGGTAGTTTTGGGACATTTTTTAGAAAAGTGGTGTTTTTATCCTATTATTGGCACTAGTGTCTTGGATACAATGCTCTTATCCAATGGTACTATCTTGTATGTAATGCTAGTGTATAGTAGGCCTTATTTATGATGCTTATTATTATTTTTGCTTATGTTATTGTCTATTAATCTTATATTTTTCATTTATAATGTTAGATTTGGTTATATTTTTGTAAGTTAATTTATGCATGAGATAGTTTCAGAGTCATCAAATGACGGAGACATTATAGGGTCTACCCTAGATAGAAAATGAGATGGTCATCGTAGAGAGAGCTGGTTTAAGTCACATGGCATCCTTAATTTGATTCCCTAAGATAAACACATGATGATTCCACTATGTGAGAGGTGGGATGCAGATACCTACATGTTTTGGTTACCTATCAGGGAGATGACTATCACCTTGGAGGATATGTTTATGATCCTCTGGTAACATATTACATGTCAAAAAGTCATATTATAGGAGGATACTAGGGATTGAGCCATATAATGGGTTTTTAGGTATTTTATACTATGTTTGTAGGGACTTATTATACAAGGAGCCACAAATATATATTGTTGTCACTAATGATCATAATAGATGTTTTGTATACACATAATATTTTCAAACTTTTATCAATTACTGATGCTCTCTATCTTGAAAGAACCTATCAGGTTTTAATATCTCTAAGTTCATGCCTTAAGGGGTGAATCAAGAAAGGGATGGGAAAACCATTGGTGCTTCATAATATTTTTTATCCCTTTTACCACTTATTATCTACACACTTGTCTCCTAAAAAGCATATCCCTAAGCTTATTCTTCTCTCTTGTATACTCTTCCATTCATTTCCCATGTTTTATTCCCCTTTTCCTAACCTAGATCCCATTTTGATAGTTCACATTACTAGGTCAATTGGGTTGACCTTGTACTCTTATGGGTGAAATTCATTTAGCGTCTAGGTCAGCTCTTCCCTAACCAAGCCCATGACCTAGTGAGTTTTTATCCATATAAGTACTAAGTTAACTGGGTTAACCCTATCAATTCAAAATTTTGGAAGGGCTTAGGATTAAATATATCTATATAAAATATCATTTCACCATTATTTAGAGAAAAGAAGAATAATTAAGATATATTACACATATGCTTATCCACCATTCTACTTGAGGAACAAGTTTAGGGTTTCATACTTTCTTTGGAGATACAAGTCTTGTCTTATGGAGAAGTCTTTTAGATGTATTGATAGGTTGTGTAGCCTATACCTGATTTATCTTTTTCATCTTTACATACCACAAAAAAATCTTGTGAAGCACCTTGGCCAAGGGAGATATTGAGGCTTAGTGGGTTCATCTTCAATGGCAAGTATTCCAAAATTTGTTCCTCTTTTGTAAGAGTGTACAGATATGCATTTATAATTCTCTTCCATGCATTGGGATTTTATATACATTGACATGAGTATATGTATTATATGCATGTTTACTTTTAGTGTCTATTACTCCCATTTTTTTCAAAAATCTATGGTGAGCACTATATTAGACTTTACTTTACTTGTTATTAGTTTAGTGAATATGAAACCATAGGTCTTAGTTAGGGTTATTACTTAGTTGTGCTTGACTAGATGCTTTGAAACCCTCCATAGTATTATTATTGTGATAAGAGATCCCATAATTATGTCTAGTGGATCCACATATTGGTCATGTTCCTGATTATCTAATGTATCCCCCATTAGAAGTGCAAGTAGGATCTATCTTTTCTGAGTTAGGATTGATTTATAAACTTGATGCATTTCTAGTTGCATACATTCTGATGAACTTGACATGAATCTAACCCTTATAAGTTTTCTTTCACATTTTTCATTTTCTATAATTTTATTTTTCATTTTTCTATATTTAATATACTAGGTTGATAAGGATGGTATAGTTTGTAACTTTTGTGCATAGGTTTAACACATAGTCAAATAAAAAATGACTCTATTCTATTTGTATAGGTCTTCATTAGATACAAGCTATTAGGATGAACATGTTGACATAGTACTGATAAAACATACTAGGTTGACCAGGTTGGCATACTCTTATAGGTTTCCATAAAACATACTAGGTTGACCAGGGTGATATAGTCATCTTCACAAGTTCCATTAAATAAGGAACTACAAAACTAGGTTGACCTAATAACCATATTTGGTATAATTTTCAATTAAAAATCAAGGTACTTCAACAATATCACATTCCTTAGCATCTTCTAACCCACCAAGGTTCCTTTCTCTCTTTCTCTTTCATATTAGTTATTCCTTGCAGTTCTATTTTTCATAGTTTTCAGTCTTTAAAACTGCCCTCATATAACAAACTAGGTTGACCTAGTCGACCTAGTTCTATATTATGTATTTTATCTGAAAGACTAGGTATACACTATCAACATAGTTCTTAAAGACCCTTGCTTCAACAATACAATAATAACACTGTCATCTAAACCAACATTGTACTATGTTTTAAATTGGAATTAACATCTATATGCTAGTAATTATTTCACACTTTCATTTTTAATTATTTTCATGATTAGAATAGATCACATAGTCTAATTAGGTGTTTTTTTAATATACCAATTAGTTTCAATATTTTTATTTTTCTTGCACACACTACCAAATCATATAATTTCAAAACACATTTAAACAATTGTCTACCCAAGGCCTACCTACTTGGATATCATCACCAAGGGGGAAATTGACTTGGTTTTCTGGCTAAGTATAAACATGTGGTTAATATTATATATTGGAAAATCATCTGACACTCTTATCACTATGGTATTGTGAAATGAGGGGGTAGGTCCCAATACCAAGCCAATACCATTACCAACATATATCCCTTTTAACCTAAATATCTTGAAACCATCCATAAATTGATTTCTAGTTACCTACTTTCAGCCAACTTCTTTATCACACTTAAAACAACACTATAATAATATAAATATATTTAGGATGACCACTTAGTTAACATTTACTTTCAAGTTGACTACTTGCTCTTTACTCATTGTATGTTGTATTACAAAAAAAATCATTAGTAAATGTTGGTGCAAGGTTTTGTGTTATGTGCCTCAATTAGATCATACTCATTGGCCTAATTGATTATGTGTTTACTTATATTTATTGCTTTCAAAGTATATTATAAAATTTTATCCCTATTTTAGTACACTGCCATTCTATTCGATGCAATCTCTTATAGACTATTTATTTCCCTACCTATAGTACTGAGTCAACTTGGTTGAGCCAATATTTTTCTCTGCCTCTCAAGATATAGTACTAATTTGACCCTATTGACTTTGTATCCTTATCAAGGTACTTTCTATCTTAGGTTACAGTACTAGGTCAACCTTGTTAACTCTGTATCCTTATTTTATTAGTTTTTAGACCCTATTTTTAGTACTAGGTTGACTTAATAAACTCTATACTCTTATCTACCCCTTTGTATTTCTTTGGTTTTGCATCACCTTTGTCTTTCCTAATCCCTCTCGTTCATCATGAACTTCTTATTTAAAGATAACACATAGTTTAATTTAATAGAAATGATGAATCTTACCAACCCTAATAGGTTCTCCCATAAGCAGCTTGTGGCTCCTATTTTGGATGAAAGAAATTTTCATATATCCATTCACACAATAAATTATGGGACCCCTCCCTATTATTATTCATTTAATAATACTCTCTTCTTACTTGAATATCAAATTGAATTAGAATATACACCTAAAATACTCTTCTTCATCTCTAAGTTTTGTCAACATCAAGGAAAGGATCCTTCTACCATTTACCAACTCATGATAAGTAGTCACATTGAGGAACCTCATTCACCTTATCCCACATTCTCACATGGATTTGGGGATACTAGATTCTTTTCTTCTCGTCATTTTCCTTTTATTTTAACCCCTTCTTATATAATGACTTCTTATTCTTTGACTTCCTATACCTCCATGCCTAGTATCTCTACTAACATGGTAGGTTCTACATCTAGTGGGACTCTTCTAAGACCCACTCTTCTCAATTGTTCCACTAGTGTATCTTTTGCTACCTATGGTAATCATGCCTCTATTGTTGCTTCTTATCATCCATTTACTAGTCCATCTTTTGCCACATAATCAAATTATGCCACTAGTGATTCACTTACTAATAGTTCTTCTCAAGATCCTACTAACACCCATAGTGATACCCAAGACACTACTTTCAATTCTAATGCTTCAAACAATGACAACAATGCAACTCAAACCCACTAACTCATATTACAAACTCTTAATCAAATGAATTATTTTCAAGCTAAAAATCAAATCAGATGATGCAAATGTAAAATCACCTTATCCATATTCAAACCCACCCTCAATAGATGCCATGGGGCATACATAATCAAAATGTTCCCCCACCTTCTCTTCATGATTCCCATGTTAATATTATTCCTCAACCTTCTCTTTTAAACAAGATAATCAATCATATTTAAAATGAAGCTCTTACATCTCAAATTACAAATATCAATATAGGAGGTATCACCCTTACCATTTATTACAATATGTCACTTGATCCTACCCTTCATCTAAAAACATTTGTAAATCTACATAAGGAATGGTTCAAACTAAATACCTTTACCACTACCAATATATTATAAAAAATTCTCATGGGTGATGCTTTAGATTGGTACAACCAACCTAAAACTCATTCTATTACCAGTTTGAAAGACTTAGTAAATGCTCTAGTCCAAGAGTTCTAAACTATTGATCTCCCTGAGAATACCTTGGCCCATTTTATAAATTGTAATCAACTTGAGACTAGAATGACCCAAGATTTTTTTAAATGATGGAAGACTTTGTCTAAAAAAAGTAGACATAATATGGTAGATGATAACCTCTTTCATTTTTTTACCAATGCTCTTTTTCCCAAGTTGTAATATCAGGTCTAGACTCCCTCTCTATATACTTTAGAGGAGGCTATTGACCAAGCTAAGCATAAATATTTCCTTATGTATCAACTTGATCCATCCCAACCTTCTATGGGTACTCACATGTTACTTAAAAACAAGAATCATCATGTGACCAATGATGGTATCATGGACTCTTATGATACCATTCACCCTATTCAAGTTGTTATTCCTAACCAAACTTTGGAACAAGCTTCCCCTCCTAACCAATTCACCATCTTCATTTCTCTTCAACCAAAAATATCAATGTTCATAAACTTTTATCCTCAACATAATTACTAAAACATCTACCAAAGCCTTTTCCATGAGAAATTGATCCCACTCATCCTATGAAATCTTGGTATGATCCCAATAATTTTTTTCATTCTCATGAGACCTATAGGTAGCTTTGTAATTTGGCTATGTATTTTCTTCTTGGTCCCAATTTTGACCATTATTATATCATTAGTCAATGCCAACAAGCCTATGACATTTATTTTAAATCCAATGAAACACATAATAAATCTCAAGCTTTGAATCAAGCTAATGCTCATTTGTCTATCTATAAATATCCTCTTAAAAATTTCTAAGATACCAAATACAAACCTACCCCTTATACCAATAATGTTGATTGTATTCTTAACCCAAATCTTGAAGAGAATGTGTATAATATGACTAACATGAAAAAGGTGGTTGTTTTTGTTGATCCTCAACCCATCTACCTTGCTCTATTGTTTCACACATTTCATGTTATCCAAGTTTCTTCTCCAACTCACTTAAATGAGTTGGGTCAAGATTACCTTATATCTTTTGATGAACCAATTCCAACACCTCCCTTGTATAACACTTCCCATTCTATATCTAGCATCCCTCCATCTTCTTTACCCAACACCAATGACACCCAAGCTTCTATCAACACCTCTTATAATCTATCTCAAACAACACATGAATCAACTATTTCATCCTATAAACATAATATACAAACTTATATTTTAACCAAACCTTTTACCTCTTATCAACATAAATTCACATGTACTTCAGCTTCTCCTTCTAAGGACCTCCTTTAACAATATGTGCCTCTTTCCAATAATATTCTTATGGGTTATGATGAGTTGGATCCTATAATGAAACTCACTAATCTCCCATATCAAATCCCATTTATATAACTTATGAGGACCTCTCTACATCATCATAACCATCTCATGCATATTTTGTTAAACATCCCTCATCCTCCCCTAGTAGGATGTGAAGCAACCTTATCTAGATCAAAAGATAGCATATTACAATAAGGTGAAGAGATGTCCATACATGTTGAAGAAATAATGTACACTTCTCTTTCCCTCACATTTCTCATTACTTTCATGATCCTTGATGAGAATCTTCTTTATATGGATGATCCTCCTATTTTCATTAGAGTCCAAATTGGAGATATCTAGGTCAAATGTGGCTTGATTTATGAGGCTTATATCACTTGCATTGGCTCTCTCAATTTTACCAAAACCCTTAGATATTTTGAATGTAATATTAAATCCACATGCAACACATGTCAAGGCTATGAATGAAGGCAAATGCCTCCTTTAGGTTATATGTGGCTCCCCATTACCATCCCACCTATCACTATTCATGTGAAGGTGATAATATTTAACTTTATTCTATCTTACAACATTTTTCTTGGTAAGCCATGGACTCATCATATGAGAGCAGTTGCCTCTTCCACTTGCCAATGCATTAAATTTCCTCACAATGGATCCATTTATAAGATTTAGGGTGACACTAACCCTTGAAATTTAAAATAATTCCAAGATCAGGGTGTATTCAAGATTCCTACATTTGAACATTTGCCAAACATTCAATTTCATGAATCTCAACATTTTAGCTTTCCCATAAATTCCACTCAAGATTATAATGGTCATCCCAAATTCATTAGGAATATTCCCCCCAACCTCCTAGATTTTGAAGATGATGAGCCTGACGAGATCAATCTCAAGATTAAAACTTTTGATCCCTTAACTCATCTCATCTCTTAGCTTTTTGCTTCTTTGTAACCTCATTCTCATCAACCACTTTATTATAACATTCCTATTGTCTTAACTAAGACTCGACATTCCATTCATCACACCACATCAGATGAAAAGATCATTTATACCTACACCATTGATCTTCATACACCTGATTATGATGATGGTTATACCTTAGATGATCCATTCTTAGGAGGTCTTATTTAGGCCCATGATGTTGAGATTATTTGATATCATTGCTCTTTGCTTCAATATTTTAGTATATCTTCTCATACTCCATCATATATCATTCTTAATTTTAGTAGTTTTCCTCTTTATCATTGGGTAAAGGTGGTGTGGACACCTTTAGTTTTTGAAGAACCTCATATGAGTATGTTTATGGATTGTGTTATGACTAGTCCGTATCACTTTGCTAGGTACCATGACCCTTATAGTTTACTTATCCCTAAGATGTGTGCGACTCTCCTTCAGCCTTCTATGAACCCCACCCTTACCTTAGTAGATCCTAGTTTAGATCCCATTCCTACTCTTATTTCAGTTGAGTCTCTTCCTAATTTTGATCCTATCACTCCTACAATTGATCCTTATCTAATATCTCCACTAGTCCCACCTTCTCTTGGTGATGGTTTGTTCCCTTTGCCACAGCTAGCTCATTTTCCCACCAAATAGGTTGATTAGCCTTATTTTGAAATTTATAAAGTTACCAGTCATTATAATAGAGATTATTCCCTATACCAAGATCCTTTCACTTTTGTTACACTTCCTCCTATGAGTACATCTCCCAAGATTATTCATAGGCATATATGTTGCTTCCATGACATAGATAACCATTCATCCATGCATTACCATAAGCTATTATAATATATTAACACTTTGCATCCCAATACTCCCTAGCCCTTAGACAAAGCTATACCTCCCTCAAAGGTACTACCTAAGTATATTCCTAAGTATGGAGAGATATATTATCTATAGCACTAATGTCACACACATCACACTGATCATTACCACATCCTTTAACAACATCTTAAAGATCACCTCTTAACCATTCCTACACCTTCTACCATTCCTCCCACAAGTTGTTCTCACAAGAAGGCTCCCCTTCTTCCCCCATGGTTCCACCTCCTATGGTTCCATATCCTCCTATGGTCCCTTATTTACCTCTTATTACTCTACCTGTGAATCCTTCACTTATGGACCTTCCTTCACCTATGGATCCTTCTCCACCCATGAGTTCCTCACCTGTGGATCCTTCTCCACCTATGAGTCTCTCACTTATGGCTCCTTCCCCATCATTAATCCCTTCATCTCCTATAGAAACCACTCCCATGCATTATCCTGAGCATCCCTTGGTTGATAGTCTTCCTCAACATGATCCTTCAAGCATTCATACCTTTTAAATTGAAGAGATTCACCATGAAGTATTTTCCTATATTTTGTTGAAGATCAATGAGACATTAGCTATAGTTCAGATTCAACTTCATAAAGACTTATCATATGTCATGGATAAAGTGTGTGGATAAATATGTTAGTACTTATGAGCACATAGATGATGTTCCTACATTTTCATTTGGATTAGATGTCTTCTCTAATTTTATCTTAATTTATTTGTTATATCATTTGACATTATGTCAAATTATTATCTATTTTACATGGTGACTTTAGTTTTGCACTTTATATTGCTTATGATGTCATTATGATGTCTTATGGATTTGTTCTTTATCATTGAATTCTTTTTCTTTGTGAGTTCATTTCTTTTGATTACCTTGTTATTTTGATTGTTTTCTCTCTTATCTCTATAAACATGGGCAATTATTATTATGACTTGGTTATACAAACCTTGCTCCCTTTAGTCATTCCTTCTTTACCAAGTGATTAGTTAGTAGACAATTCATCTCATTATAATTTTCTTTTACCAATCCACTTTGGATATCCTTTATTCCCCTATATTTCCTTTCATAAAATAAGCATATACATGGTTGAGACTTGAGATAGCATGTTGGTTCATAGTTAAGCCTAAGTGTCCTAGTCAATCTTGTATTTGGTTATCACTCATTTAGCCAAAGCCTAAAGATCATTTATGTGTATCAATCTATCTCTCATAGTGGGTCATTTCAAGTCTGTATGGAGGAGGAATCTTAAAAATCCATAAAAATATTCAAAATTCAAATCATTTAATAAAAGGCAATGATCCAAAAGGCAACATTCAAAATTATCAAAAGTCAAATCACATTAAAAGACATGATTTAAAGCACATATCTTTCTAATTGAATCTCAAACTACATAGTTGGCCTCACAATAGAGCCGAGGTCCATTGGGGTGTGGTAGGATAGTAGATTAAAAAGGAGAATAAAAAGTCTTTTGGTGCTACCTACTTTATCACACAAGTACCTAATCTTCATAGTATATCGACAGCTCTGTAAGGGATCTTGAGGAACAAGGAACACATCATGGGAAGGTAGGCCCATTTTAATTTTATTAAAAAAAAAAAAAACTAATTGCATGAGTTGATATTAGTAGCACACTTATTTTCCTACACAGTTTTGTGTTTATAGCGAACAAGTATCCTCTATTTATTGATGGTCACTAGTCACTTAGTGTCTTCTCATGTCTTCTAAGGTCTTCTCATAAGATTCCTAAGTTATGATTTTTACATTCCATTTTTCACTGCCTACAATCCTAATATTTCCTCTTGAGAAATATTGTTTTTTTCACTAATCACTCCCCTAGGGATTCCATTTGTGAGTTTTATTGTAAGACATTAGATAAGGCCTGACCTTCCTCTCAAATTATCAATTTTTTAGCATACCATTGCAAAAATTCCCTTTTAACCAGATTTTCACATTATTTCCACCTCATTGGTGTTCCCTTTGTAAATTGTAGTTTAAGACCATATATAGGACTTGGCCTTCTTCACAAAATTTTCCAATATCCAAGTCACAATAAAATTACATGTGTCAAATATGAGATAAGATGTAATTGATTATGAATTACACATCATTGACATGTTTCCCATTTTGATTTAGTATGTTTTGTTCTTAATTCATCAATCTTTCATTGTTATCTTCTTATTTTATGATTGCATGTAAGAATCCAACTAATTTTCTTGAGTTTTTCATACAACCCAAATTAAATTAGTGTGATCAACTTAAGACCCATTTACCGATTTTTGTTTCTCTTTTATACTTTCCAACATGATTTAGTATGATTGATTGACTTAATTTATTTGTTTTTATACCATTTCTCTTTTATGTGTTTTTTACTTTATTACATTATTTTCATACTTCCCAACATGATTTAGTGTGATTTTACTTGTTTTAATTTGGTGACAAAATCTCTTTAGCATGGTTTAAAAATAACTTTTTATCCTCTTATTTACCATTATTTGGTTTCTTATACTTAATCATTTTATTGTTATTAAGCATTTCCCCATGTGAAATAGTGTGTAGTACATTTATTTTTGATTAATTATATTTTACCAAAGTCCTTTTTCTCACGTGTCTTTTTAACCATGCATGTATCATACATAATGCTAGAAAATAAGCCACAACACATATATTTACTATAACATTTACAACAAAATATAAATACATGTGCTAGAAAGAAATATATCTATGCATCCATAACCACAACCACAATACAAACACATAAGCTCAACATCCAACTATCAACATAAGATATCTCTATATATATACCATGTGTTTTTGATACAAAATACAAAAATACATCACTCTATCTCTAAGGCTAGGCTCTATCATGTCTATCTCATGGGTTGACCACGCTAACCATAGATTCCTTAGATAGTCCCCTCTAAATGGTACACTATAAATAAGATGTCCAAGATCTCAACCCTATCACCTATCCCTATAGGTTGGCCACTTGGGCCTATACCTATCCTAACTACATTATGATAGCCAAATGTGTGGCTCTCTCCTAAGCCAAGGCCTGATAGGCCTATGCCTCTCCTTCTCCCACCCTTGTTGGTGGATATAACTCCTCTACATGCACTTATAATCACCTCACAACCTCTCTTTATAGTCTAAACTAACTTGCCTAAACTAGGGTAGATGTTACTATAGGATCATCTAATATGGTCAGGTCATATGGTGTCAATGCCTCATCTAAGATATCATGGAGTGCTCCCCTCACTAGGGATCCCTATCTGGTCTACTCTTCCTCTAAAGGATTTGAAAAATTAAAACAAGATAGATGTTAGATCATAGACATATCTCAAAAGCTATCTATCTACAATCTATCAACAAAATCTTATACAATTATTATTCTATTTTCAAAAACTTAAACAAATTTCAAACCACTTATTACCTATCTAGATGTCACCTATCATTGTCTCACCATCTTCTCAATCATCAAGCACAGTCTCTTCATTGGCTCATCCGCTAAGTACCTCATTCATGGGATGCCTGAAACATAATGCAAACCTTAGGGTCACCACATATGCCCATCTCAAACCTTACCTCAATGGTACTTCTATAGACCAATTCTACCCTAGGTTGATTGATGGGTCATCTTGGATGACCACCCTCTATGATCTCTCTTTCCACTAGCATATATATTAGTGGTGTGACTGAGGTGATCAATGTTCCTCCTATTATGGTTTTAGTTATGGTACTTATGACACTCCTACATCCACATCCATATCCTCTCTAGCTATTGGTTATCATGCTTGACCTGTCCATGTCTCTCATGCCATGGTTTGATCTTTGATCTCATAATTGGTGGTCCCTCTCCTCCTCTCCCCCTCATCTCTCTCACATGTCTATCCTAAAATATGGGCACCACTATAAGAGACACCAAGTGAGGGATTTTGAAATATCTTGGTAAGTGTGCCACTAGATGTTATTTTATCCACATGGTTAGTGGCTTATGATATGTGCTTATGCCAACTCTAGTACCAACATCCTCCAACTTGGCCAAACTATCATGATGTGTGTATATAGTTATCATATGATATCTACTTGTATGACTATCTATAATGGTGGTATGTGGGGCATGTCCCACACCACCTGATCCTACCTCGATCTTTGCACTTGAGGCAACCAATCATCGACCACATGGAGTAACCCAGTTGGTTGATACATTGAGAAAATCTCATATATCTAAGCACTCCTATAGTCTTCTTCACTATGGACAACATCCAATACATATCATACATGATCTATACCTATATGATATGACCTAGGTCATATAATTCTCCTTGCTCAAAAATAGATTGGCACAAAGCTATTGCATATAGCAATACCTTACCATCTGACTTGTGACACAACACTCATGATATCACAAGTCCTATCACCACCTTTCAAATATCCAAAAATATGGGCTTTATAAACATAAAAAAGGCTCAACCTCAGACCTAGATATATCCTATCCAATCAATTCCCCATCAGGCTAATTCTCATCTCTCTTCCTACCCATTTGGTATCCCCATGATCATTGGTGTCCCTCCTATTAGAATTATACATCATAGACATCCTCTAGCAAATACCCACCTCGATGGTATCTAAATCCAACACCCAACTAAAGGTATTAGTCAAACACTCCTAAACTCCTAGGAACATGAATACTAGATTTGCACTTAGTAACACTCAACACATCTCCATGATGCCCCTTAAGCCTAGTATGACTAACCTAGGTTGGTCCTCCTCTATCAGGTGACAATTCAGGTGACAATTCAGGTGACTGGTCCACCACAATTGATCATGGAACTTCTGGGAGCCATAACTTTTGCACCATAGCTCTAATTGACTCACTATTTGAACAATTGGAAAGCTAATAATGAGGGGAATGTCATGAGATGGAATTGATATTTTATCAATGAAGTTTGACCCTAGAAAACCCAATGGAAGTGCCCTAAATTTCAATTTTAGTAGTGCAGTCTAAAAATAATAAGTTTCTAAAAATAGTAATTCCTCAAATTTTGTATTATTGTAAATTGTGGAAGTCAATCCACTTAATCTCCCTCAAGATTGGTGACCTTAAACATCCTCCTCACACCTCCAAAACATGTATAAATGAAGATGTAACCTGAAATGTAAATTAGACATCTCTTCTCACAAATAGGCATATGTTTGGGTCTATAAATTTGATCAATAAAACATCTCTTCTCAAAGATAACATTATTTGAATTGTGTTGTTCTTATTTATTGAATTATCTTTCAACCAAAGCTTTCAAGTTTTGGACTAGTGGTATTAGAATAGTTTGTCTTTAGAGTGTATGATCCCAAGGATGAGGTCAGATTACATGAAGCTTGGGTGGAAAATAGAACCAATAGACTCTCCACCTATTCGCTCCAAATGACTTCAAATGGCAGACAACACTGAGACATCTGATCCTTTTAAGGAAATGGTGAATGAATCTCTCCAATAGTAGTAAGAATAAATACTACAATAATTCACTCAAATTCTCCAACAAATCTTGATGGGAAATTCTGGCTCCTCATTTACACCCCCACATCCTTTCAGTGCCCCAACACCCTTCAAGGTTTAGGTGAATTTTGATATCCCTACATTTGAAGGCAAAATCAATGCTGATGTAGTAGAAAATTGGTTGGATCAATTATCATCTTATTTTTCTATAAATAAATTCACCAATAAAGATAAGATTACTTTTGCTCTTCTGAAAGCATCATTACCTATCCAAAATTCATGAGAAGTGTACAAAAAGAGATTTAGTGTAGATGATATTGGACTTGAGATAGAACCTACATGGGATGATTTCATAGAAGCTGTAAAGGAAGAATACTACCCCATTGGAGCATATGACGATTTGTATATAGAGTGGAAACAACTTCACTAAGGTAAGGAATAGTCTGTTTAAGATTACACTGACATTTTTCATTCTCTATCTGCGAGATTGGGCATCCAAGAAAGTGAGAAACACAAGGTTCTCAAATATCATGGCAGATTACAATGGTACATATGGGGAGAAATGAAACTCTTCAATTTAGAAACCATCAGTGAGGCATAAAAGTTCACAATGAAGATTGAGCAGAAGCATAGAAGAATGAATATGAAGAGTCAGCCTTCAAAATGGAAAAGTGACAAAGAAGGTCAAACACGAGGCTGAAATTGGAAGCAAAAGGAAGGAAAGACTGGGAAGTGGTGTGATTATCACAAGTCTAGAACTCACTCCAAATAAGAATGTTGAGAAATCAAGTCCCTACTTTCTAAGTCACAATCCTCAACATTTACTGCTCTACCTCATACAGACCCTTCAGTTGAAGAGGTTAAAGAATAAATTGTAGGTGTTGATCCTGAAGCTATTATTGCTTCATCACAGACCCATGAGGAGAGGCTAGATGACAAGGAAAGGTTATTTCACTCTAAGTTATGGGTAAAAGGTAAGCCTCTACATTTCATTCTTGATAATGGAAGTCAAAAGAATTTAATCTCTGTTAGTGTTGTGAAAAGCCTAAATCTATCCATAAAGCCTCACCCAAAGCCATATAGTATTGGATGGTTGAGTCTAGGGGGAAACCTCCATGTCACCCACCAATGTCTTCTCTCCTATGCAATAAAACCTTTCCAAGATGAGGTCTTATGTGATGTGGTCATTCTAGATGTTTGTGATGTACTCTTTAGTCAACCATTCATGTATGATAAACATGGAATCTATGAATCAAGAAGTTGAAGGATCACTCTCACTCTTGGAACATGGTGCTATAGGGTACCAGAGGTACCACCTTCTACATCTCTCTCTGATTAGTGACAAGAAATTTGTTCTCATGGTAGTCAAGCCAAAAGAATCCAAAAGGGCTAATGTTACATCCCTGACTACACAAAAATAGAATCAAATAGATACCAAGCTAAAGAATTTCATGGCCTTCCATCCATAGACTGATGGTTAGATAGAAATGGTGAATAATCAGGCCCTCCATAGTTCCATAAATCACATTCCATTCCAAGTATGCATCAAGAATCAAATTGAATTAAAACTACCACACTTGATGAAAAATATTGATGCAATGGGAACCATTTCTTCTCAAGGAGGGAGGAATGATCTAGGCAACAATTCAGGTGACGGGTCCACCCCAATTGATGATAGAACTTCTGGGAGCCATAACTTTTGCACCGTAGCTCCAATTGACTCACCGTTTGAACCATTGGAAAGATAATAATGAGGGGAATGTTGTGGGATGGAACAAAGATTTTATCAATTAAGTTTGACCCAAAAAACCCAATGAAAGTGACCTAAATTTTAATTTTAGTAGTGCAGTCTAAAAATAGTAAGTTTCTAAAAATAGTAATTCCTCAAATTTTGTATTATTGTAAATCATGGAAGTCAATCCACTTAATCTCCCTTGAGATTGGTGACCTTCCACATCCTCCTCACACCTCTAAAACATGTATAGATGAAGATGTAACCTGAAATGGAAATCAAGCATCTCTTCTCAGAGATATACAAATGTTTGGGTCTAGAAATTTGATCAATAAAACATCTCTTCTCAGAGATAACATTATTTGAATTGTGTTTTTATTATTTATTAAATTTTCATTCAACTAAATATTTCAAGTTTTGGATCACACCACCTTTCAAATATCCAAAATATGGGCTCTATAAACATCAAAAAGGCTCAACCTCAGACCTAGATATATCCTATCCAATCAATTCCTCATCAGGCTAATGCTCATCTCTCCTCCTACCCATTTGGTATCCCCATGATCATTGGTGTCCCTCCTATCAAAATTATACATCATAGACATCCTCTAGAAGATACCCATCTTGATGGTATCTAAATCCAACTCCCAACTAAAGGTATTAGTCAAACACTCCTAGACTCTTAGGAACATGACTACTAGATTTTCACTTAGTAACACTCAACACATCTTCATGACTCCCCTTAAGCCTAGTATGACTAACCTACGTTGGTCCTCCACTATCAATCACTCTAATAAATCTAGTTTCCAAGAATAATCCACTAATCACCATAATCTAAAACATCCTTAAAACCATCAAACAACAAAATATGTATTATAACTCCATGTCACTTATAATAAAATACATTCTTTTTAAATTTTAACAAAAATAAACCTCAATTTGCTTTAATTTATTCATTTTTGACCAATTTCACCTATTTTTAGCCTGCTTGGCCATTTCAATACTTAGTTAAATTGGGCCTTACATGTACTATTTCATCTAATTTCTTGCATTTTAGTACTATATCAGCCACTTAGTCACATACTAAGTTGACCAAATAATACTGGGTCAACCCTGTGGACTTAACAAACTAAGTTGACCCTTTCATTTCCCCCTTAGTACTAAGTTAGTAGAATGAATTAATCAAATAAGTTAGCATAGGGTTACTAAGTCATCACTTTACCTAAACAAACTAAGTTGACCCATGCCTATTAAGTCATTAGTGTTAAATGCTAATTTTCAACCTACTAGGTTGACTAGGTCAACCTAGTTGATCTAAACTACCAACTCTTTGAACTATTTGTAATAAATGCCCTTAGCATTTATTACTTAAATTCCTTTCAAACCATTTCACTATTTGGCCTATAATAAATTTTTCAACCTTATAGGGTTCATTTTAGTTCCTAGAATTGGTCTAAATTATAAATTTCAATAAAATACTAAAAATAAGTTTGAAATTCTCAGTTGCCTAGTTATGTTGTATCTACCAATACTGCTAGTCATCTTCCTCATCTCAACTATCATCTCCTCACCATCTTGACTCTTTAAACTTTCTTTTGGTCTCTTAGATCTTTATTTTCTCTCTCCAAGCAAGTAAAACAATAAGCAAATGGATTTCTTTTTTACCCTATTTAAAGTTAATATTCATAATTCTTTACCTTTCAAATATTTACCATTAGATTCCTTATTTTGATCATATCTTTGTTTTTACTATTTTTTGAACCATAAAAATTTATAGAATCATGACACTATAGAGAATATTTTCCACTAATATATGCCTATATTCCAATTTTTTTGACTTTTTTGCTCATTTTTGCACAAATCTCTAGATGTTCACCTAATGTTTTTCACATTAGACACCTTCACTTCTCTCATAGCCTCCTCCTTTATCTACAATACTAAGGTAAGTAGAGGTATGTGTTTTTCAATTCTATCCTTTTATTTATCTTATTTTCTCCTTATTGTATTTTAATTAGCATCAACATTATGTGTCATCATATTCTATTCCTGAAGCACCATCCCGTGTTACACTTATGTAACACATGATGAGCTTAGAATGGGGCATATGTATACACATAATATTTTCAAAATTTTATGAATTAATGACAATCTCTATCTTGAATTAACTTGTCAAATCTCAATCTCTTTGAGTTCATACTCTAAGGGGTACATCAAGAAAGGGGTAGGTAGACTATTGATGATTCATAAGATTGTTTTCCCTTTTACCACTTGTTATCTACACACTTATATCCTAAAAACCATATCCCTAAGTTTGTTCTTCTCTCTTGTATATACACTCCTAAAATCATTTCCCACATTCCAAACCCCTTTTCCTAACCTAAAACCCCTTTTGATAGTTCATAGTAATAGGTCAAATGGGTTGACCTTTTACTCTTATGGGTGAAATTTATTTAGGGTCTAGGTCATCTTTTGGTTGACTTAACTTGTGACCTAGTGAGTTTTTATCCATATCAGTACTAAGTCAATTGGGTCGACCTTGTTGGCTAATTTTTTTAGAAAGGATTAGGGTTAAATCCACCTATGTATACAAGATCATTTCACCATTATTTAAAGAAGATAATAAGAATTAATAACTATTACACATCTTCTTATCCACCATTCTACTTGAGTAGAAAGCTTAGGGTTTCATACTTTCTTTGGAGATACATATATTATCTTGTAGAGAAGTATTTTGGATGTTTTGATAGGTTGTGTATCCTAGAGCTGATTTATCCTTGTCATCCTTACATACCACAACAACCTTTTGAGAAACACCTTGGCCAAGGGATAGATTGAGGATCGATGGGTTTGTCTTTAAAGGTAAGTATTCATAACTCCATTCCTCCTTTTTAAGAGTAGATAGATATATAGTTGTACTTATCTTCCATGCATTAGGATTCCATATACATTGACATGAGTATATGTCTTCTATGCATGTTTAATTTTAGTGTCTATTACCCCCACTTTGTGCCATAAACTTTGGTGAGCACTAGATTAGACTTTACTTTACTTGTTATTAATTTAGTGAATATGAAAACATAGGCCTTAGTTAGGGTTATTGCTTGGTTATGCTTGATTGGAGGCTTTGAAACCCACCCTAATATTCTTGTTGTGATAATATATCCCCTAATTGGGTCTAGCAGATCCACATATTGATCATGTTCTTGATTATCTAATGTATCCCCAATCTAAAGTGTAAGTAGTATCTATCTTATCTGAGTTAGGATTGATTTATAGACTTAATGCATTTTTTATTGCATACATTTTATATGATTTTAAAAGTTCTTATCCATTTTATTAACTTAATTTATGGTTGTATATGGGAGTGTCATATTTATATCCTATAGGATGTATGAGATAGTGTAGGACATAGCAGATTAAGGTACCATATACTCATGGGGTCACACTATGCTAGCCTACTTGTACCAAGATTTGTAATATTTTATGTAGGAGATATGTGTTAGAGGTATTTAATCTTACATAGTATTAAACTATTGGGTATATGAGCAGGTAATAATTTATAAAGAGGAGGATTGGGATACCCTACATGCCTAGAAGGAGCATGATGAAGTGATGAGATGTCCTATATAGGTTGATAGTTGGAGACATTATCTATAGGCCTTACAAGGGATATGTGGGATGGCTTGATTATGACACTCAAATGAGATAGGTTAGAGTGAGATATTAGTTGCATGATCATTAGGTTAATATATATGAGAGGTTTTAATATGAGTGGGTGAAATGATAGTCAGGTGTTACTCAGGTTGTGCCCCAAATACTAGTGGTGTGGTTGAGGAGTCCTTAGGGTCCAGTGAGGATAAGTAGTAGGCCTATACCATTAGTTGTAAATTTATCCCTAATTTTGTTAATATAAAAAGATTTAGTGATTGACATACCAGATGTGGATAATGTAGGAGTTCTTGATGGCTATACATCTTGGTGGAAATATCATATATGGGCACCTCTATTTCTGAGAGGTGGGATTATTGTAGAGGATATGTTAGATGTGGATCCCCTTAGGGATATTAATTGTAATTTATCATTGTATGTTTATACATTTTATGTATTTGGTTACTTATTACTTGGTTAGTAATCTGATGCATTACATGGGTATGTGTAGGTTCAAGTGATGATGAGTATTGGGAGACTACCATTGAGTCTACACTCTATGTACTAACATGAAATATTGTTGATGATGTCATCGATGATGGATTAGTGGAGAGGGACATATACATTCTCAATGCTCATGCCCATCTTTTTGTCCAAGTTTTCATAATAACCACAATATATAGGTGAGTGGCTACATATAGGGATGAGGCATGCAAAGAGTTATGGAGATAGACCATGCCCACACTCAATTATTTGGGTGGGAAAAGTATACAAATAATAGATGATTATATACATCTACATTGAGAGCATGTAGAGTGTATGGTTGAGCTGGGTATGTATCATGAGAGATAGAGTAGATGTAGTCATTGATCTAGGTCACAGAGGGATAGTGGGTCCTCTAATCCTAGTATGGATATGTCTGAGAGTAAGAGTGAGGGGCTGGTCCTAGTGGCCATGTTTGTATTAGTGAGTGATGTATAATATTTATATTTAAAGTATGTTATGAGTTATATATATGGATGTTTATTGTTATATGGGCACTTTGTATAATAATATCTTGATCTAGTTATAATGTGAGTGTTTACATGTGTTTAAATGTTTTAATTGTATTAAATGGTGATACTAGCATATGGTAATTATGTAATTAATGTTAATTAATTTCTTATCAATCAAAAAATGTTTAATTACACATGTGTAGTAGACTAGGAATGTTATTTATTGGTATAGGTTTTATAGGTGTTTCATAAGATATCTATGTGTAGATCATGTAAATGTGGTATGTACTATCTAAACCCATATGGCATGGTAAAAAAAAAACCATATTTCTCATGTTATGCTGATGTATAATTAGACTCTAGAATTGATACTATGTGTGATACACTGTTAGTGGCTAGGTGTGTAGACTCTATAATAAAGAGCTTCATTGGTTGTCATGCTAAAATCATGATTTGCACTCTGTGATCTCTAGAAAATGTATTGATTGGTTGTTGGATGATGTTATGATGTATGTGATATCTTAAAAATATCTTGATTGGTGGTTGAATTGAGACTGTGCTATGATTTATATGATTGTTTTCCAATATCTTGACTAGTGTACAAACTGAAGCTATGATTTGATATGTATGATTATTTCCAAATATCTTGATTAGTGTGTGAACTACGGCTATGCTCTAATATCTATGATTATTTACAAATATCTTGATTGGTGTATGAACTAAGGATATGATCTAATCTCTATGATTGTTTTGAAATATTTTAATTGGTGTGTGAACTGAGACTATGCTCTGATCTCTGTGGTTATTTTCAAATATCTTAATTGGTGTGCAAACTAAGATTATGCTCTAATCTCTATGGTTGTTTCCAAATATCTTAATTGGTGTGTGGACTAAGATTTTGATTTGATATCTACGAATAGGTTTCCATCTCTAATAAATCTATGGTGCATGAGATCACTCATAAACATGTGTCCCAGAAACCACATAGCTCATATAATGAGTAACCAATGGCTCCTTAAAAGGAACATACTAGGGTAACTCTATCATAGAGGAGTGTGATATAGGAGGTTTTGGAGACTAATATATTGGTTCCCCCTATGTGATTTCTATAATGCCTTAATTGACATACTAATCAATATAGTCTTAGAATATATAACAGTGATTGTCTAAATGTCTATTTATCTTAATAAAATTATAAAATGGCTTATTTTTCACCCTGTGAAAATGGTGTGCTAGATGATGATTATTAGGAGGAAGTGTGATCATCCTCCTTATCTAAAAATGTAAGCAAGATGTCATGAGGCCTATCCTTGTCTAAAAATTATATAACCCCTATGTATGTGTCATGTGTTCTACTTACTATAGGAGGTGATATGTGAAGTGGATATTTTCCCTTGTTGAGTATTTTTATTGGTTATTTATATTCTAATGGTTTCTTAGTCAAAAGTGGAGTAGGTTCTTATAACATGTTATATGACTATGGATCTAATAAAACTAAATCTAAATTTTCCTTTGAATGTGTAGTAACTAGTTCCAATTCTATCTCTAATGTTATATCTATGTTACGTAGATGCCATAATGATTTGGTTGTCTGATATAATAATTTATCCTTAAGAATAAAAATGAGGTCTAGAAAAGAGGTATTGTACCTCTAAATATGTTAGCTGGTAAATAAATAGATGCAAACATAATTTTAATCTTAGAATGTATACAATTGTTGGTTTTATCTCACCTTGGTGTAATGAAGGTAACCTCTCATATGTTACACAAGGTCCTTTATTCTATATATAGTGCCTGAGAAATATTACTTACAACTCATCATATGTATGTAGTGACCCACTAAGGATTGCATGATGGAACCAATTTAGTGCTTCCCCATCTAGGGACTTTGGAAATAATTGTAGTGGAGTCAAATTATTGGTGACATGTGTCATGGATTTATCATAATCCTGAAGGTACAAGTATGGGTCTCCATGCCCATAAAATGTAGGTAACATTGGTACTTGAAATTTGAGTGGAAACCTTGTAGTGAAGATTCTTAGTGGAATAGGATTTCCACGGATGACATTACCATCAACCCAAGATTGTTATGCTTTATTCTCCAATGTGAGATAGTATAATTATTGTTGCAAATCACACACAACATGAATTAAGGAACATACCTATTAATAAGGTATATTATCATCATCAAGGGGTTAATTTAACTCCTTAATTTTGTTATTTATCATAGCCATTGGTATATTGCATTAGGAACCTTTTTTATGGGGGATTGGTTTGCTCTCTGTACCCTTTAGAGGTGTGATAGTTGGGACTTCGTTAGAGGGAAATGATATATCACCCTCATTTATGTTAAATTGAGAAATAAGTTCTAATATAGTAAGGGGGGTTGAGGGAGATTCATTGGTATCTCTTATTTTATTAATTTTCAAATAAGTATCACATGCTAATGGACTAGAAGATACTTTATTATCATGTGAATGTAAGTTATGTAAACTATGAACATAAGAATAAGTGTGTGTGTTTTTTAACATGTGACCTATCATTTGTTTTAATAAGAGAAATAGGTAAAGTAGGAGGAGAAATAGAAGGTGTAGAATTCATGTCTTCTTCCTCAAAATCATAGTAATTGTCATTATTCCAAGGTTCATCAAAATCAGAGTTTAATTCACTTTTAGAAGTAAGAGTAGAAGTATCATTTTCATGCTCACTAAGAGAGAGAGAGAGAGAGAGAGAGAGAGAGAGAGAGAGAGAGAGAGAGAGAGAGAGAGAGAGAGAGAGAGAGAGAGAGAGAGAGAGAGAGAGAGAGAGAGAGAGAGAGAGAGATGAGAGAGAGAGAGAGAGAGAGAGAGAGAGAGAGAGAGAGAGAGAGAGAGAGAGAGAGAGAGAGAGAGAGATTATATTTTAAATTTTTACTACTATGCAATGTGTCATCATGTTTGGGTGTAATTCAATGCATTTCCTCACTATATATGTGTGGATTGCATGAATGATTATTAATTTCAAATTTGGAGTCAACGGTACAAGAAGTAGCAATCATGTTTTCATTTCTCATATTATGACATGTAAGAGAAGATTTAGAGACATTTATATTATCAATATGTTTCAAAGAATCAATGCATTGAGCTTTAAATGTAAAATAAGGTGATTAAATAATTTTGTATACCTTAATTTGTGAATTTTTAAAAGGTGTAATATCATTGGTACATGCTTTTTTGAATTTAATTGAGAATGGTAAAGAAGATGCATTGTGCTTGTCTACTTTAATTTAATCAAGTAAAAGTGGATTTTGTGTATTTAAATTATATTGATTTAATTTGAATAATGAGGTAGTGAAATTAGTTGATAAGCTAGGATCACATTAGAACAAAACACTACAAACAAGAGGTTACTTTAGCATTATATTTTTAGTTTGATTTGAGGGGAGAAGAAGATGTATCTAATATATCCTCATCAACATTTTCATTATCATGCTCATAATAATACTCACATACATCATTACAAAAATAGACATAATCATCATTATAATTAAAATAATTATCATGTTCTAATTTACAATCTTGAAATTTTTTTGAATCATTATTATAATTATGATAAAAAAATAGAAATTCAGCAACTGGATGAGGGGTAGGAGGCTTCTTAGATGCCATTTTAAACTTGCCAAAGAAGATAATGTAAGTAATTAAATTAAAGCATGTAATAGGTAGAATGTAATCTCACATAACTACATGTATAACTATGAAAAATATTTAATCCAATGTGTAGAAGAAATTATGATTGTAATTGAAACCCTAATTGCTAGTATTTGGATGTATAGGAACCTAGTATGTGGATATAGGGTTTGAATGTGGGTTGTTTCTAAAAAATAAAAATTACAATAAATTAATGAAACACTAATATATGTTTAATTTGAATGAGCTAGGTTGTTCCAAAAATGAGGAAAAAAGGAAGCTTGTAACCTTAATTTAGTGCACAAAAATTGGAAGAAGGTAAACCCTAAGAAAAACTAGGGTTTTAAGAAATATTCAAATTAAGTCATGTTCATCAAATGTTTTGACCTTTTCAAAGTAAAAAAAAACTAGGGCTTTAAGCAATATTAAAATTAATTCATGTTCATCAAATGTTTTAACCTTTTAGGAATTAGTGTATATAAATCATGTGTTGTTAAAGGGCTAACTATAACAATAACCTGGAATGAAAATTACAAATAATTGATTTGACAAGTTTTTCCCAAAATAGCAAGGATATAGATAAAAAACACTTATGGAGTAAAATAGGTATGTATATGGCTCAGGAACCTAAAACAAGCTAGAGAAACTGTCAGACACATTTCATTATATGACTATAGTTGAAATCTAGGTTCAAATAGTAGTGTCCTTATGTGAACAATAGTGTTAAATGAAGTTAATGTCCAATTATGGCACTAGTATCCCTCTTGGAAGATTTATCTATAACTTTTGTGGAAGATACGAGAGGTTTTAGAAGACATATACGTGGTTTTATGTATTCTATAATCTCACTTATTTATTCATTGAATATCTTCCAAAAACCTAATGAGTACTTACACACAAGAAACAAAATCTATATCAAATATAAAAGAAAGGGAAAAATTGGGTTGTGGGATATTAAAATCACATGAATCAAAACCTTTGTTTCCCTTACCACTACCTACATTAACCCCAATCCTAGGGGTCTTACATCTCATGTAGTTATCCCTTAGTAAATGTGCATGTTTAACTCACACAGTATGCTATAATTAATTTCACTTAGGTCCTTTGATGAAGCATGTAATGTCTAGATGTAATAGTTGAGTAGTTTTTAGAGTATTAAGATGTACTATTGATTGATTTTATGTAATTATGTGCTAAAATAGTAAGTGTTGGATTTAAAATTCCTTATAAGGATCTTTATATAGAAGGAATTTTGACTTGAATATACTTTATTCACTAGCTGACAAGTCATAAAAGAGGGATAAAAACATGAGAGAAGGCTCAAGGTAGGGTTAATACCCAAAACATGGGATAAAATGTTAGTCAAACATTAAAGACATAATTAGACACTAGAGTCACATGGCGCTACTATCCTAAAAATGGTGATAGTGTCTTGAGGCATAAAAACATAGTTAAAACCAAGTAGGATAGGCAAAGGGCCCTTTTGATTGGGAGGAGGTGACTTAGGACCACTGGGGTGCAATGAATAAGGAAGATAAGACATAAGAAACATCAAAAGACCCAAAATGACCATGTAAAAAAGGGATATATCCATCACTAATACTTTCATGTGAAAGAGCAGGAAAAGATATAGTACTTGTGGTTGATTTACCAAATTAGGGTGTATACAAAGGGTAAAAGTTTGGAAACTAAGGATTCATGAAAAACCATGCCACCTTATGAAACTGGGGACCATTTTTAAAAATATCATCTTATTATGAATGATTCTCAAATAATGTAATGAAGAACCCTTGGGAAAAAGGGAAGATTTTCACCTCTCATAATATGATAAGAACCCACTATTGGCTTATCCACTCATGTAGATTAGGAAGAATAGTCCAAAATAAAGTAAACCTACATATTAACCCTTTTTCACTAAGCATATTTTCAAAATCATATGTCTCCTCATTATTTGGGCGAATCTTAAGGGGTGTATTTGATTTATCAACAATAAAGCCTTGATTAAGAGAAGGAAGGTAAACATTACCTAGTCTATGATATTTTTTATAGCTACCACATGTCCTTATTTTTTTAGTTCCATATTTCTTATGTTTTTCATACTATCATGATTCAAAATAATCTCTTTGAATGAGGATTTTTTGTGAGTCTTTTCTTCAAAAAATTTCTTGCTTGTACTTTGAGAGGTTAACTTGGGTTCTTATTTTGGGTGATCCTCCTAAAATGTTTTTGAATCTCCTTGTTTTCTCTTGAATTCATTATTAGGGATAAACTATGAACTTATTACCATTAGATCCTCCTTAAATAGGGTAGAAACCTCTCCATAACTCTTGCATGCATCATTGACTTTTAATCTTGTGGGTTTCTCAATCTCTTATACTTAATTATGAAAAAAAGATAAATTTATTATAAGCACAATATATAAGAACCAATTTCTTAAGAGTGGATATAATATAAAAGTATAAATTGATGTAAATTCAATAAGGGATTTCTCAAAATATATAGAATGACATGGAAATCTAAAATTTATGAAAAATTATGAAACCTTAGGAGGAAAGCAAGAAAGTTTGTAGAACTAATGGGTTCGCCAATTTATTTTATTATTTTTTTGACTTTAACATGATATAATTAATAAAAATTAAAAAAAAAGATGTAATATAGATATCTATAATTTAACAATCTAAAATAATAATTTCAAATAAGCCCTAGTGGCTGAAAATAACATAAAAATATAAATAAATTTCTAAAAACAAGCAATACACAATATAAAATGGAAAATATATGGAATATCCCAACTTAATAAATTAAATATTTTTTAAATTGGATATGAGTTATGTAGGCTTGTAAAATAATGTGTGTAAAATTTGAAGTGTTAGATATACAAAAATAGAATTGGCACATCCAAGGCAAGAATGATGATAACCTATTTTGAAACAGTATATGTCCTTGGCCATCGATTTGATACTATACTATGTTTCATGACTTATTTTTAATAAAATATATGCCATCCAATTCCATTCTTATTTTCACCCATGCTTCTTTGAATTGTTATCCAAAACTTGTCTAATTTTATTTTTTCACAACAGTGAGCTATACCCGATCAAGATGTTAGAAAAAGAGTAGGGAAAAAGTAGTTGGGTTTGGAAACTATCAATGAGTTGAAAATACATATCCCACATCCTATTATCATACCCCACATAATCCTTGTGTAGTGTGAATGGATGAGTGTGATGAGAACTTTTGCCTTCTCTCCCTAGTATACAATGCACTCTACATGGCATTTGACTATATCCTTATTTTGGTAAAAGATGCTTATATATATTTGATGTAAGTCTTTAAGTATAAACTAACAATATAAAGTGTGCCTAAACTTTAATTCCATATGAATTATGCTTCATACATCCTAGTGATATTCTCTTACGTGATTTATATATATATATATATATATATATATATATATATATATATATATATATATATATATATATATATATATACATATTTAATTTTAATTATGGATCTATTGGTGTGAAAAAACTAACCAAGAAACAAGTAATAAGTGAAAAAAATGCATCTAAACATCTAGGAAACACACATACGGGTAGTGGGGCACATAAAATAAAATATACACTTCTATAGTTTGAAATAGGAATATACTTATGTGTAAAATTTGACTAAGCAATAATTAACAAGTGAAAAAATGGGTACAATGATAGAGGAAACACTCACAAGGGCAATAAGGCCTAAAAAATATAAAAATTATGGAATCAATGGACTCACCAATTATGCCTAGGGCATGATCAGTAAGATAGTCATTTCCATCTAAATAAAAAAAGTAGCAAAAGATTAAGTGTAGAATGGAAAGGTTGGCCTTAAAGCATTAAAAATAGATAAAATAAAAAAATATAAGGGGAAAAGAGAGACAAGACAACATATAAAATAAGAAAGAGAGGAAGAAGACAAAAAAACAACATAAATAAGATCTAAATTCAAAAAGTGATCCATATGTATAAATAGAAAATAAAAATACAATAATAAGACTTGTACCAAAATTAGGTATCTACAACACCATATAATGTTTTTCAAATTTGGGTGAATAGATAAAAAAACATAAAAGAATAGATACATATAAATTTTTAGTATATAAAAACATGTTAATTAGTAAATAAAGTTTGTTTAAACTTAACCATGTCATACCACACAAACAATTATAATTTTAGATAGATAAAACTAAACTTTTTTTTTTGTATTTTTGTAAAATATTAGGACAAAACTTGTGATGGTTTTCACATGGTGTATTTTCATTATTGTTAAAATCAATATAAAACACAATTTTTTATTTGTTGGAGTAGGTCCAACCATATCAAAGCTATTTTTTATCTAAAAGGAAAATTTTGAAGTTTTCATATTTAAATGGTGCACATATACTATATGGTCAAATTTTACAGATGATTCATGTGATCACTCATTTTTTGACCTAATGCCTCACCATGGGGGACTTTAATTTCATAGCAGAATCCTTGATGTTTCATTTCATACTATATGTTAACTTTGTTTTACATTAATTCATGTGTTAATTACTTAATTATGTGCTATAATAGATAATTGCAAGTAATTATTTTCAATTGTGTGTAATTAACATCCAATTAACTAGTTTTGTATTACCAATGACTAATTAAAAGCAATGACAACCAATCAATGTCAATTAAAAGTGTGATTATGCAAAAATAGATGAATGGTTACATTAATAATGGTTAATTGTGACCAATAATTATTATTTAGGGTTAGTTAGGCAAGATTATTCCTAAATTGACTAACATGACATTAGTTTGTTGTTACTCTATGTATATGTCATTTCTAATATTATTTTTTAAATATTCATAGATAATTAGGCACCTTTGGAGGTTTGAAGGCTAAATTTTGGATATGAAAACTATATTAAAAAACCATTTGTAATTATTTTTTTATATTCATTAACATGTTATATTTAAAAAACCAACCTTTTATTAATGCATAATCAAAGTAATGAATCCCAATTTGGGGATATGCACACATAATTGAACATGGTTTTTTATTATTTAATTTTTGTGTGTTGTTTCTAGACCTAAATTAAAAAACTAATATCACACATAGGGTCAATTGGAGTAGTGAAGTCCAATTTTGGGGCATGCACACATAATTCACCACTATTTGTTATAACTCATTATTTGTAGATTGTGATTGCATTGAAATTGACAAACCAAGCCCTCAAATAGGTTTGATTAAAATATTTAATATTGAATTATGGATATGCACCAATTATTATCCACCATTTATAGTCATTCTCTATTTACATGTCATTAATAGAATGAATTTCAAAAACTAATGTATCAATTATGTGAAATGAAAGCATTGAGGGATGAATTTTGGATATGAGAAAAAAATTTCCACCATCTACAATAATTAAGTGTTCATTGGTCATTAATAGACATAATTTCATTAACCAAGGCCCCAAAGACATGTAATTGGATGATTTAAGGGTATATTGTGGAAATGCAAAAAAAATATGTCCACTATTTTTTTGTCATTCAGTATCTATAGGTCATTAATAAACTGAATTTCACAAACCAAGAACCTAATCATGCATGATTAGAGAAATAAATGTGAATTATATGAAATATTTACTCAATTGTTGATAAATTATCAATATTTACTGATCATATGTCTTTAGTTGATTGAAATTGAAAAAGTAAGATCCTAATGAGGGTTGATGATGCTTAAGGATTAAAAAAATACATTCATTAGGTTAAAAAAAATACTTGAATTAAATCATTAACATAGCCTCAAAGGGTTAGTTCCAAGCTTGATTATGAAATAATTAATTAATGCAAGTGATGACTATGTAGCCATTGGATTACATTAACCAACATTTTTTCTCATGATGATGATATAAGTATTTTACAAATAAATAAAATGTATTTTGACATCTTGAGATGGTTATAAATCCTTTGGTGCAGAAAAAGACATCTCCAACCATGAGAAAAAGAAGGCATATAGACATGTAAGGCATTGATTAACATAGTTGGTGTTTAATTATTTGTAAGGAGAGAGAGATATTTGTTGTAATTTTTCACTAATATCATTCTAATCCATCTTTGGCCATAAGTAGATAATAATAAATGAAATTTAATCTTCCCCTAGCTTTTACCTATCCCAGGGTTTTCCATATAAAAAATATTTGTATTTATATCTCCATGCTCATATGTTTCATTTCATGCCTTTTAAATTTAATTTTTACCTTAAAAGTTCTATTTTAATCTTCTAAACAACATAGTGCATTAATTATAATTTATTCTAATAGATTGAATAATCGTTTAAAATTAAATGTGAAGTAAAACAAAAAAAATTGATTCTGTGAATTCTAGAAAACTTATGCTTTAGATTTAATATATTATTTTGGCATCAAAGTAGATTTATCTTTGGGTTATTGTGCAAGTTTTGATTGATTTTTATGATCATGACAAGATCTCCAGAAGGATATTTTATTCCTTACAATACTGAGATATCTACAATAAGATGGAATTGAAATGTGAGAGAAATGAATTTATAAGGTGAATAACACCATGCCAAGCAATCATACAAATAAAATATGATGAAGTCCCAAGACACTATCACCAAACAATAAAGGCTCACATCAAGAAACAAAATATACCTAGATGTAATGGTTTGTTCTATAGTAAAAAATCTTGGCATATAATAACCCATGAATAGGAATAAGAAAATGGTGAATACTTCATGTATGAGCATGAAGAAAATCCTAAATACAAAGGTAAAAATAATGTAAAATATGAGCATACTCCATTCAAAGTTTAAACCAAAATAGAGATCAATTACTTTGAAGGACAATTAGATACTAAAATATTAGAAAAATGTATGTTGTAAATGGATTTATATTTTAGTTTGATTAAATTAAATAAAAATAAAAATATTTATTTTGCATGTCTAAATATGGAATGATATACTCTATATCTATAAAAACATTATCTAATATATTTTGAAATGATTAAGAAACTGGTTTTAGATAAATGGAATACATTTAAAGAATTATGCATATGAATTTTTATCCTATTAATCATAAGATAAATTAAAAAATTACATGTATGTATTATAGGTAAGGTGCATATCAAAGTGTGAAAGATTACACTATGGATTTTTATAGATAAACCATGTTTATGGGTTTGGAATTGGAAAAATAATACAACTTGACCAAGTTGTTAAGAGGTATCCATACATGCCCAAGGAGACAAGTCATCTCAAGCAAGCCATAAGACCTTGATGAAGCATGTGTGCATAATTATTACAATAAGGAAGAGAATCAACAAGGAGAAGGGGAGTCATTAAAGAGAAATTACTCAAAAAATCAGATCAAGAAAGAGAAAAACTATCCTTACAAAGCCTTCAAGAAGGGTAAGTGAAAAAGATAAGAAAAAATCAATCACTTTGCATATTTCTAAGTAACCTAAGAACCATTTTAGTAATTGTGCTATAGATGGTCATATTAATAGTAAAGGTAGGAGGTTATATCCAGAATTGCATCCCAAGAATCATTCCAAGGAGGATGATAGGAGGTCTATAACATATTTTAAAAAAATTGAGGTAAAGATAAAGGATATTTTTGATAATAATGAGAAGCTTGGATTCATTGAAACTAACTCAATCACCATGGAATAAGAATGATCATATATGAATAAGCTATTAGAAATGAAGATTTAGGTCAAGAAAATCATGAGTAATGCACTTGTTGGTATTGAGTCTAAATTTAGTTTGATTTTATATGAAGTTGTTAATAAGTTTGGTTCAAAAACATATGATCATTCTCATCCATATAATTCGGGTTAGGTGAGGAAGTGTGCTACAATTTAGATAACTAAAATATGTATATTCAAATTTGGGAACAACCCAAATTTCATTGATGACCTAAAACTAAATGTGATTCCTCTTGATGCATTTAATGTGGTTTATAAAAGTCCTTAACTTATATATGAGTGATGTTATTTTGATAGGGAGGGCATACTAGTACTAATGGGTCAAGGATGGAATTAACTTTGTCAAAATAACCACAAGCTATCACCACTAAGTGATAACCAATCAAAAATATTAATTCAAGAAAATAATTATTTTTTTAATTTTTTTAAAAGATAAGTAAGAGGGTGCATTAAATATATCTAAAATTGATTATAATAACAAGGGATTTAATGGATTTTATGAGTTTATGAATTATTTTCTAAGGTTGTTCCAATTTCCCAAATGCTTTCCTCTAAAGAGGGAAATAGAACATGGGATTCAATTTCTATCTGAATCTCCTCTACCTAACATTGGTTTATATATCCAATCACTTCTGGAGTGTGGTGTTCCTAAAATAAATCATGTCAATTTTTACCCCAAGGTTAGGAAAAATAGTCAGGTTTATGTGCCAAAAACCAAAGAAAATGGAAAATTTGTAAAAAAATTTTTATATAGAAAGTTTTTTAAAATAAAGTTGCATAATCGTATTTGTGCCTTCACGCTAAATATGGTAGAATGTCCCATCCCCTAAGGATGTATATATGTAGAAAAAAAATACATAGATAATCACACCTTTTATCTTGCACATGTTATGAGGATACAAGTATTGGTGACCTATCCCTTATAGATGTGTGGATGCATAAACTAGGTGATTGTACCTTCTCACCTAGTGTGTCATGAGGATGCATCAGTCAACCTTGAGGTCCTACCAAGATGTATTTATGTGTGGGAATTTATATGTATCTTATCAAATAAAACTTTCCCATTGGATTAATATTATCAAGACTAAGGATCATTTTAATCATTTCAAGTTTGTGATTTAGGCTCTAGAAAACTTGAATCCTTCCCCCTAAGCTCTTCTCATTGGTGAATCCTTGCTAGTTTTTTCCCTCAATTCCCATGAAAAATTTCTAGACCATTTTCACATTTTTATTAGGGTATTTTACCCCACTTTTAAAATAATTATCCCTCTCTAGAACCCTATTATAATTTATTTTTCACATTAACCCAAATCACCATATGTCTACTAATATGCATTCTTTCCAACTAATTAAACATTTCTTATCCTAGACCCATTAAAAATCCTTGCCTTTGCTTACCAAAAAACATTCAAAAATATAAAAACTAGCAAGATGAAGTAAAAATACATGGGTTATGAATCACTATTGGTTCTAGATGGTGACATTTCAAAGATTTCTAATTACCGAATTGGGCATGTGGATTTGGAAGATTTCCACAAAAGAATAAATAATAAAATCCTAATGTTACTCATTGAATGCCTATCATAAAATTTCCTACCATAAGTAACTATCTTCTTCACCTTAATATAATGCTTAGATTTTGTTCTTGCTTATGCAAAATGTTATGATCCTCAAATAAGAGAAATCAGGTTGAGATATGGATAGCTCAAGGTAAAGGTAGATATATTATCTATGGGCATGATAATGAGGATCCAAATTCATGATTAATGTGTTAAAATTAGTGTCAAGTAGTTAAATGAACATTGGGATGAAAAAACCTAATAAATATTTAACTACGTTCAACAACTCATCATTGAAGCAAAAGAGAGAAAGACCCTCCAAGGTCCCCAATAATCTGTTTAAGGTAGATTTCAAGGAAGAACTTTCATATGTGGTCATATTATTGTATCAAATAGTAGGGAATAAGATACCAATAACTTTCACCACTGCATTGTCATGCCAATGAACATAATTTTTTGTATAAAATAGGTCATAGACTGGGGTGAGGTGATTGGTAATTCTATGCATGACCAATTACTAAATGTACAAGCCTCAAAATATTTTTTCATGACATCTTATATAGTGTACTCATTGGCTTCATCGATGATATACCTAATAATTTCCCATCATGGGGTATTTACACAATCAACATAGGTATTTGAATACTTCCCTCAACTCACATTGTGACAAAGTAATAAACATACACCATAATCAGTGATGCATTCATAATGATATTGTATTGCCTTGAAGAGGATTGAGGAATGTTGATTTCAAATGAAACAATAAGATTGGTAAACTAATATGGTAGATACTACATATAGCTTCAAAAATTCATGTATATCAGCGTTGGTGGCTTTGAAGGAAACACTTTGAGGCTCCCAAGACTAGAAAGTGAAAAAATTATTCTCTTATAACTATGCTGACAAATAGTAGTAGTTCATAAACACTGCATATGGAAGCAAATACTAGGTGTTTCATTCCCCATTGCATTAGGTAAATTCATTTGTAAAATAATTTTTAATGAAAAAGACATTGAATTTTCCATATATGAGTTCACCCTTTGATCTTACACCAATAGGTAATCAATTGATATTGTTAGCAAAGGTTCTTGGGTTTTCACTAGAACATGCTAATTATGGTGATAGAGTGTGAAAAGTTACATAAAAATAATATAAGATGGTTTAATCAAGACTTTGAAACATATGCAATGTTTATCATAGAGACATACACTTATTTAATAACTCAACATATGATAAAAACTACTTATATCCATAGAAATATATATATATATATATATATGTATGTATGTATATATATATGTGTGTACATACATATATATATATGTATGTATATATACATACATAAATATATGTATTTATATATACATATATATTGTTGAGGTGTGGAGCTAAAAGCTTCACCAAATGAGCAAGTTGCAGGTTGTAGGAATTACAAAGTCACCGACGTCGATCAGGAGTCGACTAGGAGATGCTGGCATCAGTCATGGATCAGCTGATGTCGGTCACAGGCAGACAGGCAGGGACTGATGTCGGTCACCTATGCGTCCAGAATGCTATTTCCATGGACAGAACAGAATGTTTGCATGATAGGATTAAGTGTTAGTCTTAAGTCCGCATCTCTATCTTTAGTAGGACTGTTTTGAGCCCTTGATTAGGAGGTGCATCTAATGGTTGTGATTGTATGCTCATGATCCCTAAAGTTATATAATAGGGATAGATCTTCATAGCTTATTGTAAAAGTAGAACGGTACAAGAATTGTATATGTGTATCAATCCAGGTTGTTGGAGTTGATTGTAATTGAGAGAGAGAGCTCTTGAGGGAAAGAGATCTGTACATCTGAGAGAGGTGTGGAAGAAAATAAGTTTCTCCAATTGTATTCCTTATGTAAAGATTTTAATACAAGTTTTTAGGGTGGTTTCTTGTATCTCTTATTGTTTGATGTTTTTTTATTCTAGTTACTTATCATTCTGGTTCAATTCCGTGTTTTATTGCTTTCACATAGTAATCAACTTTGTTGGTTAATCCCCAACACACACACACACAACACACACACACACACACACACACACACACACACACACACACACACACACACACACACACACACATATATATATGTATGTGTATATATATATATATATATATATATATATATATATGTATATATACATACATACACACACACACACACACACACACACACACACACACACACACACACACACACACACACACACACACACATTTTTCTATGGATATAAGTAGTTTTTATCATATGTTGAGTTATTAAACAAGTGTTGAAAAATATGCAAGGTTTATCATAGGGAAATACGCTTGTTTAATAACTCAACATATGATAAAAACTACTTATATCCATAGAAATATACATACATACATACATACATACATACATACATATATATATATATATATATATATATATATATATATATGTATGTATGTACACACACACACACACACACACACACACACACACACACACACATATATATATATATATATATGTATGTGTGTATGTATACATATATATACATATACATGATACTCACACACACACACACACACACACACACACACACACACACACACACACACACACACACACACACACACACACACACACACACACACACACATCAGATCAAAATAATAAGGCAAATATTCATAATAACTTAGAGAACTCTAAAATTATACCATAAAAGAGTACACATGCTTAGAATTCAAAATAGATTATCTAGTACTAGGGATTACATCAAATAAACCTCCATAGATCAAGGTCTAGTTCTATCAATATTTTGTGTGAAATATTTTTGATCAAAATAACAATCACTATTATTTTACTCACATAATTGTCAACCCTTCTATTGCATTATTTTCAAATACATATAGGCACTATTTACTTTGGTTGTAACTTCCAGATTTACCATTCTAAGAATAGTTCTCCTTATCACATTCAATTGAGTCTTGACCAACATAGATATTATTATAACAACTCCTAACAACTTGAAAACATAATATAGTTGTATTTCCATTAATACATTCTTGTACATATAACCAATTTTATGTTTACCTTTTATCGATAACACTTTCTTAGACATAAAAGGTTGTCTCATCCTGAGATAATGTTGCAGAGGTAATATGTCTAAAATTTGAGGAAAGGTGACAAAATTTAGATGTGCACAAGATTCATAAACTTCACTCAAGGTGATGTTTAAATAGTTTTTACCCCTTATACATTACTTAGCTACCCTTTCAAGTTTTCAACTAAGTAATATACTAGTCTACCACCCTTGTGGGTTTTCAATAAACTAGCATGACCAGGTGGATGCCCTTGATAGGCTTTCAACCTCTTGGATTTACAAAATGTTATACAAGCTTCTAATTACAAAAAAATGGACTAAAATTTCAAAAATTCTAAACCTTTAGAAGCATTAGTTGGTAGGTGGTAGTATCTTTCTTTGTTGGATGATCTATCATAGCTAGCTTGGTGGAATGATATTGGGTTCATCTTCTAGTAGTGAAATTCTTGCATTGATGAGGACCAAGTCATCCTTATAAGACTTATAGTTGAGGATATATTCCTAAGCAATATGAAAAATACCATATAGTGGATCTTGAGTGCCTAATAAATACCATATAGTGGATCTTGAGTGCCTAATAGTTGGTGAATATTCATGTTACTCATCCTAAGCAAAGCAAATTTTTCCATGTTGACTTTGGTTTTGATTTTTGTATAAAGTTATGCTAGCTAATATATGTGTCTTTGTGCTTGCACAAAGGTGAAGGAGTTTCACAACACATGGTTCTACCAGGTCTATATACTCTCCATGACCATATCCATTACACCAAGTGAGGTTTTTAGTGTAACATCCATGGCAATAGGAGTTTCATTGGGAAGTATTATGTTATCTTATGTGAATTTAGCTATGGAAAATTTGAGTTGCACAGTGGTCCAAACATTATCCAACTACTTCTTCCAATCTAGCAGATGAAGTGTAATTTCCATATCTTGAGCTTGATAAGTACCTATGGTGGCCTAATAATTAAATACCAACTCATAGAGGACCTCATCCTTGGTTTTGATGTCTTTCCCCTTATAGATGATGCTTGCCTCATTAAAGGTCTACCAATGGTGATTTTGTTCAGTAGAAGAACAAGTTGGTCCTTATCTAAGAGTGAGGGATACATAATGAGTTATGTGTAGAGGCTAGGATAGTCATCCATGATGGTTTTAATAAGAAGCATATTTTTTACTTGACTATAAAATTTATATCCTCAAGCTCCTATACTTTTTGATCCAATACAACTACATTTTATGAAATAGATTCCTAGAATACAGTGGCACCTTCAAGCTGCATGGACAATGAGATCTGGGAAACATCCAAGGATGATTCTATTATGTTAAGAGTCAAGGTAAGTCATATTAATAGTGTAATCATAGGTACCATCCTCAATTTGGCTATGGGAAAATAAAAAATGGTTTATTGTGTAGATGTTTTTGACATATCCCACACCCATATGTTAGACAAGTTAGATGGAGCATTGTCATCCTGCAAGGTAAAGTTACTCCTACCTATGTGTGGGTAATATCTTGAGAGGTCTATGATATGATAATAATTTAATAAGTTTGATTATATTGTGCCTTTACAATAGTTTCTTGGGATTCTTCAACACTTTTTTTCTTGGCTTCCTTCTGTGCTTGCTTTGCAATATATTCTTATGCCTTCTTGATAGTATCTTCCTAGGATTTATTGATGGCCTCTTCTAAATATGAATTACATTGATGTTCTTGGACCTCAACTTACTTTTTTGCTTGCTCTTGCATAATCTTGTTCTTATTTTATTCCTCAATTGCTTCCTTTTATCTATACCCTACTTCTAATTCAACATCATTGTGTTGTTGTTCTACCACTTGCTATTGTTATTTAGCTTGTTTTGAAATGGTGGATTATGATTATATTTTATTCTTTTCTTTCTCATGTTTTTGTTATATTAGTGCCTTATCATCCTTGGCTTGCTTTTGATCCTCTACTTCCTTGGCCTGGCATTGGTACTCCTTCTATTCCTATTACTCCTCCTCTGCCTTTCACTTAGCTTTGACCTTAGCCATACACTTTTATTCTTTGTGCATGTAATGATAAAATACTCTTTGGTATTCCTCAGATGTAACTTTTTATTCTTCTATAGTCTCATCTTGAAGTGAAACCTCTTTTGTGTTAGTCTCAGCCTCCTCAGAGTGTGATGGTGAGGAGTTGAGGATATTAGTTTTCACCTCTACCCAAGAGATATGCCCCTTCTAAACTAGGCATATTTTTGGTTTTGGGGTGTTGAATTCTTGCACTTGTTTCACTCCCATCATAGACTCTCCAATGGAGGATACAAGAATAGGTGGGGTGTCTACCCCAAATTGTCAATGGATTTGTGGAGTCCACATATGCCGTATAAGTTATTTTAGGGGGATAACATTTATGGTTCTTGACTATGATGGGATCATAGTGGTTCCTCATGTCTTGAGCATTTTTTTACTGCACTATAATTTTCCTTTTCATCTATTGTATATATGATGATAAAATAAAGGCAAGGGGTAACCTGATCTATAGATTTTTTGGAACTCTATTTTTCACCTAGATGGTGTGAACTAATTTTTAGAAAAAGTATTCTTTCTATTCCTCCTCATATAGGTTTTTGTAATTTTTGACCATCATCATTTTATATACCTACTATTCATTAGATCCCATGTTTGATAAGTCATAGAGCTAAGTGGTTTTGGGTACACTCAAGTCATCCAACTAGGTGATTTGGTTGTATGTCTTCCACCTTGGAGGAGATAAAGATCTTGTGCCTTTAGGCACCTTGCACTTCCTTATATCTCTTATGCATGTATATATTATTGAAGGTTTTGAAACTTTAATTATAGGGTCTAAAATAGGTGGTGGTATCATCTATAATGGGGTTGTTCTTATTGTTGAAATTACTTTCTATTCGGCTACCTCAGTCTATGCCATCTGTATGTTAATAAAACATGGGAGTGGAAAACCTAATACCTTGGGTAGTTCATGAATTCTAATGGAAATTCCATTTGGTAGCTTCATGATGACCACATGTTGGCCCAAATACTACATGACATCAAGAAGTATGTGTGGGTTGGCTATGATTACCTCCACCAACTCATTCCACCATTTGGTGAACTTGACTAGGTGCCCAAAATAGGTACTCTCCCAAGTCCAATTTGGCTAGTAGTTGACATCATGATGAAATTCACCCTCGAGTGACTTTTACTATGTAAAGACTAACAAAAATACCAAAAATTAGTATTGGAACATTTGTTTTTCCATCTTTAAGACTTTATCAATATTCAGAGTGAGTTTGTTGACCAAGAATTTAGGTTAGCTAAATTTCTCATTCTAATTGATCATTTGATCGGAAATATAGATGATCCCTTTAGTAGCCTACTTAGCATCCTTAGTTGTCTTCTAGAATCTTCATGAGCTTCATGAGTAATTTTCTCATATCTATAGAAGGATTAGAGGCATTATTGACTTGTAATGGGATATATATCTTCCCTTTTAGAGATACAATCACTAGGGGGTGAATCAGTGAGCCCAGATTATTCAACTTTACCTCCAATCCTTTCAAGATCTTAATTAGCCAATGCATACATTTATGAGGCATACACATCATTCCACTCTTCATGAAATGTATTATTCCATAATGTTCTCTAACACATCATGAATGTCCTCCAAGGGAATTCTTCATGATCTTCATGAGTAAGTTTCTCATATCTATGGAAGGATTAGAGGCATTGTTGAATTATAATGGGATATATATCTCCCCTTTTAGAGGTATAATCACTAGGGGTGAATTAGTGAGCCCAAATTATTCAACTTTAGCACCAATCATTTCAAGCTCTTAATTAGTCAATACTTACATTTATGAGGCATACACATCATTCATAACAATGGACAAGAAAGATAATGCAAGATAAATCATATAACACATGACATACATGGGAAACTCTCTTGAGGGAGAAAAACCATTGGAACCTACAATTAGAGTACTATATTATAATAAAAATATCAAATTTAGACTATTTACAACTGATCAAGGAACTAAAGTCCCTATTTAGTGAGACTAAAATCCTACAAGGTGATACAACACTTGTCTAGCTAAGATACAATAATAACCAAACTTTTAGCAAGTTTCACTTTGCAAGGAGGTTGCAAATACCTTAAAATCTAAGCTACCAAAACAACACCTATAAACACATCCACCTATAAATTGATATCTTTAACACTTGATGATGGACCTTTGATTATCATTTTCCACCCTCACTCACACTCAATCTATAAGAGCACTATTCTACCAAAAGAACTATGACTTATAGGTCATACAAACAATCCTCAATTTGTTCTACTCTTCAACCTCATCCTCAGGGAACTCTACCCCTTATTCACTCCATAAATCATACTCACAATCCTCTCTCAAATCTTTCCCAAGTCTCTCACACAATTATATTTCCAAGTCTCTCACTCAAGTCTCTCTCCAAGTCTAGAAACCAACACATTTGATTTCACTATTTATAGATCAAACATGATAATCACTACCTTGGTCAGCCATTATACATGCCTTAATACTTAAGTCATCTCTCACATCAAGACACGACTCAAAAAAAATCTTCATAGGTTAGTCATAACATCTATGGGTCAACCTTAAGTAGCTACACTTTTTAATAAGTCTCTTGTAGCTCTTATAGGTCTCTTGTTCCATATAGTACTATTCTTCTTTAATTTTTATTTTATCACTTATAGGTCATACAAACAATCCTCAATTTGTTCTACTCTTCAACCTCATCCTCAGGGAACTCTACCCCTTATTCACTCCATAAATCATACTCACAATCCTCTCTCAAATCTTTCCCAAGTCTCTCACACAATTATATTTCCAAGTCTCTCACTCAAGTCTCTCTCCAAGTCTAGAAACCAACACATTTGATTTCACTATTTATAGATCAAACATGATAATCACTACCTTGGTCAGCCATTATGCATGCCTTAATACTTAAGTCATCTCTCACATCAAGACACGACTCAAAAAAAATCTTCATAGGTTAGTCATAACATCTATGGGTCAACCTTAAGTAGCTACACTTTTTAATAAGTCTCTTGTAGCTCTTATAGGTCTCATGTGAACCCATTCACTCAATTATCACTTTATCAAACAATATTAAGAACATATAACCAATAAAAAAAGCATGGAACTATTCCATATGATCTATAGGTCCCCCTTAAGTGCCAAAAACCAACATAGAACCCTTTTTCTTAAGCATAATTCACTTAAACAACATTCTATGTGCACAGTCATTATGAATAAACACATAATCAATTTCTAAACCATTTTTCATACAACATATGAATGTTAAAAGATTCATAATGACCATAGATAAAATTAATTTTTTATAAAACACTCCATAATAGCTAATTCATCAAGAAATATTGAAACAATATCAAAACAAGATTGAACAATCTTCTCAGGTCAATTATAGTCCATACACGAATACATAATGATCTTTGGAGAACCATAATATTGACTATAAAAACATTCAAATCACCTAAGTAGATTAAATATATGTTCCATATAGTACTATTCTTCTTTAATTTTTATTTCATCAATAAATTCATCCTTGATAAAAATATATGGATGAAATACATATCACTAGTTTTTCCTTTTCTAAATTCAAATATTCAAATGCCAATGGTCACAATTAAACCTCGAACACTTGCCTTCATCTTGTGCTCTCACTCATCTTGGACAATCATGCACCATAAATATTATTTTAAGCTTCTTTCTCTTTAACTTATACATGGGACATTAAACATCAAAAATTTTTACCACTTTGACTTACCATGCACCATAGATCTTCAATTGTATGATCATGAGATCAACGTTGATCTTTATCCTTTACCTTTTCTTAGTCATTAAAAAATGTGCACTTATTTTAATCTCACTACTTCCTAAAATATTGGAGAAAATTCACTCCTTTGATTTCCTTGAGAATTTCATGAAATTTACCTCTTGCATATTTGACTAAGTATGGTGACCATTGCAATCTATCTAAGAAGCTAATTTTGAACCTCAATAACTTTTATTGCACTTAGACGCATGATCTCAAAATTGTACCATATAATCTCATTACATATTAGAATACATCCATATAAAAATATGATATTATAACCTAAAGATGTGTGAGATATTCCATCATCAACATTCTCACTCAGAATTTTATTCCACATAGTCAACTATGCTTGGACCTGCCTGGAAAGCCAACTTTGTTCATGCATATCCTTTGATGTGCTTCATCACATGATCTAAAATTTATAAAAAATTAACTAGGATCAAAATAAACAAACCCATATGATTAAATTATCATAAAATGTCCACATGTATAAGATATACCACCATCAAAATGCTTACTCGGTTCTTTCTTGCCTCATGCAAATTTGGCTAAGTATGGGAAAACACTGTCAAAATACCTAGGAGCCTAAATTTGCACTTGCATATATTTTACTATATTTATATGCATGACCTAATATTTAGTGAATAATAAATAATAATAATAATTAACAAACCCATCTGACCATTTCCTCTTGAAACCTTCATGTGTTCGAATCCTAACATTATCAACATGTTTACTCGGCTCTATTTAAACATAGAAAACATTATCAAAATGCTTGAAATCTCAAATTTGCACACACATATCTTTGACTTAATTTAGGTGCATGACCTAAGATTTATCACATATCAAATAGAGACTAATGTGATCACAACCATATGACCAACTCCTCTTAACTCATCCACACATGGTAATGATGATGTCATCAAATTGCCTACTCAGATTTTCTACCACTAGACCCAAAATGTATAGATGACAACAATGATCAACCAAATGAAATCCACTCATGCACACAAGAACTAAAATCTTATAAAAAATATTATGGACCTCTTTCAAATCTTCAAATAATCATACTCATCCTTGAACATGTCTAACCATGCCAAAACAAAAGATCAACCAAGCATACTAAGATAAGCACATTTCACACTTTGTCATTATCACTTAGACTATCAAGGCACTTCATCCATTCACCTAGACACCTACATGACATCATCATGACATCATTTAAAATTCTCCAAAAATATTCCCCTTTGTCATTGATGTCAACAACCATCATATAGCAATATACATCTCACCTTTCTTCTATCTTTTCAAGCACTCTCATAACAAAAACTTTCTACCCATTTGACACAATGAAAAAGTGGGCACAATTTGATCCTAAGGACCTAAAAAGAACACCAATAGGAGAGGACCATATTATAAAGATGATACAAGCTCCCCTTTAAGTTGATCCTACCTATTCTTACCTTGACAACTTCCTCTTACTCCATGCCAACACTCTCTTCAACCAAGCACAACAACCAATGAAGAAAGAACACACAAAAAACACTAGAATCTGATGGAACTAACCAAGAAACATATAAGATGGATTCCAACTAAGATATCTAAACCATTACACCTTTTGAGCATCTTCATATCTCCATACACCATGAAGACCCAACATACATGCTTACTAGCCTTCTCTCTCAATCTACTACAAGGACCACTAACAAAACTTCATGAAACTCAACCAACATGAAACATGCTCTCAACCAACCTGAGAAATATCCTTCAAAAAAACATACTTTGATATTTTTGATAAATTTATAAAAAATCACTCTTATTAAAACTAGGCCTATTTAGCCTCCTTGTAGCCCTACTTAGAACTTATAGAGCCCATATTTTTTAGTAGACACATCTTCAAGACTTGAAACTTTATATCTAGAGCACTCTCATATGCCTATGGACCAAGCTTTGAGTCTAAACTCCTTTGGGACCCATGACTTCCTATAACCCATTTTAGGCATGCTTACCCTTTCTGAGCACTAAACACTTCTTGACATTTTATCAATCTCATTATGCCATCTAGAAATACCCATTTTGATCCTATATTATAGCTCCTTCACAAATATTTGGATCAAGCTCATGAAATTATTACTCCCCCTTAACCAAATACCTTATCTAATTGGAATTATCATCTTGAGCCCACAAAATTGATTCTCCACAAGAAAATATGTCTCCTGATAAGCATAGGTAGAGACACCCTACTTCACAATGTCCTAGAACAATGTGAAACTAGGAGTTTCCCACAACTCCTCAATTCCTTCTCCTCCTTCGTCATTTGATAATTTTATTTATTTTTTTTCTTTTTAGGATTAATATAATCAACATGCTCAACTACCACAATAGTATCCTTCTCTTCTAGGATTAAATTGACAATACATAGAGACAACAAAGATTCATGACATACCTTTTCATCAAAAGAACCCATCTTACAGTTTGGAACCTCATCATTAGGCACACATAATTGATGTTATTTTCATGATACATGCTCAAAAATAGTAAAATGTTCACTTAGATCCATACACACCTCATAACTAGCCTTAAAAAACACCTTGGTCTTGTCTTTATGCTTGGTCTCTTCACTCTCAACATGAGAAAACAATGAGACCTCTTGACACTCTTCAAATTCTAAAGCATTCTCCACCATAGAAAAATAATTACTTGAACTTGTAGTCTCATCATGACTCACACTTTTCACTTTTGAATTCCATGTGTTAACATGACTTTTTCCTTAAATTATAGGATCTTGATTAAATCTATTCTATATTGTAGGCCTTTACTTGCATAATCTAGCAATGTGACCTCTCTATTCACAATTGTAATACACCATAGCTTTTACAAGAAATGTATCTTACCTTACCTTATTTGGACAAAAATTTACAATATGTCCTATGTCATGATAATTAAAGAAATTAAATTTTTTCACACCTTTTGACTTATGACTCCTATCATAGTCTCATGCAAACTCATTTCTAATATTTCTTTTTCATTCTTTAGCCCTATGACCAAATTTATTACATGTGTAATAGTAACCATTGAATTTTGCATACCTAATGTCATTTGATTGTCTAAATTGATTTCTCTTTAATCTACCAACACCTTCGTTTCTTGTCTAATGATTTTTATTCAAAGTATGATTGTCCTAGTTCACATTAGCCTTTATTTTTTCTTGATTTGTATTCTTTTATTCTTCTTCATATTCAAAACCAATTCTATCACTAGCAAGATTTTGACTACTCTGAATATTTTCTAGATCATATGAGCTTTTTTCAAATCTCACAAATGTCTTCACCTTACTAGATGCCTTCTCTAACTCATCTTTCAAAGATATAATCTTAGAAACATACCTTAATCACTCTTCTTCTTTGGCTCTTAGACTTTCAAACATAGATTCCAACTTAGAATTAAGAAACATGACAACACTTTCATGCTCCCTGAATTATTCAATCAATCTTGCCTCAAACACACTAAATTTATTCCATAGTCCTTGATTTTAGATTTCATCTCCTTATTGATATTATTCTCAATCTTCAGTTCTTCAAGAGAATTCATCAATACAGTATCATAGTCCACTTCATCTTTATCATCATCTGAATCACTCTAAGTAGACACCTAATGTGAGAAAACTCCTTCCTCAACCATGAACAGAGCTTCATCTTCAACAATACCATAATCTTCATGATCATATTCTAAGTCACTATATTCACCTTCATCTAATGAGCTACAATATTCTTTGGTGTAGAGACTCTTCTTGTTCTTGAAGGACTTCTTATTGTTATCCTTTTTGAATCCTTTCTTCCTGTATGTCTTCTTGTCTTCATCTTGGTCATCACCATGCTCTTCATTGTCATTCTTCTCATGATTATGAGGGAATTTATGAGCTAAATTTCCTATTTTTCCATAAGTGAAACATTTAAAGGTTAGTTTACCCTTATACGTGCTTGAGCATGTGTTCAATTTCCTAGTAATCAAAGTAATTAGTTTATCCTCATCAAAATCAGATATGTCATCCTTTTTGGATTTATTACCATGGAAATTCTTCTTAGGTTTAAAATCTATGTTGAATGAAGCTTATTTATTTGGTGTTATATCATCATTTACTCTCATCTCATACACAGTAAGGGTGTCATGCAATCGATCCATCTTTAACTAAGTAAGATCATGACTATTCTATAACAAATACTTTTAGATCAAACTTGAGTGATATAAACCTTATTATCTTTTAAACTATAGTAGCCTCTTCAATATTCTCTCCAACACCTCTGACGATGTTCATAGTTTCATCAACTCTCTCCAGAAAGGATGCCATAAAATCTTCTTACTTCATCTTGAAACTTTCAAATTGCCTTTAATGAGTTTTCAACTTAGCAAGCTTGACCTTTGAATCTCCTTCATAAATTATCTACATTTTGTCCCATATCTCTTTAGAATATTTATAATGGATCACTTTGGTGAACTTAGTCTCTATAACTCCATAATTGATGGCATTCATTTCCTTACAATTTTTCTCAAATAGCTTTTTTTTGTATCACTAGATGGAGTAGTGGGAGTAACATAACCATCCAAAATAGATTTCCATACATCAAACCATAGAGACATAATGTACGTATTCATCCTTGCACTCCAAAAAGCATAATTAGATATATTTAACATTAGTGCTTACTTAGTAGAAAAACCTCCTTGATGACTACCCATATTGTACCTTCGATCACCTTCAAGCTATCAAGCCTTTTACCAAAGGACCTATTTTGATACCAATTGTTAAAGGTACAATCATTGAGAGGGGGGAGCTAAATTAGTGAGCTAAGATTATTCAAATATTAATCATTCAATACATATATTTATGATTCATATACATCATTCATATAAATTAATAATAAAGATAATGTAAGATCAAGCATATAACACATGACATACATGGGAAACCCTCTTGGGGGAGAAAACCCACTAGAACATGTAATTGGACTACTATCCTATAATAATAATATAAAATTTAGACAAGATACAATTGATTAAGGAACTACAATCCCTATTTAGTGAGACTAAAATCCCACAAGGTGATACAACACCTATCTAGTTGAGCTACAAAAATAACTAGACTTTTAACAAGTTTCACCTTATAAGGAGGATGTAATCACCTTAGATATTGAGATATCACAATAACACCTATAAGCACATCTACCTATGAACAAATGTTTTCAATACTTAATGATGTACCTATGATTGTAACTCTTCACCTTTTCTCACACTCAATCTACAAGAGCACTATTTTGTAGATAGAATTATGACTTATAGGTCATAAAAATAGTCCTCAATATGTTATGTTCTTCAACCTCATCCTCAAGGCACTCTACCCCTTATTCACTTCAAAAATAATACACAAAAGCCTCTCTAAAATATCTCCCAAGTCTCTCACTTAAGTATATCTCCAAGTCTGTCACTCAAGTCTCTCTCCAAGTCTCTCACTCAAGTCTCTCTCCAAGTCTAGAAACCAACACATTTAATTTCACTATTTATAGATCAAACATGATAATCACTACCTTGGTCAAAAATTAGACATGAATTAATCCTTAATTCATCTCTCACATAAATACATCACTCAAAAAAAATCTTCATAGGTTGGTCATAGCATCTATGGGTTACCCTTAAGTAGCTACACCTTTTAATAAGGCCCATGTAGCTCTTATAGGTATCATGTGAACCCATTCACTAATTCAGCACTTCATAAAACAAAAATAGTAACACATAACTACTAAAAAAATCATGGACCAATTACATATTATCTATAGGTCCCCCTTAAGTCCTAATAACTAGCATAGAACCCTTCTGCTTAATCATAATTTGCTTAAACATTTTGTTTACATAGTCATTATGAACGAACACACAATCACCTTCTAAACCATTATTCATACTAAATATGAATGTTCAAACCTTCATAATGAACATAGATCAAACTAATGGAGTCTAAAAATCTCCACAATAGACAATTCATCAATATATATCAAAATAATATCAAAACAAGATTGAATAATCTTCTTAGATCACTTACAGCGTATGCACAAACACACAGTCATCTTTGGAGTACCATAACTTTGATTATATAAATTTTTATCACTCTATAGTGCACCCTATTTGAATATTTGAAATCACACCTTCTCTCTAGCTGATACAATATTAAATAACGGCTTTAAAATCTTCTAAGTCTTCAAAAATTGCATGTTCTTCATTTTTGGCATATAATTGAGAAGTGGTGGGCCCATGTTGACTTGTCAACATTACTTGCATGAAAATAATGTCATAAATTGGAAGATAAATCCATATTAAAATTGGGTTTAAGTTCTTGAATTTTTTTTATCTTGCATGAAAATCATGGGAGATGCATGAAACTAGTCAAACTAGTCAATCGAAGAGATTTGACCTTTAAGGACTAGTTAACTCAACTTGAGCTCAACTTGCATGAATTGGAACTTGTGGATTGAATTGAGAATGATATAACCAATTAAAAAAATATATGTCATGTGGTAACTCCAAAATTAATTTACTTTATATATTTTCAATGCCATTCTTTACTTGCTTGATTGACCAATTAAGCCTATTAGGCTAATTAGGCCTAATAGCATATATTTTTACATTTGGACTCCATTAAACCTGAAAAAAGATGACATGAAACATTAAAAAATAATTAAATATACTTGTAAAAACTTTTCTGATCACAATATATTTGATTTTGATGAGAAAACACTTGCCATTTCGTTAACAGGGTTGACTAGGCCTATTTTTCTCCATTTTCTTGCAGACTAGCCATTTTAATTGAGCTGATTGGGATACTTTTTGGGTGATTTATGATAAAAATAAAATTTTATGATGAATAAAAATTATTATTATTTTATCTCCATTTATTATATTTCATTTAAGTATCATGTACTTCATTTTACATGCTTTTTTCCACAAAAAATATGATGTATGCCCTCATCCGTACATCTCCATGCATAAAATTTAAATTTATGGAATACTATATGAGTTTAATTTAAATTTTAATTGTTTTATATTTATCCAAGATGATTTTATGGAAATAAAATCAACCTTTTTCAAAATTAGTTTTTTTAGGGTTTAGGAGGGCTTTGAAGCTAAATCTTCAAAATGATGGTTCATGAAATAAAGACCTAAAAATATAAAAATATTTACATTTATGTGTATAAAACTTACCCCAAAAACATTCTTTAAAATATTGAGTTACTATGCAAAATTAAAAAAAAATTATCATGTGGAGAAATCTGCTTATGGGGTTTTAACTACATTCTAAGCTACTTACACTCTTAATAATTGTTCATAAAGCACAACCTATAAAATAATCTCAATTTATCATGAATTATAATTAAATATGGTTATTCAAAACATACTAACAACATTTATCTAAAATCTACATGTGGTGAAAGATACAAGTATCTAAATAGGAGGCTTGGAAGGGTGTCTAAAATTGCAAAAAATGAAAAACTCACCAAAATGAAAATAAATCTTCACATAATTCTCAATGAATTAAAACATCATCATGGATTTTATACCATGATATAAAAACAATTTGAAATCACATTTTTCTTGAAAATTCAAAAAACCCCTTTTCAACCTATATGATTGTTTGCTTACAAAACCCTGTATGAGCATGGTTTGCTTAAAATTTAGAGTTGTGACACTATTTAAAGGTATGATTATGATGTAAAAAACATCATCCCATTATTTTCAAACTTTTACCTAGACTTAGAATCTTTTGTAACACTCGAAATGATGCCTGCTCCAATGGTGATCTCCAACGAACATGTTAAGGACTGTTACTAAATATCAAGTATATCCACTCATCCAATGGAAATTAAAAATTTAAAAAATGTTCCTCAAGTCATTATGACTTTGTTTACAAAATTTTAGGTCTTGAAACCACCTAAAGCTCTCAAAATCCTTAATTTCCTTCAAAATTGACCCCCTTATGCATGACTTGTCTGCATATTTGAACTTGACAATGCTCTTTTGAAATGAAAATGACCCATTTAAAATCCATAATTGACATTTTTTGACCAAAATTAGTGATTTTAGGCTATAAATGACTAGTTTAACTAGCTATAAAAGGTTAATGACCAGTTTTAAGAAAGTTTTGAATGATAGAGGTAATAATTTGACCTTGACAGGTCAAATTACTAACAATTTTGGTGACTCTTAGGGGTTGATCAGACTAATGGTCAAATAACTAAAAAAAAATTCTATGAAAAAATTGGATATACACTAAATTTTGGAAGTTTTTTGTGGGCAAAGACATAAACAAGACAACTGACACAAATAACAACAAACACATGCACATGTGCACTTAGAAGAATGGACAACAACAACTTGAAAAGGGAAAAGTAGCACTAAAAGTATGTACAAATATGCACTTAGAGAAATGAAACACATGGTAGTCTATTATGTATAAAATAACCTCCACCTTGCTGGTCCTCTTGGATCAAATAGAAAGCTATTTGATGCACTATGAAAATTTGAAATATGATTGCTTCCTTTTGATAGCCCTTTTCTGCAAATGGGAGCACTTATATGTTCATGTATTTTGAATGGTGTAGATAGGCCTCTAAATTCTAGTCTTAGGTGTATGGATTGAAGATATGAATCTAAGATCCAATCATCCTCCTCACATATTCTTCTTAGTTGCATTAAAAGTGCTATCTCTACCTCATTCATAGGTTGATCATGATTTGACACATTCTCATTCAATGATTGTATTGGCAATTCAGATAGTATACCTAGATTGATGTCTTTATTTGACTCCATTTGAAGTGATACTTTATCAAAGTATTTAGATCCTTGATAAGCATCCAAACATGGCTGTCATATGACTTTAATTTCTTCTTGATGAACATCTACAACAATACTCTTTACAAGATATTCATTAATCTCTACTTGGGGTGGAGATGAACTATCAAATTTTGTACAAAAACTCTCCAGATCATCCCAAAAGGCCTCTTCATCATGATCAATTGAAATGACATGAAATTAATCAGTATTCTTACCATTTAAAACATGTTAATCACACATTTCTACGTTTTGGATGGAGTCAAATGAAGATTCTTGATCTACTACACTTATCTCCAATAGTTGAACTCGTGTCCCACCAGGCATGCCAAAAATTGTAATCATTCTGAAGTTCACCCTATTTAAAGATGTGTAAGCACACCTTCTCTCCAAATGATACAATTGGAACCTCTCATAGTGTGGGTGACTCTATGTTGAGAAGAACCTCCAGAGTGGGCTGATTCCCTTAAGATTTATCAATTAAATCTAATCGACTGTGATTTTTGGGATGAAAACGGGAAGGAAAAACTAAAAAAAATCCTATCTAATTGGATGATGCACTTGAATTTCTTATATTCTCTAAAATATTTATAAAATTGAGTAAGACACACATATGAATCTAAAAGAAAACTTTGCATTCAATCCTGAACATCAGTGCTTCAAAAGAAGGCCTGAAAGAAGTTTGCAAAGCAAATTCAAATCCTATTTCTTCAAATGACCTATAGAGGATGAGATTTTCATAGTAGGTGTGGAAAGGACCTAAAAAAAGTGAAAGTATATGCCACTTGTATTCTATCATGCAATCAAATTACACTCTATTTTGATCCCAAAAAAAATGTATGTAAAAAATCTTCTTTATTTGATAAATGGTGTCAATTACAATTTTTGCTCTACTTCGAGATTTTTTGAAAAATGGCTTCAAGAAGCCAATATATAAGTATTAAACCTTAAATAAATCCAAAGTGGTGTGTAAAATAGAAATGTTAGTCTTATTTGAGTTAAATTAAGACTAAAATCCTTTTATAATATTAAATAAAGGCTTTAAAATCTTCCAAGTCTTCAAAAATTGCATGTTCTTCATTTTTGGCATATAATTGAGAAGTGGTGGGCCCATGTTGACTTGTCAACCTTATTTGCATGAAAATCATGCCATAAATTAGAAGATAAATCCATATTAAAATTAGGTTTAAGTTCTTGAATTTTCTTATCTTGCATGAAAAGCATGGGAGATGCATGAAAGAAGTCAAACTAGTCAACCAAAGAGATTTGACCCTTAAGGACTAGTTAACCCAACTTGAGCTCAACTTGCATGAATTGAAACTTGTGGATTGAATTTAGAATGATATATCCACTTAAAAAACATATATGTCACATGATAACTCCAAAATTAATTTACTTGATATATTTTCAACACCATTCTTTACTTGCTTGATTGACCAATTAAGCTTGTTAGGCCAATTAGGCCTAATAGCATATCTTCTTGCATTTGGACTCCATTAAACTTGTAACAAGATGACATGAAACATGAAAAAAATAATTAAATATACCTAGAAAAAATTTCTCATCACAAGATTTTTTATTTTGATGAGAAAACACTCACCATTCAGTCAACAGGGTTGACTAGGCCTATTTTTCTCCATTTTCTTGTAGACTGGCCATTTTGATTGAGTTGGTTGGGTCACTTTTGGGATGATTTCTGACCAAAATAAAATTTTAGGATGAATAAAAAGTATTATTATTTTATCTCCATTTATTAGATTTCATTCAAGTGTCTTGTACTTCATTTTACATGTTTTTTTCTACAAAAAACATGATTTTTGCCCTCATTTGTACATCTCCATGCAAAATATATGAAAATTTATCACATGGAGAAATCTGCCTATGGGGTTTTGACTACATTTTGAGCAACCTACACTCTTAATGATTGCTCATAAAGTACAACCCCTAAAATTATCTTAATTTTTCATAAATTATAAGTAAATAGGGTATTCAAAACATACTAAGATAATTCCTCCAAAATCCATACGTGGTGAAAGATACAAGCATCTAAATAGGAGGCTCGAAAGGGTGTCTAGAACTACAAAAAATGAAAAATTCACCAAAATGAAAATAACTCTTCACCTACTTCCCAATTCCTTAAAAAATCATCTTAGGGTTTATAACATGCTATCAAAATACTATGAAAGTACATTTTGCTTGAAAAGTCAAAAAACCCCTTTTTAGCCTATATGTTTGTGTGCTTGTAAAAACCCTATATGAGCATGGTTTTCTAAAAATTTGGAGTTGTGACACTCTTTAAAGGTCTGATTATGATGTGAAAATATCATCTCATTCTTGTCAAATTTTTACCTGGACTTAGAAGCTTCTGTAGTACTCCAAAATGATGCATGCTCCAATGGTGATCTCCAATGAACATGATGAGGGATGTTACAAAAGAGGGAGTATATCCACTCATCCAATGTACATGAATTTTTTTCAAAAGTTTCTTCAAGTCATGATGACCTTGTGTACAAAATTTGAGGTCCTAAAACCACCTGAAGCTCTCAGAATCCTTAATTTCCTTTAAAATTAACCCCCTGTGCATGGATTATCTGCATATTTGAACTTGAAAATGATATTTTTAAATGAAAATGACCCATTTAAAATCTATTTTTGACATTTTTTTACCAATATTAGTGATTTTAGGCCATAAATGATTGGTTTGACTAGCTACAAAGGGTTAATGACCAATTTTAAGAAAGTTTTGAATGATAGTGGTAGTAATTTGACCTTAACAGATTAAATTATTAAAAAAAACATTAAGAAAACATAAATAGATATAATTTATGTGACATGGAGTCCTCTTCATCTTTTATTTTTTACTTCATCAATAAATTTATCTTGGATCAAAAGTTATGAATGAAATAAAGAGCATTAGTTTTTCCTTTGTCAAATTCAAATATTTAAATGCCAACAGTCACAATTAAACCTCGACCAATTGCCTTCATATTATGATCTAAATTATCTTATCTAATAAAACATCATCAATATTTTTTAAATTTTCTTTCTATTTAACTTTTATGTGGGTCATTAAACATCGAACATGTTTACCACTTTGACTTAGCACACACCATAGATCTTCAACTGTACGATCACATGCTCACCATTGATATTTATCCTTTACCTTTGATTATTCATTAAAAAATGTGAGATTATTGTCATATCACTACTTCCTAACATTCAGGATCAAATTCACTCCATTTATCTCCTTGAGACTTGCTCAAAATTTACCTCTTGCATATTTGACTAAGTATGGGGAACATTACAATCTATTTGAGAAGCCAATTTTGAACCTCAATAAATTTTATTGTGCTTAGATGCATGATCTAAAACTTGGACCATATGATCTCCTTACATATTATAATCCATCCATTTAACAATCTTATCGTATAACCCACACATGTGAAATATATGCCATCATAAACATGCTCACTTTGAATTTTCTTCCATAGAGCCAACTATGCCTGAACCTACCTGGAAGGCCAACTTTGCTCATATATATATTTTGATGTGCTTCATCACATTATCTAAAATTTATCATAAATCAACTAGGATCAAAAATAAACAAAACCATATGATCAACTTCTCCTGGAACATCCACATGTACAAGATATGCCACCATCAAAATTCTTACTTGGTTCTTTCTTGCCTAATGAAAATTTGGCTATGAGAAAACACTGTCAAAATGCTCAGGAGCCCAAATTTGCACTTGCATATCTTTTAATGCATTTAGGTGTATAACCTAAGGTTTATAATATAATAACTAGGCATAATACTAAACAAACCCATGTTACCATTTCCTCTTGAAACCTCTATGCATGCAAATGTTAACATCATCAACATGCTTACTTAGCTCTATTTGAACATAGAAAAGACTATCAAAATGCTTGAGAGCCCAACTTTTCACCCAGATAACTTTGGTTGCATTTAGATTCATGACTTAATATTTAGTGCATAGAAACTAGAGATTAATGTGATCATAACCGTATGACCAGCTCCTCTTGACTCATCCACATGTGGTAATGATGATGTCATCAAACTTCTTACTCAGATTTTATGCCACTAGACCCTAAATGTCTAGATGACAATAATGATCAATTAAATTAAATCCACTCATGCACACAAGCACTCAAATATTATAAAACATCTTATGGACCTATTTTACATTCTTAAATCATCATACTCATCCCTGAACATCTCTAACCATGCCAAAATAGAATATCAACCAAGCATACTTCAAACATACCAGGATAAGCACATTGTACACTTTGTCATTGTCACTTAGACTATCAAGGCACTTCATCCACTCACCAAGAAACCTCCATGAAATCATTGACAATGATCTAACATCCTCATCATAGGCATTCGTATTACCCTTGACATCACAACTATATTGACGTGAATGGTTATGTCTTAGAAAATATAAATCTTGTCGTCATTGTATCGAATCAACAATACCTCAATTACATCTATAAGTTTCCCAAAAGTAGGTAATTAGATCAACCACTCCACATCTATGTTATAGATTCTACGTGGTGGTGCAAATACTAATGGTTGTGCCCCTTCAACTATGTTTGGCAAAAATATTTGTAGCTCAACAATATATCAAACTCATAAGCATATAGGTATGTAAAGTGCATTTCTTATAACACCACAATGATACCCATGTCCTCTTTTTGTGCTCCTATGAGTCCTTTTATGAGTTGTGATTGATCAAATCTAGCCATTGTGCATCATTTACTTTGATTCTAAAATAATTACCTTAGATGTGCAAAGTCTAGACTCATTTGAGAGTAATAATTTCCTTGTAATTTTATGTAGAAACCCCTATTTCCCTTGAATTCTAAAAACTGTATATTTTGGATTGTTTTTCTGTATTTTGATTTTTTATTTGGTGTTTTTGCAAGAAATAAAGAAGAATGCATTTTTGCAAGATAAATTAAAATAAATAAATAAACAGCAGTATACTCTCTAAACTGGCTAATCAATGATCTTATTATTCTTCTAGATGATTACAATATTAAGTCTCTATTATGCATCTAAAATAATATGAAATATTTTTCAAAAACCTAATTTTTTTCTAGTAATTTGAAAGAAAACCCTAGATTTGGTGTGGCTCTGGTTGCTATTTTAACACACAGTCACCGATGTCGGCTATACTACCACGATCAGTTGATATACTGCCGATGTCAGTCTCTGTCAGTCGGTTTACTCTACTGACATTGGTTTATCCACCATCATTGGTATCTGAGTCAGCTGATGTCGGTCTCTGCAATCCCTACGGATCTGTACGGCCTACTGTAGAATGGTACAAATTTTGTACAGTAGCAAAAAAATAGTATAGCCTCTATGATGGACGCTAGATCTCAAGAAATCTTATGCTAATACTGAAGATCTTTATCTAGACAATTTTTGAACAAAAAACCCTGATGTAATAAATACCTATGAATCTCTGTGATAACTTTTGTATAAAGCTATCTCTCAACTGGCAATAGATCAGCTGATATCTCACAACCTTTGAATTGCACACACTGAATATTACATGTTCTCCAATGCAGATGGAATACTAGAAACCCTTGGCTCAGTCTTCTCAAAAAATACTTAGCAAAATTTGTCTTCAACATGAGTAATTATCAATACTATGGCACTCCCTCCAATGAGAAACCTGTTGGGAGAGGGTGTACACCGGAAGCACACAATTTGATTACTAATACCAAGCAACTTAATATGCAGAAATTAACCAGATTCACCAAGTAACTAGAATTCAGAATAACACAGCATATGAGAGACAATACCAAATTGTATTAACACTTTATACAGAAAAGAATACAATAAAGAAGATGCCACTTCTTCTCCACCACCTTACAGAGGTTTCCCACGCCTCAAGTGAACATTAATTCTTCTCCCCAAAGCTCTCCCTCTCACAGGTCCCAACACCCAACTCAAATACAGAGTTGGTGTTCACCTCCCCGTGCTCCACGCACACCACAAGTGCTCCACGCACTCCACAAGTACTCAAGGTACTTCAAGTAGATCTCCCATGAATCTGCAACAACCTGCAATTCAACAGACCATACTTATGGAAGGAACTGCCTTGCCTTCCTCTTGCTCTATCCGAGTACACACCTGTACTCCAAGTAGATCCTGCCTGATACTGCTCCCTGTAGTGTTGCTGTCTGTATGACCTTGCACACCTGCAAGTCAAGCAATGGTTCCAATCACCTGTGAACCTCGACCTTGCACACACATACACCTTCAGATCAACGATCTTACTTATTGAAGAACCCAGCTGGCTCTCCAATCCAGCACCAACACACCTGGTACTGTGGCACTAGGAGGAACGCACCATAGCTCTACCTCACACACAGAAGGAGCTTATAATTATGCTCTCTTACTCCCTAGCACGCTTTTCCAATACAACCATGAGTCTATTATATAGATCTCATCCAAACAATGATTAGACATCTAATTACCATAATTAGATCCGCAGCTATGAGTCTAAAATTAGCACTCATCATGCAAACACTTGGTTCGTTAGCTAACTGCCCGTAAATAGCTCGCAGTCGAACCACACAGGCGACCGACGCCGGTCCCTGTCCGCCTGGAGGTGACCGACGTCAGCCGATATATGACCGACGTCGGTTGCTTCACTGTGCTATCTCGCCGACGTCGGCTGATCAGACCGACCCCAACTTCTTCTGCAACTCAGCAACCTTCAGCAACCTCCTCTCCTGTTTGCATCAGTGAAGCTTTTAGCTCCACAATCCTAACAATCTCCCACTTGGAGATAAACAGCTGCACTGTACCTGTACCTGTACTCCATCTAATCTGTTTCCTGGTTTGTATCCCTCTTCAAGCTCCCACCTGAAGACAACCCACCACACATCCCGTGGTGTACCACCTGTCATCCGAGTAACCTGCCATATCCGAACCTACAACACCTGTAGTGAAGTCCTGACCCTGCATAGCAACACCTGCTGCCGGTCCCTCTCAAAAAACCTGAGAATCCACTTCCACGAATTGGCTCTTAACTCTCTGACAGCTCCCACTGCATGGGAATACTCAGGTCTATACCTGACCTCATGTGATTTCGGACACTGTACCTGTCCAGCCCTTAGTGTGCTCCGGTTCTGCATCCCGAACCTCGCCAACACCTGATTCACATCAGCTCCCACTCGAGACAAAATCAACCTGTGATCTCCATGCCTCCCATGTCAAAGAATTCTGCTGCTCCAAACTCCTCATGACATGCCACTGAACTAATCTTACCCTTAGCTCAGCAAAACCCTGTATGTACTAACCCTGCTAGCAAATATACCATCCACATACAGCACAGAATGATGTCATGACTCATCATCCCCCTGGTAAGACAAAACCACAGTAGTTACCCTGACATTGACTGAAGCCATGCTCCGTCCTCCACCTGTCAAACCTGGTACCACTGTCCTGCAGCTCCTCAAGACCATATGCCTGATCTTCCGTCTCATGTATCCGTTCTCTCTATTCTTCTACTAAGGTATCCATTCGTCTCTGTGCTTTTATACCTGCTGGCATCTCTACCAAAACACACCTGTCTGGTTCTCCTCCAAGGAATCACATCCTCATCCATGCCAAGCTCACACCTGTATCCTGGATCCTTCCTGCTCTACAATCAGCAACATGTATAAAGAAGAGGAACAACGAATTTGAGGGCCTACTTACGCCTTCAGTCCTCCGTATGGGTGTTTGAGACTCCTTGACAGCATGCTGTCCACCCAAAATCCGTTACAGTGACCGACCTCGGTCACTCCACAGTCTGCATCCGACCGACGTCGGTTTCATGCGTCTGTACCTGACTACCAACCTGCCTACGTTGGTGTCCCTGCTGCCGACGTCGATTCTCCTAACCGACATCGGTCTTACCTGCTGCCGGCGTCGGTTCTCCTAACCGACATCGGTCTTACCCTGCCCGACATCGCCGGCTTCGGTCTGCACATGACCGACATCGGCACCTGTCTGTTCGACGCCGGTTCCTCATGACCGACATCGGTGTCTGTGTTCGCCTGTGAGTGATGACTTTTTACCCGCGAGCTTCTTTGAATCAAAACACATGTCCAAACTGCCCTACTCAGAAGTATCCAGCCACATCCACTGGGTTCTGTCTGCCATCTCCTCCATAAACACCAAGGCTTTCCAGTTCTTAAGCCTGTCAAATATATCTGTCTTCCACTTAAGAACATGCATCTCCTTCCTGCTCATGTGACCAAGCCTACGAAGCCACGTCTCCGCAATGAAAGAAGAATCAGTAATATAAACAAGTAGATAAAGAATACCTGTTTTCTTACCACCAGCTAATTCAAGTGCATCCGCTGTGAGAGTTCTTGTGCATCTCTCATCACCCAATCTTTCTGAAGAAATTAGCCATATCTCCAAACCTGGGACCTGCATGACCTTCATCAACACCTGTGTGTTGGCCGCCTGCAATTTCAGCTTCCCTTTGCCTTTGCCAATCCTTTGGCAAGGCTCACCAGCTCCTCTACCTGGAACTGCATGGAAAGAGGCAACCGAATCTTTTATCCAAGATTCAACTTTATCCAAGAAACCTGCAAACACATCCTGTGCAACAACACCTGCTACATCTGTATCTTCAGTTTCTTCATGCTGATCTGTTACCAACCAACAATAATCTTTTACCTGCTCTTTCTTTCCATAGGACCGTGAGTGACCATCTGTGCTTTTCAACTCCTCCATTCTTAGCTTACTTTGATCTGCAGTTGCTCTACTCCCACTCGATCAGAAACCCCTGAGAGTGCCCTGTAACCAAACACAAAACCTGCGTCCTCCAACCTCAGCTCAGATACCACTTGTTGGTATCAAGCTCAAGAACCTGCAACCAAGGCTCTGATACCACTTGTTGGGAGAGGGTGTACACCGGAAGCACACAATTTGATTACTAATACCAAGCAACTTAATATGCGGAAATTAACCAGATTCACCAAGTAACTAGAATTCAGAATAACACAGCATATGAGAGACAATACCAAATTGTATTAACACTTTATACAGAAAAGAATACAATAAAGAAGATGCCACTTCTTCTCCACCACCTTTTTTTGAGAGACAATACCAAATTGTATTAACACTTTATACAGAAAAGAATACAATAAAGAAGATGCCACTTCTTCTCCACCACCTTACAGAGGTTTCCCACGCCTCAAGTGAACAGTAATTCTTCTCTCCAAAGCTCTCCCTCTCACAGGTCCCAACACCCAACTCAAATACAGAGTTGGTGTTCACCTCCCCGTGCTCCACGCACACCACAAGTGCTCCACGCACTCCACAAGTACTCAAGGTACTTCAAGTAGATCTCCCATGAATCTGCAACAACCTGCAATTCAACAGACCATACTTATGGAAGGAACTGCCTTGCCTTCCTCTTGCTCTATCCGAGTACACACCTGTACTCCAAGTAGATCCTGCCTGATACTGCTCCCTGTAGTGTTGCTGTCTGTATGACCTTGCACACCTGCAAGTCAAGCAATGGTTCCAATCACCTGTGAACCTCGACCTTGCACACACATACACCTACAGATCAACGATCTTACTTATTGAAGAACCCAGCTGGCTCTCCAATCCAGCACCAACACACCTGGTACTGTGACACTAGGAGGAACGCACCATAGCTCTACCTCACACACAGAAGGAGCTTATAATTATGCTCTCTTACTCCCTAGCACGCTTTTCCAATACAACCATGAGTCTATTATATAGATCTCATCCAAACAATGATTAGACATCTAATTACCATAATTAGATCCGCAGCTATGAGTCTAAAATTAGCACTCATCATGCAAACACTTGGTTCGTTAGCTAACTGCCCGTAAATAGCTCGCAGTCGAACCACACAGGCGACCGACGCCGGTCCCTGTCCGCCTGGAGGTGACCGACGTCGGCCGATATATGACCGACGTCGGTTGCTTCACTGTGCTATCCCGCCGACGTCGGCTGATCAGACCGACCCCAACTTCTTCTGCAACTCAGCAACCTTCAGCAACCTCCTCTCCTATTTGCATCAGTGAAGCTTTTAGCTCCACAATCCTAACAAAACCCTTATATCCTCTAAAAGGTGTGCTTTCCCTAATTAGGGTTTCATAATTTAAAAATAGGACAAATAATTAATATTTAATTAAATCAATCAAATACTAATATCTCCCTCAATATATGTCTGAAAGAGCCTGAATGAAAGCCAACGGTAAAAATTTTGCTAGTCGAAGCCAAGCCAAGCTCCATCATGACCCTCTATCCATCTTATCAGCCTACAAAGGTTGCATAATAGGCTAATCATCATAAAACAAGATCAAACTAAAAAGGGGACATTACAGTCCACCCTCCCTGAAATTGCTTGTCCCCAAGCAATCTCAACAATATAGTTAACATCACTCCACCTGGATCCCAAGGAAAAGGTTGTGTAATGTCCCTTATGTCACCAATCAACCACTGTAGAAACCCCTGTGAAGAAATCATCAGCATCAATAGTACAAAAATCAGCAACTAAGACACTACACTCAACACCTAAACAACTGACATCACTGATAATGAAGAGACATCACACATTAGATATCAACAACACAAACCACATCTGCTTGCCATCAACTCCTGCTCTAAGTCATGCACTAACAAATTGTCAACCCCAACACCTATCACCATGCCATGTCTATCAAAACTCTCATGCCATGGCATCAAATCATCCTAAGTACTAAGATAAGGATCCCAACATCCAATCCATGAACGGAAATCAACTAGCCACTCCAGTAAACTCCTCACCTGAGTAAGGTGAACAATACCAACTTACTTCATGCACCAATCTCCTGTACCCACTACAATCTCTAAATCTGGAGTGTGAATGCTAGACATACTCATATCATCATCAACATGTGACCTGACTGTAAAAGAAAGCTGAGTCCCTACCACATGCGCTAAATCCTAAACTGAACTCACCTCAAGACAAAGCTCATCTACATGTCTCTCCTGTATTGGTGCCAATGTGCACTCGGCATGCCACTCTACCATATCGTGTCGTATGAGCCTCTCCATCCAATGAAAAAATATATTTTTGATGTTGCTACCCCATATGGCCTTAAGAATATGTGTCTTCCCATCAACATCAAAACAGACCTCCATGTCCTTGAGATGAAGAGTGACTTCCTCAAGGGAATGAAGCCACTTCATGCCCAAGACCAAATCTATATCCCCCATGTTCACCACATAATAATCAACCTTGAACTCATAGTTGTTTAAGTGCAATGGGAGGTCTCTAATCATCCACTCACACCTAAGAGTGTAACCGTCAGCTACCTTAACTCTAATGTCCTCGAAATCCTTGATAGTGAGTCTATGCTTCTCCACAAATCTAGCATCTATAAAATTATGTGTGGCTCCTATGTCAAGAAGGGTGATGACTATCTATCCTGCCAAAACTCCACAGAGTCTGAATGAACCATTCGACTGAATGCTAGATAGGCATGCCTCCTATATTTGAAGCTCTGAATCTGCCTCTGCCTTTGACTCCTCAGAACTCTCTTGCTATTCAAAATATTATGATTCCAAATCCTCATAAATAGCCCACATCACATGATTTGCCTTACCCTTAGGCCTCAAAGGACAATCGTAATTGGCATCATAGGGACCTTTGCAGTAGAAGCAAAGCTTCTTCCTACGTAGATTGTTAAGAGTCTCTCGATCCAAAGGTGGTGCTTCTGGATTGGCCTTTGAATCATTCTTAACACCTGATTTATCTTTGTTGAAATCTAATCCCTCTCTATCTCTGTTGAAGCCCTTATTATCCCTGAATGAAGGAGTACCTCTAGAGTTAAATTTAATGGTGGGGCTACCATCTCCATGCTATGTGCCTTCTTCATAGCTTCCTGTAATGAAGGAGGATTAAAGCCTTTGACCCAACCTCTCAATGGTTATGTCAATCCCTCCATGAAGAGCACTACAAGTCACCTCTCTAAAATGTTAGGAACCATAACTGATAACTTGTGGAAGTCACCAATGTAAGACTCTAGACTGCCACTCTAGCACAACTAAGCCAACTCCCTGAAATAGGATTTTGGATCCTTCCTATCAAAATGTTCCACCAGCCTATCAACAAACTCTTGATAAGATGTGATCTGATCATGCTGGAGTGTCACCATCCTATGGTGCCACCAATCATGAGCTACCCCCTCCAGATGTAGTGTCACATATTTGATAGCATCTCCCTCAGCCATCAGATGTAATGTGAGAAATGTGTCTAGCTTACTAATCTAGGCTTGCGCTATAACCTTGCCACTATTGTCAAACATCGCTAGTGTGAGCCTTCTCATAGCATGATTTAGATAATTATTCTAGTGTCTAGGTCTCCAATCTTATCGACCTCGGTTATGATCTCTCCTCTGTGTGATGAATTAGTCAAAAGTAATCCTCTCTCTAACCTCAGGTGATAATAACTCCCACTCATCATTCGCTACCATAAGTGTGTCTGCAAACAACTCCTCATGCTCCTCACCTGCTATCACCTCCTCAGCCTCTTGCCTCAAAAAGGTAGGCCTAGTAGGCATGTTTTCTATTTAGGAATTAGTCCTAAGTGCTCTATGTGATCCTACATCACTCCTATCATCGTCACGATGTGGTAACGGTCTCCTCAAAGTACCCAATCTCTGTAGTGCTTCTACCAACTGTTGTAATACTTTGTTAGATTGCCTTTGCCCTACTCATAGATCTTTGAGATCAAGTAAAACCTCTGTGTCATCTTGATCCCAAGTATTATGAGGAATACGGGTCCTGTCAATATTGTCAGCCATGTCTTCCAGTTGCTCGCTCAAACCCTATTGCCTATCAAGTAAGGCTCTCCTGCGTGTGTTATACCTATGTGGGCCTAACTCTTGTGGCTGCATGAGATTGCTAAACCCTTAGGAGGGCAAGAAAAAAAGCTCTGATACCACTGTAAAAACCCTTGTTTCCCTTGAATTTTGAAAACTATATATTTTGGATTATTTTTCTGTATTTTGATTTTTTTTGGTGTTATTGCAAGAAATAAAGAAGAATGCATTTTTGTGAAATAAACTCAAATAAATAAATAAATAAATAGTAGTATACTCTCTGAACTAGATAATCAATGATCTTATTATTCTTCTAGATGATTACAATATTAAGTCTCTGTCATGCATCTAAAATAATATGAAATATTATTCAAAAACCTAATTTTTTTCCAACAATCTGAAAGAAAACCCTAGATCTGGTGTAGCTCTGGTTGCTATTTCAACACACAGTCACCGATGTCAGCTATACTATTGCGATCGGTCGATATACTACCAATGTCAGTCTCTGTCAGTCGGTTTACTCTACTGACATCAGTTTATCTACCATTGTCGGTATCTGAGTCGACTGATGTCAGTCTCTGCAATCCCTGTAGCTCTATACGGCTTGCTACAGAATGGTACAGATTATGTACAATAGCAAAAAAATAGTATGGCCTCTATGCTGGATGCCAGATCTCAAGAAATCTTATGCTAATACTAAAGATCTTTATCTAGACAATTTTTGAACAAAAAACCTTGATGTAATAAATACCTATGAATCTCTGTGATAACTTCTATATAAAGCTATCTCTCAAACTGGCAATAGATCAGTTGATATCTCACAACTTCTAAATTACACACACTAAATATTGCATGTTCTCCAATGTAGATGGAATACTGGAAACCCTTGGCTCAGTCTTCTAAAAAAATACTTAGCAAAATTTGTCTTCAACATGAATAATTATCAATAATATGGCACTCCCTCCAATGAGAAATCCTTATATCCTCTAAAAGGTGCACTTGCCCTAATTAGGGTTTCATAATTAAGAATTAGGGTTTCATAATTTAAAAATAGGCCAAATAATTAATATTTATTTAAATCAATCAAATATAATATCTCCCTCAATATATGTCCGAAAGAGCCCGAACGAAAGCCAACTATAAAAATTCTGCTAGTCGAAGCCAAGCCAAGATCCATCATGACCCTCTATCCATCCTATCAACCTACGAAGGTCACATAATAGGCTAATCATCATAAAACAAGATCACGCTAAAAAAGGGACATTACATTTTATAGATCTTCATTATACTTAGTAGTGATATGAAATTAGCTGCCCTAGTGCCAAATTTATAGGTTCTCACACTACCTTATACACTTTTTTATCTTAATTATCTATGTTGTCACTCAATCCTTCACACATGAGCTTTGAATGAGGTAGATCCATTCTAGCTGATGTGATATTATTTTCATTGATGTGACATTTGATTATGGCAATGGTTGATGTTTTTTATCCTATCACTTTAACTAGGCTTCATCCATACACTATTATTCTATTTATAACACTAACCCATATTTAATCATTAATTGTAATGACTTGAATGTTAAACTCTATTATCTATTTGAGATTCAAACACACGTGTCCTTCTTAGACTTAATTGATATGTATACGCTATACTCATTTGGCCACCATGTTTCATTACTTCAATGCATCCATAGTAATGGAACCTTTGACTTAATCTTGGATCCCTCTTATCCCTTAAATCTATACACACATACTTATATTTACTTCACACATCCTAAAAAACACAAAACCCCAACTATTCTAAAATTAATTATTTCAATCATGTCTACTATCTACTTGGTGCGATATAACATCCTTATTCCATGTTGTATTAGATTAATGGAATTAAGACTTCAACTTATAACCATTTAGCTATCTTGGTAAGACATTTCCCTATAAATCTTATAGGACCACTATGTGAGGTTGAGAAATTTCATGAATAATAAATGGCTCTTTCCACCTGATGTTAAGTTTTCTAGGGAAATATTTGAATCTGTTATCATATAAAAGAACAAGTTGATTTACCTAGAATTTATTTTTTCACAAAGTTTTATCTTGCCATTACTTCTAGATATGCTTATTTATCTCTTGGGCCTATACTACTCTTCATCTTACTTCATCCATGATTTTTAAGTCTAAAAACCTATTAGTCATTGACCCTTGATCACCCATTTGCATCACATTTGTAACTCCTAAACTAAGAATCATATATTCAATATGCATCACTGATTCTAACCCATAGACTAGCTATAACATTATAAACCCTATCACACATTTATAATGCATATGGTATATCCATAATAATGTTTTAATCCTATCCTCCCAATCATCTCACTTCACATCATAGATCTTAATAATCATCTTACCTATCACCTTGTTCGTAGCTTCAACTTGGCCATTTACATGTGGATGATAAGTTGTGCTTTTGTGATATGATATCATGAAATCATTTGTGAGGGTCTTGATGTTCTTATTCAAAAAGTGAGTTCCTATTTTAATTACTAATTTAAGAGGCTAGCTAAACTTGGTGATGATGTTCTCATATAAGAACGTGGCTATGTCCTTCACACCACAACTTGGAGTTACAATAGCTTCTACCCATTTTTAAAAGTAGTTTGTCATGTGATTATGTACCTTTCATTACTGTATTTACTTGGAGGATTGATTTGTCTTATACAATCAATGCCCTAGTATTCAAATGGATGCTAGGCTAACATGGGGTATAAAGGCATCTCATCCAGTTGGTGTGGATTCCCCATCCTTTGGCATACATTTCACTGTTATGATACTCTCTATGTATCCTAAAATATATAGGGCCACCAAATTCCACTTTCTAATATTTTCCTTACAATTACATCTTCTACGAAGTGACCTTTTGTAACTCCCTAATATGCTTCATCCATTGTCTACACATGTTCATGCTCTAGATCCACTTTGCATAGCACTTCATCTTTGCTTAAGTGGTACAAAAATACATTAACAATACTATACAAAAGAACTCTGGTGATCAATTATTTCTTATCTCTCTTGGTATAGTGTGTTGGGAGTATCCCCTATTCTATAATCTATGTGATATCTTATAGTTTCTTCAGAATTATAGTCACCTTGAATAGGTGTGCATCTAATGACTCATCCTAGAGTTCCTAAGGTTCCTTGCCATTATTTAGTTGGTTAATATGGTTTAATATGACATTATCTAGACCTAGTTTGACATTAATCTAGAATTTAAATTCCTATAAAAGTATCAACCAACATGATATTCATCCTCCCAACATCAACTAGGGATCATAGATCTTGATGATCATTGAATAATTTTAATGTTGTGCCTAATAAATAGTGCCTAAAATTTTGTAGTGTGAACACTATCACCAAGGCTTCCTACTTAGTTGTCATATAATACTTTTTTATGGTCGACAAATTTGTGCTTCATGAGTGGATTGGATGATCCAATCCTCCTTCTCTTGGTTGTGTGAGTACCACTCCAACTATAATCCCTAAAGAATCCACATGCACATAAAAATATTTACTTCAATATAAGAAAACTAAGATTAAAATAGTCACTAGTCTCTTATTTAAGTCAACAAATGCAACTTAACAGTCCTCTATCTAGATAAATTAGACTCTTTTTCACAATAAATTTTCCAAAAGGGCTAATTTAATGATGTAACCCTTTAAAAATTTCTAGTAGTAACCTATGTGTCCCAAAAAATATCATGATTTTTTTGAAGTCTTGGGTGGTGCATCTCCATAATGACTATGATCTTAGCCTAATCTACTAAAATTCCTTTACTACACACTACATGTCCTAATAAAATACTATAGGGTGTGAAAAACAAACATTTGTTCAAATTTAGTGCTATTCATAGTGATCTACATCTATCTAACATTAACCTAAATTTTGATAAATGTTACCTAAATAAAGCGAACAACACCCAATTATCCAAGTACACTTCTAGGAAGTCATGGATGAAATCCTTGAACACAATCAACAGAACCCTAAAGAACACTGTAGATGTAAATTTTAGTCCAAATGGCATGACCCTATCAGCGAATGAACCCCATTATATTATGAATGTGGTTTTGGTCTTGTCTTCTTCTGAAATGGGTATTGTTGTCACCAAATATTACACCCTAGATGAGGGTGTTCAACTAGAAGTTATCATTTAGAATCACCATTGGTGTTAGATTCCTTACTTCCAAAAGATGATTAGAGGAAAGACACACCAATAATATTTCCACTCTCTTGGACCTTAGTCCCATCGGGCATGATAAAACTATTGTCACAAAATATTTTACCCTATAAGAGGGTGTTCAAGCCTCTTCCAAATTTGGGTAACATGGGAATACTTACAAGTATGTGGGTGTACCTATGGTAGAAGTAAGCCTATATATTTAAGGGCTAAATCCCTAAATGTATCTTTCAGTTCTTATCACCTAAAATAGTACTCATTTGTGGGGAAAAGGGATAAAAGTTACATGAAATGAAACTACTCTAAGGGGGTGATACACCAAGATGATTTCCATATGACCATTATAATTCTTTCACTAAGAAACAAGGCATACAAGGTAACTTCCAAGTCCTAAGAGATTCTGCCATGAGTGTTTCAATAAGGAGGTGAGATGCATGAAGGCTATACAAGGTAAGTGAACCATAGGTGAGTTACAAACACTAAGGCTCATTTTACACTTAAAATGCATCCCCATACACTTTATAACACTTCATATGACCTAATAGAATAAGAAATCTTGCATAAAAATGAGAGTATAAGGGAAGCAAGGATAGAAGGTTATCACTTAACTTCATCATAAATAACTTTGAAAACTTAGACAAAATGTTCATGAACTCAAAATTAAACTTGCATTAATTGTTCAAAGGTAAAATACAATGTCATTTTAGCAGGGTTTCACCACACATAGAGTGGAATCTATTTACAATAGCCAAAATGGTTGATACATATCAAATTTGAGAGAGAATTGAGAAGAGATAAGTCCAAGATTCATAAGAACATGTGGCATGCTGAGAGGAAGAGTTACACATGTAAGAGAATGAGTGTGATATAGACCATGAAAGGTTTGATACCAAAAATTGCCCTCAAAGGTATGAAAACTTCTGAAATGTGGTGTAGAACTCCTTTTGCTTGCTCATAAAAATACCTTCATCATTTGGACCTTTTAGAACATCCCACCATTAAATGGGGGAAAATATCATGATTAAATTGAGAGGGAGGCATCCATTGTATGCCTGATGAGTTCATTTATATTTACTAGTATAAAGAGATCCCTATTATTCTAGGATTGATGTTCATCATGAACCATCCATGACTATGTTGAACTTAGTGCATGTACATTCCTAGAAATATTGGGTTATGAGGTGGTATTAAAGGAGCTTTAATGGTGGCATATGAATTTAAATTATTTGATTTATAAACCCAAATTATATTTTTATATTATGTGTATGCATTTGCGTGTTTGGGTCCACAAAATATTTTGATTTTACCTGTCTATCTATGTGGCATCTCCTTGCCATGCTATTTTTTTAAATTTAAAAATATGACCCTTATCACTTCAGACACATGTATTCATCTTGTGTCCCCTGAAACTTGATAAAATTCACTCTATCAATCTCCTCTATAGTCTTTTGGCCTTAACTTTCAATATTGGTTGTTGATCTTTGATTCAGGCTTTTAAGATTGTGACACTTGGTAGCCCTATGTACCTTCTATGGTCCCTACTATTAGTTTCCATTCAGTCAACTCAATGTCCTTACATAAAATATAATATTATTGACTTATTGACTTGATTCACACCATTTATCTCCATTTTCATGGTTTATGTACATCATTAATCTTTGATCTACATGATTAAATGCATACCATTGATTCACTAAACATACAATTAAAAATGAGCAATCGATTTGCTACCAATTCATCATTATTGTGACACATTGAATCATCACATTCATTATTAGGATACTATGACCTATTGAATTCATGCTCACCATTAGATCTCCATCTGCATGAGTGAACACATGTCGTAGATCTATCTTGACTTATTAACCCTAGTCTTGAATGCAAATTATCGATCAAAATTTGTATGTAAGAATACACACCCTCAATATTTATCCAAGGTAATTTAGCTTATTGAATTTATTAAATCACCTCATGCCATTGATATTTGATCTGGGCTTTTGAGATTGTCACACTTGGTAGCCCTGCATTCAATTTATACCTAAGCCTTATGAAAGTCTATAACTCAATGCAATTATGAATTCAACTATAGAATGTAATTACATAGTCCATCTTATGTTATTTGGAGGGTCTAATCTGATCTATCATAAACTAAGAACATTTTAAACATCTTGGAAACTTAATTTCTCCTCTATGAATGTGATCAAACTTTTAAGACACCATGATAGCTACTAGGAACAAGTATAAGCTGACTATGTTTCCATATGATTGTGTCTTTGATCAATATATGATATTTTAAGATCAAACACAGGAAGGAAGAGATATTTATAACATGAAAACATGTAACACAATATATCTCATCCACATGAAACCTTTGTAGAGAACAAAACTTTCTATAAATAGTGAACTTGATTGAAACCCCACATGGTGATAGCCTCTTGCAAACTGAACTAATTAGCTCATAAAATCATTACCAAACATGAAACTAATCATTGGAATCATCATAGGAGAGATCCAACATCCTCTAGAAGTAAATTTAGTAGATGATTTATATGGACTAACTCAAACAAGAGCAAAACCTATAGGGTGTGGAAACCATAGGCAGGAAAAAAAACATAGTCAACTTGTTAGAGATGGTTCATAAAGAATAGGAAACCATTATCTACAATCCAAGTATGAAAGTGAATTTGTCTAAGTTTAATATCATACCTAAAAGGTATTTGATTTGGAAGTTCTCCTACTAGCCGTACCAACCAAAAACTTGTCGACCAATTTCATGTGCATGGTAGAGTGATGGAGGAGCAGAATGGTTTTGGCTCAAATTTGGCACTTCCAAAGCATTTCAAGTATGTAAATTAGTTTGAGGAATTTTATTATCCATCACAAAATATTCTCCCATGTGACATTCTCTCCAATAAGTTGTACACCTTTGAAACTCTCCTCTTTCCAGTTACTTTCTTGATTTTTCAATTATAACCTACAAGTTTTCAATTAGAATCTAACATGTCTGATAGAGAATGACCTATTGTACATTCAAAATGTGTTTTTAACACATGGACACAACCCAAAACCATACCACTTACATTTAATGCTCATTTATGATCCCTAGATGACATCAAATGACACAAGAACTAACATGGACTATGACCAAGACAAAAAACATATGATATGATATGATATTAAATAAAATATAACACACCCTATGAAAAAATATTAAAAACTATATAGGTTCTTGACTATATTGGGTTGACCTATTTTGAATTTTGGTCAAAATGGTCAAAATTATTGGTGATTTCCCAAGGGTGGTATGTTTACTATGCCATGACCAATTGCCTAATCCTATCTATTAGGCCATGGAGTCACTTGTTAACCATTTTGAAAAAAAATGCCTTTGACAACACACCAAACAATAAAAAAATTAATAAGAAATAACACACAAGACAAGAAACTAAACAAACACACACTTGTGCTTCATAAACATTTATGGAACACAAACACACAAACCAAACTGAGTAACTCAAACACTAACTAACCTAAAATGAAAACTTCCTCTAGGATCAAAGGGGAGGTTTGAAACCTTTATTACTTCATGAAATAGATTAATGAATGAGGCATGCATCATTTTAATCCTTGGCATTGTTGGCTCCATCTTCTTCACAATATTTTCCAACTTCATTGGCATGATGTTCAATGAAAACAAAGTAGATCCAACCAAGTTATCTGTGGAAATGAACTCTTCTTGTATCCAAATATCCTCAAATTTCTCATAAGGCTCCTCAAATACAACATTCAATGGTGGTTCAACAAGACATACCTTCTTGGCTTCTATGGTGTTCTCTATAAGATTGGGTATCCTCTCAGCTACAAGCTCATCAAGGAGGTATACATAGTCTACCTAATCTTGGTCATTGTACTCCATGAAAACTCTTTCTCTACCTTCTCATGTATTTTTCCCCTAATCTACAAGTTTGAAGATATGACAGTCCTCTCAACCTTGCTCTCTTTCATGATAAAATATACTTGATGTTTGGAAGCATCAAGCTTCCCTTCACCATATTCCAACGTCCCTAAATGTTGTTTTACCTTATATTGGGATCTTAATTTTTCTTTAGGTACAAAAAAATCTACCTTGGACTCATGAGACTCTTCTATGAATATAAACCCATGGACAACAAATTGGCATACACTTTCATGCTTGATGGAACACTCAAGATTGTGTTTATTATACTCATCAGTAAACTTAACATTAGATATACAATCTTTTGGATAAGGAGGAGTCTTACCCAACTTATCAAATTCCTTGCATATGGCATTGAACCTTTTTCATAAGTCATCTTCCTCAATAAGGTCATCTTCAAGAGATATTTCATCATGGATAATAGGTAAGAGGTCTCTATCAAGTACTTCCTCTTTCATGTTTTCATCAAATTATGTTTGTATGACTGCAATAGGATCTTCAATATATTTATCTTCATTTAATAAGGTTGAATTTATCTTGTGTTCACCTAGGGGAGTCCCTATGGTGATCTCTTCCTCATATCCACTCATGACATATTTTTTATTAGCTATGATTAGGGATCTTTCCTCTTCACTTGCTTCCCTCAAGATGGGCTCTTCCTCGAAAAGGGGTGGGTTGGAAGGTTGATGGATAGGCTCATGACTTTGAGGTGAAGGGTGAGGTGTGATGGGGGGATTATGGATTGGAGATGGAGTGTGAGGTGAAGGAGAAGACTTTTGAATGGACTTAGGAAAGAGGAATTCATTAGTAAGCTCATGGGGGAGTGATTTTTTGGGCTAATTAGAAGGAAGAACACCTATATAATTATGATTTGTACCTTTCCAATAGATTTATTTAAACTCTTCAATAATATCATGTTCATTTTCAAGCTCCTTGTATTCAAAAATCCTTAGCCTAGTTATTAAACATTGAAGGCACTTTTTTTCCAAGTCCATTTGTTCTTTGATCTCCCATTGAGTTTCTTATATATCTTCAAAAATATACAACATCTACATATAATTTTATGTAGCACCTATTAACCATTCCATGATATGATTAGGTAGCACATAATACTCATCATTCCATGCTCTCATATCATCTTCATTAACTATAAAATATGGTATGGATGCCAAAAAAGACTTGATATAAGATGGAAATAATGGAGGAGGAGGGTAATGATGGGGATCAAGACCAACTTCAACATGTTGCATTCTAACCTACAGGAATCCACATCTTACCTTGTAAAATCTTTGTGTAAAATTCATGTAAACATCATTATCTCGTGACAAGACTAATAAGAGTACTCTTGAGGTTGATAAGTATCATGATATGGTTGGTAGGAAGGCATTTATTGATATATTTCTTGGTAGCCTTCCTCATAGGGTTGTCCAACAATATGATGTCTATATGGGAATTAATATGGAGGACTATTAGGCTCACATGGTCTATAGGATTGATAGGCATTTTTATAGGATTGTTGAGGAGTAAAATGTGGTTCATAGCAAGGCTGATAAGGAGGTTCATGATATGGGAATTCACCATATCTATTCATATCAACCTCATAGGTCAAATAAAAAAACAATAACTAATCAAAAATTTCAACAAAAGATACTTGGGCTGCTTAAAACTAGAAGTTATCATTCAAAGTCACCATTGGTGCTAGATTTATTACTTCCAAAAGATGATTAGATGAAAGACACACCAACAATATTTCCACTCTCTTGGACCTTAGTCCCATCGAGCATGCCATAACTATTGTCACCAAATATTATACCCTAGAAGAGGGTGTTCAAGCCTCTTCCAGATTTGGGAAACATGGGAATAATTCTAGGTATATGGGTGTACCTATGGTGGAAACAAGCCTATATATTTAAGGGTTAGCTCCCTAAATCTATCTTACAATGCTTATCACCTAAACTAGTACTCTCTTTTGGGGAAAAGGGATATAAGTTACATGAAATGAAACTACTCTAATGGGGTGATACACCAAGATGATTTACATATGACCATTATACTTCATGCACTAAGAAACAAGGCATAAAAGGTAACTTCCAAGTCATAAGATATTCTAACATGAGTGTTTCAATATAGAGGTGAGATGCATGAAGGCTATCTAAGTTAAGTGAACCATAGGCTAGTTGTAGACATTAAGGCTCATTATACACTTAAAATATAGTCACATATACTTTACAATACTTCATATGACCTATTAGAATAGGAACTCTTGCATAAACATGAGAGGATAAGGGAAACAAGGATATAATATTATTACTTAACTTCACCATACATCACTTTGCACACTTAGACAAAATGTTCATAAAATCAAAAAAAAATTGCATTTATTATTCCAAGGCAAAATACAATGTCATTCTAGTGGGGCTTTGTCATACATGGAGTGGAATTTTTTTACAATAGCCAAAATGGCTACTACTTATAGAATTTGATAGAGAAGTGAGAAGAGAGAAGTCCAAGAGTTATATGAACATGCATCATGTTGAGAGGAGGAGTTACACATGTAGGATAATGAGTATGAGATATACCATATAAGGTCTAATAGTAAAAATGTCTCTCAAAGTCATGAAAACTCCTAAAATGTGGCATAGAACTCCTTTTACTTTCTCACAAAATTGCTTTCATCATTTGGCCCTTTTAGAACATCCCACCACTAAACATATATAGATATCATGACTTCACTGAGAGGGAGGCATCCATTATATTCCTAATGATGTCATTTATATATCCCAATATAAATAGATCCCTGTCATTCTAGGATTGATGTTCATCATGAACCTTCCATGACTTTTTGAACTTGTTGCATGTGATTTATTGGGACCGTAGGGTTATGAGGTGGTCTTGACTAGGCTTTAATGGTGGCATATGAATTTAAAGTATTTGATTTCATAACTAAAATCATATTTTTATCTCATGCTTATACATTTTTGTGCTTGGGTCCATAAAATCTTTTGATCTAACCTATCTGTCTATGTGGCATCTCCTTGCCACACTATTTATTTAATTTTAAAATATGACCATTATCACTTCAAACATGTGTCTTCATCTCATGTACCCTAAAAATTTATCAAATTATTTCCATTGATCTCCTTAGGATTCTTCTAGCCTTGAATTTCAATGTTGGCCTTTGATATTTGATCTGGGCTTCTGAGATTGTGACACTTGGTAACCCTATGTGCCTTTTGTGGACCCTCTATCGGTCTCTATTCAATTAAATATCTTACACCATGTAGTGAACTTGCATGAAATATAGGTTTATTGACTTATTTACTTTATTCACACCATCAATATCCATTTACATGGTTGACGTGCACCATGAATCTTTGATCTACATGATCAAATGTGTGTCGTTGATCCGTTAAACATATGATCAAACATGGGCCATCGATTTGTTACCAATTCATAGTGATTTTGACACATGGTATCCTTGAATTAATTCTCATGATCCTCTAATTTATTGACTTCATAATCATCATTATATATCCCATTTTCATAATTGAATGCACATCATAGATCTATCTTGACTTATAGACCCCAATATTCAACATGGATCATCGATCAAAATTTGTACGTAAGAATACACACCATCAATATTGATCAAAGGAATTTGACTTATTAACTTTGGATGATCACCCACATGTTGTTGATATTTGATTTGGGCTTCTAAGATTATAATGCTTGGTAGCCTCACATTCAATTTGTACCTAGGCCTTATGAAAGTCTATAAATTGATGTAATTATAAATTCAACTATAGAATGAAGTCACACAATCCATCTTGTGTTATTTAGAGGGTCTAATATGATGGATCATACACCAATAATATATTAAACCTCTTGTATACTTCATTTCCTATCTATTAATGTGATCAAAATTTTTGGACAACATGATGGCAACTGGGAACAAGCAAAAGATGACTATGTTTCCATATGATTATGTCTTTGCTCAATATATGATCTCGTAAGACCAAAAATGGGAAGGAGGAGATATTTATAACATGAAAACATGGAACACATAAAATCTCATCCACATGAAAACTTTGCATAGAACCAAACTTTTTGTAAATAATGAACTTGACTGAAACCTCACATGGTGACACCCTCTTACAAAATGAACTAATTTGCTTATGAAATCATTACCAAACATGAAAATAAGAATGGAAATCATGAGAGGTGAGATCAAAAATCATTTAAAATATAATTATGTAGATGATTTATATTAATTAGCTCAAACAAGAGTAAAACCTTTAGGGTGTGGGAAACTGTATGTAGAGAAACACAATCAACTTATTAAAGATGGTTCATAAAGAATAGAAAACCATTATCTACACTCCAAGCATGAAATTGAATATTAATAAGTTTAATATCACCCTCCAAGTGCATTTAATCTATAATTTTTCCTACTGGCCATATCAACCAAAAACCTCTTGACTAGTTTCATGTGCATAATGGAATGATGAAGGAGCAGAACATTTTTGGCTCAAAATTTTCACTTCCTAAGAATTTAAAGTGTGTAAATGAGTATAATTAATTTAAGATACATCACACAATATTATCCCATGTTCTATTCTCTCTAATAAGTTGTACACCTTTGAAACTCTCCTCTTGCCACTTATTTTCTTGATTTTCAATTATAACCTACAAGTTTTCAATTGGAATCTGATATGTCTGATAGATAATGACATATCTGATATTAAATATGAGTTTTTAACACATGAACACAACTCAAAATTTTACCACTTGTAATTAATGCTCATTTATGATCCCTAGATGACATCAAATGACACAAGAACTAACATGGACTATGACCAAAGCAAAAAAATGTATGATATGATATTAAATAAACTATAACACACCCTATGAAAAAATATTAGGCCCCTATATAATTTTTTTACTATAGGGGGTTGACCCATTTTGACTTGTGATCAAAATGGTCAATAGATATCTGATGGTAACCATTGAATCAATCTATAAATGAGAACACTTCATGCCCAATGACATATTATAAAACTTCATCTATGAAGGGAATGGGAAATGGGTCATTGACACAAGAATAATTGAGGATGTAGTAGTCTCCATAGATTCATATCTCCCTACTATTATTTGGTTGTACTACCATGGAACTAATCGAATCAACTTTCTTGACTAGGAAGATAATGCCTACTTTTTGCATGCGATCTAGTTCAACTTTCACTTTCATCTTCATGTTAGATTTCATCTTATATGTTATATTATTAATTATTTGTGCACAATCCTTTATCTCTATGTACATTTACCCCAAAGAAATATCAACACCTTTGACTTATGTAAAGGTTATAATAAATACATCCTGATGATCTCTAAGTAAATGTAAAACCTTTGAGATATCTGCCTACATCTAATAGTCTCTAACATGTGCCATTTTAGGTCCATATTCTATGTCAATATTCATTATATGTTATTTTAATGGATCTAAGTACATATTGTGTTCTTCTTTAGGAATGAATTCATAGAGTATCCCTTCATGTTTTGGGAATTGTATGTGTCTCAGCTTTTCCTCTATTTCTTCTATGACTGGTTTTGGTAGAGGATCCAATGCTCTATGGCTCAAAAATATCCCCTATAGCTATTTAGTATTTATTATATGTCCTAGAGGATTGATCATCCTTATCTTGTATCCTATGGTAAGGTTGAATCCATGTTTGGACCTCACTTTGGCCAACTTATTGAAGCTGCAAGATGTGTGTCAAGATTTTGTTTGTGATTTCATGTGAACCTAGTTCTAGTGGCTTTGTTAATTATTCAAATATTCTATGGCATAGAAATGTTTTAATCTTTTGTAAATTCACTTTTACTTAGTGGTTTCCACTCTCAAAAATGAACATTTTAATAAAATCATATTGGATCTATGCCCAATTCTTTTTTTAACTTCTTTTCTCCTAATGGATATACCATGCTATAGGGAAAACACCTAGGGTATAGATTAAATTATGTGTCCAATAGTTAAGAGTGATACCCTCTGACATCATACCTCAATACACTTGTATACATGCAATTCTTAGAATTTTCCCTCCTAATAGATATGTCAGTCTCTTTTGATAGTCTTTAGCAGTTAAAATTGAGCTACTAGCAATCTGCATGTTTCTTCTCATGCCTTATGGATGGCCCACCAGTTCATAGCAATTCCCTTAATCACATAGTCAAGGGAACTAACCCTTTAGTTCACATCTGGTACATACTATTGAAATCATAGGATGAACTTTCCAACATCTTCTATAAAAAAAATATTGGGGTATTTATTTCTCATTCACAAAGACCATTCATAAAGGTCACAACTCATGATCTCCTTTTTCCTAGTTGAGTACATGGGTATCTAAATCTCCACTTATTGAAGAAGACATATCCTATGGGAAAACACCCTATGTCTTTGGTTCTATATAGTATTGATCAGTATGACCTATTTGATATATAAAATCTATATCAAATTATGTTGGAGATCTTACTCTCATTGATCACACATCCTCCTCAACCTTCTAAGGAATTTCTAGGGTATTCATCCCCATCTTGCCCAAGAGCCATTCTATGTTGAGAATTTGAGTCTGAAAAATAGTGTTTTTGAAGATGAAATTGTACTTTATTGCTCATAGAGCCTACAACTTATCTTGAATTATATACTTCATCCAAATGGCATTGGCACCAACATAAGGTAAGTCTGGCTCTTTTTAAATGATGTAAGGCCTAGATTTAGTATTTTTTAGAGGAATGACAATGATCTTATCATCCTAATGAGACATAAACTAATTCATGACTATGTTAATAGTCATACACCCATCATAGGATGACTTCTTCCCTATTAGTGTAAAGTAGTGAGTTTCATCTATATTTATATCGATCACTTCAAAATTTCCTCATAGATTGAGTTATGCAACTTTGATTTCTACATCCTCTAGGTGACCAAAAAGTTTGACACTTATATAGTACACAAGGTTAAACATGATAGGACTATAGATCAATACAGGTCTTTGTAAGGCTTCCCAAGTGGATCTAAGGATCATATTTATAGTTATTCCAAATTCAAATACAACATTGGGTATTTTATACCAATTTATCTCTATATTCATCCTCACATCAATGTCCCAAGGTTTCTTAGTCTTTATAAACCAAACCAACTTATCCATTTACTACTGGCCTTTTTGTGCACATTCTAGTAGGTTATGAAGTAGGTTCATGATTTTTTGGGAGATATCGTCATTTCATAATGTATTGAGGAGTTTCATTAAATCCATCAATGTAGTGAAAACTCTATCTTATATTAGTATATGTATTATCTTCACATACATTTGTGCATAAAGAATTGCATCATCCCCTTCATTCATCCTTTGTTATTGGGTTGTATTCAAAATTTATACAACTCCCTACATTAGACCTTTTTTAGTGGTAGGATTGGGATATTTATCTAATAATGCCTTTTTAATACCCAAGCCTTTAGGAATTTCCAATGGAGGTAATCCCTATTATGTATGTTGTTGTTTAGTTATTACTTGTAATGTGGAATCTTCCTTTAGCTAAGCATGGATCATATTAACATTTATAATAGGTCTCTCCCTCACCTTAATTTTGATATGAGGGAATTGTAATCATGGAAGCATGTTGTGTGTGAGTGAAGAGGATATTGTAGTGGATGCATTGCAAATTTTTCCCTTCATTTATTAGACTGAATAATAAGGACTAGATATTTATGTGTGGACATAGCACATATTGGGTGAACCATGTTAAATCTATGTCTCTATTGTGTTATTATTAATGCATTTTATTTTTGTCTTTAATTCATTAATATTGCTCTGTGTTCTACATTCCTAACAAATAGTATCAGAGCTGAAGGTTTATTTGGTAGATAAACTCATAAGAAAAGAGGGTTCCAAGTTCAAGTGAGAGTAATGGTAGAAGAAGGCAAGTTTAAGGTCAAAAAGTTTAGTGGTCAAAACTACCAGCTATAGAAGATGTAAATAGAGGATTATATCTATTCGAAGGATCTTTTCCTACCATTGGGTAGAATAACAAAGAAGATAGCAACTATGAAGGATGAATATTGGGAGGTTCTTGACATAAAGTCACTAGAAATAATACAGATGTTCTTGGTAGTGTTGATGGCCTTCAATATTCCAAAATAAAATACAACAACAAATATGATAAAGGCATAGGATAGATTGTATTAAAAACCTTCAACCTCCAATAGGGTATTTCTTATGAAACATTTATTTAATCTAGAAATGTCAGAAGGTGGGTCTGTTGTTGATCATTTAAATGAATTTAACATGGTCACAAATTAGTTAAGCTTTATAGGAGTAAATTTTGATGATGAGGTTAGGGATATTTTGATTATATGCTTATTTATATAAATCTATAATGGCTTGGTCACATATGTGAGTAATTTTGTCTCTGGTTCAAACACTTTAAAGTTTGATGATGTTATTGGTGTTATTCTTAGTAAAGAAATGTGATAAAAAAGCACAAGTGAGACATCAGGTAATGCTTTGACTATGGATAATATGGGAAGACAAAAGGATAGATGAAAGGGCCTAGGGAATCATGTTAAGTCTAAGAAGGGTAGATCCAAATCTAGAGCAATTTTGGTATGCTAGATTTGCAAGAAGAGAGGACACCTAAAGAAATATTATTAGTTTTGAAAAGGAAAACAAGGAGATGGACAAAAAGATAAAAGTAGGAAGAAAATGTAGCATGTGATGTGTTACAAGATGATTTAATCCTTTCTTTAGATAACATTAATGATTCTTGGGTGTTAGATTCAGGGGCTTCATTTCATGCTACACCCAATAAGAAATATTTTCAAGACTATGTTCAAGATGATTTTTGAAAGGTTTATTTAGGTAATGGTAAAACCTATAAAATATTAGGAAAGGGTAAGATACAAATAAAATTATAGAATGGAAACAAATGGTTATTGAAAAGGGTGAGGCATATTCCTGATTTGAGAAGAAATCTAATTTCAACAGGGTAGTTGAGAAGTGAGGGATGCACAATTACATTTGCAAAAAATTCATGGAAGGTCACTAAAGGATCATTGATAATATAAAAAAAGAGATAAGGTAGGTAAATTATATTTATCTAATGGTAATGTTGAATCTTGTATTGCTTTATCTTCTATAGAAGTGGATACAATGGGCACATGAGTGAGAAGGGGATGCAAGTTTTCCACTCAAAGAATTTGTTGTCAGATTTGAAGAAGGTGGATTTGGAATTTTATGAGCATGGTGTGTATGAAAAACATAATAAAGTCAAATTTCTGAGTGTTGGGAAGATAAAGAAGGATTAAAAGTTAGATCTTGTACATACAGATGTATAGGGACTAACTCAAGTATCATCCCTTGGTGGATTTTATTATTATGTTATTTTTATTGATGATGCAACTATAAAAACTTGGGTTTATTGCATACAAAAAAAATAATGTTTTTGATACTTTTAAGAAATGGAAAGCTTTGGTTGAGAATGAGACAAGAAATAAGTTGAAGTGTATCAGATTAGATAATAGAGGTGAATACTAAATCAAGGAATTTGATAATTACTATTCATCCCATGGGATTCCTAGAGAGAAGATGGTTCCAAGAGCACCACAACAAAATGGTGTGTCAAAAAGGATGAATAGGACAATCATGGAGCATGTAAGGAGCATGAGATTACATACAAGGTTGCCCTTATAATTTTGGGTAGATGTTGTGGATATTATTATTTACTTAATAAATAGAAGACCTTCAAGTCCTTTAGATGTTGGAACTCCATAAGAAAAATGGATAGGTAAAAAGGTAGATTATTTATTTTTAAATACATTTGGTTGTGAAGCATTTGTCCATATTGATAAATAAAATAGATTCAAGCTTGAAGTAAAATTCAAGAAATGTACTTTTATTGGATATGGAGTAAATAATTTTGGTTACTATTTGTGGGATTTTAAAAATTGAAAAATCATTAGGATTAGAGATGTGATCTTTAATGAGAAGGTCATGTATAGAGATTAGTTGTAGGGAAAAAATAAGAAAAGTGAAATACTGAATATGCAGTACTTAATAAAATCACTAGAAATGAAATTCCAAAAGTGACAAAAAATGAGAATGTGCAAAAAATAAAATAAGTACCTCAAACTCTTGAAAGTGTAGTTAGAAGATCTACCAGAGTAAGTAGACTCCTTGAATGATACTCTACTTCACTTTATTATTTATTATTTATTGATGGTGGTGAGACAAAAAGATATGAAGTAATGTAGGTAGAAACCAAAAAAAAGTGAGAGCAAGGCATGAAAGAGGATATAAACTCCTTGATACATAACCAAACTTGGGATTTAGTTCAGTTGCCTACATGTAAAAGAGTATTACAAAATAAATGGGATTATAGGTTGAAGGAAGATGATGGAGGAAAAAAGAGGTAGACTTGTTATAAAGGGGTTTGCACAAAATAAAGGTATTGATTTTAATGAAATATTTTCTCAAGTTGTAAAAATGACTTCTATAAGAATTATTTTAATTTTGGTAGTAGTAGAATATTTTCACCTTAAACAGTTAGATGTGAAGATTGCTTTCATGGTGATTTTGAGGAGGAAATATATATGGATCAGCCACATGGATATGAAGTAAAAGGTAAGGAGAAAATGGTGTGCAAGTTGAAAAAGAGTTTGTATGGTCTAAAGCAAGCTCCAAGACAATGGTATTTCAAATTTGACATGTTTATGATAGAATACGGTTATATTAGATGTCATTTTGATCACTGTGTTTAATTTAGGAGATTATATAATGGTATCTATATTATCTTGTTTTTATCTATAGATGACATGCTTGTTATAGGGTCTAACATGCATGATATCAATGAGCTCAAAAGAAAACTAGTAGATTCATTTACAATAAAGGATTTGGGTGCTACAAATCAAATCCTTGGTATGAGAATAACAAGAGATAGAAAAAATATAAAATTGACATTATCTCAAGAAGAATACATCAATAAGGTGTTAGTCAGGTTCAATATGCAAGATGCAAAACTATTGAGGACACCTTTGGGAGGGCACTTCAAATTAAGCAAGGAACAATATCCTAAAACATAGGAAGAAATTAATTACATGTCTAAAGTGCCTTATGCTTTAGTAGTTGGAATCTTAATGTATGCTATGGTGGGCACTAAACCAAACATTTCTCATGTAGTGGGAGTTTTTAGCAGGTTTATGAATAATCTAGGAAAAGATCATTGGGATGCAATCAAGTGGATTATCAGGTACTTAAATGGGACCACTAATAGAAATTTGTGTTATGAAGGATTATATGTTACCTTACAAGGATATGTTGATGTAGACATGGCTAGAGATTTAAATGGTAGGAGGAGCATCATAGGTTATATAATCATGATTGATGACACAATAGTTAGTTGGATTTCAAAATTGCAAAAAATAGTTGATTTGTCCACTACAGAGGCAGAATATGTTCTAGATAATAAATCAAGAAAGGAGATGATATGGATGTAATGGTTCATAGAAGATTTGAGGTAGAAGTAGGAAGATTGTAGGTTGTATAGTGATATATAAAGTGTGATTCATTTAGTAAAGAACTCAACATTCCACTCAAGAACTAAACATATACAACTCAAGTATCACTTAATTCATTTAGTTTTGAAGGATGGTTAACTAAAGTTGGAAAAGATCCATATGATTCATAATCCCATAGATATGCTAACAAAGGAAGTCACTAAAGAGAAGTTAGATAGTTGTTCAGCTTCAATAGGTCTTCAAGGATAACAAGGAAGATGAGAAACATGCCAGGGTCAAATTTTAAATAAAATTCCAAGTAAGAGTTGTAGCAGTAGAGTTGCACCAATCGATCTCCAAGTGGGATATTGTTGGATGGTGGAGCCTGATATTATTATAATGTCTAGTTCTTGATAGGGGTGTGAGGGGGAAACACCTCCCCACTATGGTTTTTTGGGGGTCCAGGGAGCACCAATTTGGACTATTCACTATTAGGTTGTAGATCTAATGGTAAAAATTATGTTTATGCATTTTTTTCCCTATATGTAACCCTCATTTTGATATGATGGCATTGTAATCATGGTAGCACATTGTGTGTGAGTGAAGGGGATATTTTAGTGGATATATTTCAAGTTTTTCCCTTCATTTATTGGACTAAATAATAAGGACTAATTGTTTTTGTGTGGACATAGCCCATATTGGGTCAACCACATTAAATTTATGTCTCTATTGTGTTATGATTTATTCATTTTATTTTTTTCTTTAATTCATTAATATTGATTTGTTTTCTATATTCATATCAATTTATAATAGGTGTCTCCCTCCTTTATCTTTATAATACTAGATAGTCTTTTGTGTTGTGTTTCTTTGTCACCCTACAATATGCCCAATAATATTACCTTTATGGATTTATAAGGTAATTTCTCTACACATGGTTTAGTTCTCTATAGAGATAATAACAAATGGGTGGCTTGGGCCCATTATCTCCTCAAAATCCCTCTGCACCACCTCAATATCCTCCTCTTTTCCCTTGAAATCCCCATCCACGTTGGTATTTTTATTACTCAAAATTTCCAATGTTTTATGATGCATTCCATCCTTATTATAGATATTCATTAAATCTAGTTGATGGTCATTATTATGGGTTTAGGGCCCATCCTAACTATTATGCTTGAGGAATCACAAGAATCTATGGAGCTTGGTATGGGTAGGTCATAGTATACTATGGGAAGTTTTAAAAGGTGATATTCTAGTTCTATACATAAGGTAGGGTACGCACCAGTTTCTATAGTTACTATTGTGCTTCATGGACCAAAGGCATCACTAATGGATTCTAACCTAGTATGATTCTCCTTGGGTTAGGAGTACCTTGTGGCACAACTAGGGTTTTTTGCATAGTAACCATGAACACATTCTTAGTGATATCCTCCTTCAGTTCCTTAAGTGCCCAATAATCCTTGTCATCATGTGTAGGTGACCTAAATAATTTACAATACATATTCTATGGGTTTTTAATTTACTATTGTAAAAGTTGACACTGTAAGGTTGCATGACCTACCACTTTACATATCCCATAGAACTCAATTTTAAACCTAAGGCATTCATTTCTATGATTCCCTTATTATCCATACTCTATGCACCATATATTTGACTTGGGTCTCTCAGCCCTTCCTTGAAAATGATCCAATCTAATCAATACATTTTTTAAGGTACTTTTACCTTGGATAATGACATAACTACATCCCCATACTCTTCAATCTACTTCACCCAAATCATAACAACTCTTGCATCTAATTTATCTTTGAACTAGGTTTGGGCTATGGAAAATATGATCCTTGGTCTTAAACCCTCTACAAACCAATCAATTTTATATTTATCCTCCAAGAAAAAATTCTACTTTATTCATGATGTCTGAAAATCTATGATCATAGTCACCAACGGTCTCCCAGTGTCCTTATTAGATCTCTTTCAAATCCTAGATTGTTTGGCTTGAACTCTTCTTAACCTTAAACTTTGTAGTGATCTAGTCATTAACATCATCCAAGGATGATCTAGATGCATTTTTACTTAAGATGAACTCTAGAGCACATCCACTCAAATCACCAATCAATTCAAACTTTTTTATATTATTGTTGGTGATTACTTTTGCTTTCCATTTCATGTTGTAGGTAAGTAAGTATTGTTTAGGGTCTACAGACCCATCATAAGGAGCTAGGTGTATAAAATAACCCAATTAAGCTACCATAATGGGGTTTCATATAGGTATTTTAGTTGATTTGGTTGAAACTAGTGGTAGGGATGGTTGCAATTTTAGAGACTTTTGGGCACTTTAATTGGCTCTTAATCTGGGGGTGGTTATGATGTCTCCTTTGATTCTATGGATGTGTTAGTTGTAGATATTTCTCCATCATCTCTTTATTCTATTTCTAATATTTGAAGTTATGTAATGAAATAATTATCTTGGACAAGAATTAGAGGATTTATTTCTATAGAAAATAATGCTATTATGTTCTTTTTTTGGCCTTATAAACTCTAAACAAATTCATGATATGAAACCTTTTGTACTTCTAGGGTTTTTCTATGAACTTCTAAAATTGGTCCCTTTCAAGTGTCATCATCTAAATTTGGATAGGAATTACTATAATTTTGAAAAAATTGGACTTGTGGGATGTGTGCTTCCTTGGGAAATGATCCTTACCTCCAAAGATGTATCTTTTAAAACTTGAACCTATACTATGTCTATGACTTTAAGGTAATCCTTGATTTTATTTCTAGTATAGCCTTTTTGGAAACTGTGAACATTTACTCATCTGCTCTACTTCTATACTACTACCTTCTTCTTTCATCTATCCTAAATCATTATGGCTTCCTCATGCTCTATCTCTACTTATATCAGGCTCCTCACTCTTTTTCTCTTCACAAAACCCTTCTCCTTGTTGTCTCCTTTCATTCAAATCATCAATGCTACTACTCTTCCTCATTTTATTCATAGTTTCCTAAAACACACTCTATTTATTCCATCTTTGTAGTCATAAGTCTCTTTATAAATCTAGAGTCTTTTTCTGGTTCTTTTCTTATGGATTTTCTATTATGGAATTAGGTTCAAGATATATCTTTTCATCTTTGTTACATTCTCCCTTATATCACACACACCCACATATTCTCAAAGTGATAAACTCCATACTAGTAGGAATAGGAACCATGACATTTTCTGTAGCTAACATTTTGATCAATGTTGGGAGTCACTACCAAAAATTTCATCTGATTCCTTTCATAAATAGGCCCTTTACTACATCAAAGGATAAGTATCATTACATTACTAATTTAGTGATATATCCATCAATAGTGGTAACTATATAATGATCAATTGCATGATTCTAATTTTTCTTTAGTTTATACAACTATTTTATATTCCCTTGGTCTACACAATGGTTTCACTTGTTCGTGGCTAAAAATAATGATATTCAAATCAATATAACCAATCAATTAGCAAGCCAGTAATTTGCACCAAAAAATCTCATAAATTTCATGATAGAGGTTTTGTTGTATAATCTCTCTTGTAGTACACCCAATTATTAACCTTCTCCGTCTATAAATTTAGTGATTTTCTGGTCCAACTAACTCTCCACCTCTTTTTGGGTTGGAAACCATTGTAGCATATCCTTGACTAACAAATTCCTTGCTCACCACACCATTGTTAGTAGAGGTTCATGGTTTTTCATTAGAACATGATAATTATGGGGATAGAGCGTGTGAATTTAAATTGAAATACTACACGATGGTTTAATCAAGACTTTAAAACATATGTAAGGTTTATCATAGAGAAATACACTTGTTTAATGGCTCAAGGTATGATGCAAACTACTTATAGTTATATAAAAAATACACACCATAATACAATAATAAGGGACATATTCATAATAACATAGATAACTCTATGATTATACCATAAAAGAGTAAAAATGCTCAAAATAGAGTATCTAATACCAGGGATTATAACAAGGAAACCTCCATAGATCAAGGTCCAGTTATGTCAATATTTTATGCAAAATCTCTATGATCAAAATAACAATCACTATTAATTTACTCACATAATCATCAACCCTTATATTTCATTCTTTTCAAATACATATAGGCATTAATTCCTATGGTTGTAACATATATATATATTTACCATGTTGAGAATAGTTCTCTATATCGCATTCGATTGAGTCCTAACGAATATAGAGATTCTTGTAACAACTCCGAACAACTTGAAAATAGAATAAAAATATTTTCCTTAGGAAATTATTGTATATATAAATGGTTTTACATTTACCTTTTACCACTAATAGATACTAAAGGGTATGTTAATCATAATCTCAGCATATGATCTACCTACGAGCACAAATCTCATCTAGAAGACTACTAGACTGATTCTACATACAAATTTGAAGTAATTCAAAGGCACTAGAGTCAAATGAATATTGATGATTTATGATATTTCAAAGATGAATGGTTTATATAAGGTATTATTGCTGCTAATATTATCCTCATTAATCCTAAATATATAAATACAATACTTCTTCACCCTTGCCAACTATAAACTGGTCAATTAGAGAACCTGTTGACTTGCAATGGATAATGTAGAGAGTGTTGTCTCATAAAAGTTAAATGGATAGATAAGAAACTAGACAAAAAAATAGTTGGTGGTTCAGATAGAGGAAATTATTTGGCTCCCCTAAATCAATATCCCCCACCTACTTCCAAAAGGAGTAACACCAATATGGTAATTAATGAATCTATTTCATATAGTTTTGAATTTTGTTGGAGATGAAGATCCTAACCAAGGATACAATCAAGAAAGCCATGTGAGGAAAGTATAATAGTAGGGAAAAATAATCAAGCTAAGAAATATATAAAAATTTAGTCTTCAATATAATCCCTTGGTGATCCTAACTTTCTCATCCCCAATTCTACGTAATAATACTTGGCATCCACTAAGGGAGAAGTCCAACAGGTATCACAAAAGGAAGATGTAGTATAAGTTCCATATTCTCCATCTCAATATTTGAAAATGACTCATCCTCTTGAAATGAATCCTCCAAAGTAGTCCACCCCCCTTCTTATAAATATCAATTGGTCTCTTTCAGTGGTCTTTCATTTCAATGGGTATAATTAATGCTAAAGAAAAGGGAAAAGGTAGTTGAAGTAGAAATCCTATATTTCAATGTTGTAGCTAACCTTATGAATACCCATGCATCAAATAAAGTAAAAACCACCTCTAAGTTTTTATCTATTTCCTTAGGTGCATAATTTATATATATTATTGATCCTAATGTCAAAATGGACATATAATAAATGATAATGAGTGATTATACTCTCAAGATATCACTAGGAGAAGTGACACAGGAAAATGATACTCATAACCTCTAGGAGACCATTGAAATAATATCCAAAAGGTTAGAGAAAGATTAATTAAATAAAGATGATCTTAGAGAATAGGTCAAATAATTAGCAAGCTATGTTAGTTATCTACTCAATCCCATAGAGACTTTTTTAGCCCCATAGATTGATGTTCCAACATAACTACCAGGGATAAGAAAATAAACTATTGCTACTATTAATAAGAATAAAATTTATGGATAAAATATAGAAGCATGGATGGATGAATTTATTGAAATTATAATAAACTATATCAAATAAGTTATGAAGCTTTATGATTCCATTGATCTAGAGATGTCAGACATCCACAAATAAATCAAGTCCCACACTATTGTTTTAAAAGTGTGGGAATAAGTGATTGAAGATATAAGAGAATTTATTTTGATACCAAAGTGATGGTGAAAGGTGGAGTATTTTAAAAATAATAATATGGTACTTCTTATAAATGGGTAGAGTGTATACTCCATACCATGGAAATATTGAAAATAGCCATTAGGGATATGTAAGAAAATATAAACATGAGTGAATAAAATCACAAGTTTATCTCTACCAATTTAGATGAGATTCATTGTGAATTATATAAATATGATGGGATAACTACACATAATGTGGATGAATTAAAATCACAATAAAAAAAGTGGTCTAATAAGATATTTTCAATGAGAACAAATTCAACAAAGCTTCAACGACAATGCTTAGTGAACTCCACATTTCACTAGAAGAGTTGAATACTTAGTTGGTAGAATTGTCTAGGGTCCAAAACACCCTAATTTTTATCTCCTAGAGGGGGTTCAAATGTTACCAACATGTGATTTTTAACAAAACCAATGAAGTCTTTGAGGTGGCCAAAATATTCTATAAATTCAAGGCTACATGAGACAAAGAATGAGTGAAGAAAGCTCCAACTATTTATGCCTCATAGAAAACATCCAAGTAAGGTCCATAGAAATCCTTTCTATTTTTTTTAAATGTCCATTTTTGGAATAATAATACTTTACTTTTTATAAAATTAAAATTTTAAAACAATAGAATAAGATGAAAAATAGAATATGAAGAGTCAATTTGGAATGTAAAGGGTCAACCTATTCCCTTTGGTTATAAATAGAATAAATGGAAATTGTAAAAAGGGATTTTTGATGTTTGTAATTTGTGAATTTTGAAAATGAAGAAGGCAAATTTGTTCTCATTCTTTTATCCATGAATCAAGGAAATACCTATCTCATTTTATTTAATAGGTATGTTTTTTATTATGTTAATGTATAACTCATTGTTCCAAGCATTAATTGCATTTGATCTCTTAAACTAACGTATTATATTTTAGTTTTATTTTTATGTAAGTGGATGAAATTTGCATTTGTTCATCTGCTCATGACTCTTCACCTTCCTTCTTTCCATTTTTATTTCCAACTAAATGTCGACAAACCCCCCATTCAACTTATACATATTTTATACATATAAATTAAATTTTACTAATTTTAATAAAGGGAACTTCCACTCATAATAGAGGAGAGACTGTTCATTTCTTATACTATTGTGAAATCCATATTTTTCAAAAAGTACCAAATATTTCACTAATAGAGTGTAATAATGCCTAGAATAAATTTCAAGAGTTATTGAAACAAGGCATAATATGTAAAAGTACTTCACCATGTGAATCAATCATTGTGATGGTACAAATAAAGATATCTCTTAGAGGATATGCATTGATTATAGATCCTTAAAAAATATCACAATAAAGAATAAATATCCAATTTCATGGATTAATGATTTTTAGACCAAATTTAGCATGAGAATTACTTCATAAATTTGGATCTTAAATCATGTTATCATCAAGTGAATAAGGAGTATTATATATGTGTAGACACCTAATTTTGGTACAACACCTTTTTCCATTGTGTCTTTATCATGCATTTCCACACTTGGTCAACCTTTTTAAATTTTTTTATTTTTAGACACATTTTCATCCACATTAGAGTCTCTCCAACATTAATCCATCTATATTTACTTAAATACACTTTGTATCTATAATTTTTCAACACTAGTATCATAGGTATCCATATCTTGATCAATATATCCTTTGTTCTTACCCCCTTTGGCCTTTGTGTTAGAATTTATAGCCTACTGATTCTAACCCACACCATTTTTTGGTTCAAAATTTATTTAGATTTATTCATCACACCTTGAATATTTATTATCACCATTTCATAGGTTTGACTTACGTTTGAAGTTTCATAAAGTGACATATATATAAAAATGTACTCTTATTTGTTTCATAACTTGGATTTTGATCAAATATATTACAAGCCATTTATCTAGCACATAATCATCAAACCTTTTTAATAGTTATACACATTGAACCAAGGGGCCTATACATTGAGTCTAAATTACATCTACATCAAATCCAAGTATTATTCCATCATCACCTTATGCCAATAGAAGTATATAAATAATCATCTAGTTACATTTGATTATATAGGGATAGGAATGAAATCATATCTCTCACTAGGTTGGGATTGACTCAAAAAAACATTATAATTACATTGAATTTGATTCCAAACTTATAGGATATTGTTTACCCTAATTATTTTTTTAAACAAAATAAGGATTAAAATAGTTGTAATTGAATATATCCAAGCATACATGATTCAACATAAAAAATTTAGATTTATCTAATAGGGTGCAATGAGAAACAATTCAAGATAATATGAATTAAACTAGATTAAGCAACACAAATGATAAATGGGTAAGGAATGATCACACATGTTTGTTTTTATAAAAAACTGAGACTATAAATGGATTATGAAAAATGTGTGCAACCTAATCTTAAATATAGAAACTATAGATTCTTCAAGGCAAACCTCTTCACTATAAAGAACCTATGCCTATGTTAATAGACCCATATGGCCATTATTATGTGATTGTGTCTGATTTTGTCCTACCATGACTATGTTTATCCTATTAGGGTTTCATAGTCAATTATTTTCTCACCTATGTATGGATGGATTTATGGATGTGATAAATAAAATGTATAGATTATGTGAATTCATCCTTAACCTAACTTTCACTCCAAAATAAAACAAATAGTTTTGGATTTGATTAAATTTTGAGATAGAATTTTAGACTACATATCCGACATACATGAAATCAAGCCTCCATGTAGTTATATGAGTGTGTGGATAGACTAGGTCAAATAAGGGTTTGATTTTATGCTTAGATTGAGTCATGTTTAGCTCTTAATATTACAGAATTTATTGTGATTTTCTTTAGAGATATACCTCATAGATATTGAATGGCTTGGTTATATATATATATATATATATATATATATATATATATATATATATATATATATATGTTGACTTAGGATAATTAAGCATGTTTGTTGATTATTTTACTATAGAGAAATAAGATTAAAGGTGAAATATTTATGGAAATGGGATAACAAACCCAAAAATCTAAAAGGGACAAATAGGTCTATCCATGATGGATCTCTTCATTGTATAGGTCTATCTAGAAGATGATTTGGGCTCTACTTTTATGGCAAGGTTGGGTGAAAAGTGATAAATAGTTTAGATATGTTTAAAAATACCATTTTTGTAATTTTGGATGTGAATTTAGGCACAATGGATTAATTAAAAACATATTTTGGGGATGGAGTAGTCCTTAAAATAGGATAAATGTACAAGTTTTACAAATAATGTAAATTGGGAATAGGACACTAGGAATAAGGAAAATATGCCAATTTTAGGTGTCTATATAATGCCCCCACTTTGATTTGGGTATGAGAGTGAAATGTATGCATGTGTAAAAATATAAATTTAAATAATTGAAACATGATCCTTCACTTACCTAGGAAATGAAAAGGGTTTTTTATGCACACTTGAGCTAACTTTCCATCCACCTAAAATAATTGCTAATTTTTTTAGGTAATCAAATGCTCATGATATGTTTTAATTTTTTTTAATTGATAACTTGAATTTGAATTTGGAAAGAGAGAATATGAATTAATACATTTTATCAGTATTTACCCAAATGCCACACCAATAAGACTTTTGATAGGCCTTGAATAGATAACACTTCTCTACGAGTTTTCAAAATCCCAATCCACTTCTTGATTAAGAAAACAGATAAATTTTCCACTCTATACTTATTCCACTTTTAATTTTTGAATACTTTGAATTTATAAATTCAATTATATATGCTCCCTTTTTGAGGTGAGGGATGCTTAACTTATGTTGTTGATAATTCATCTCAAAACAAAAGTAAATACATCATATGTTAGAATTTTTTTAAAAGATGATGTGTGTTAAAATCATATAAACATATGAAATTTTATATTTAACTCAATCACAATGTTTTTTCATAGATCATATGTTAGGAAAAAATTTATCCAAAACATGTTATAATCCTAAAAACATGTCATTTAATATTTTTCACAATTGTAATGTTTGGAAAAGTTTTGCATATTTTTAAGTGAAAAAATTCATCTATATATGCCACATAAAACATGTGAAGTGAAATATGTCAAAGTAAATATAATATCATATCAAACATAATGCATTAGGGTATGATGCCCTCCTTCACAAAGAAAAATGTGAAGTAATATTACCCCCAAACATAAAAAATAATCCCCTAGTTGGGATATACAAAGCAACAAGAACACACTTAAATAACATTCACCCATAGATGCATGGTAGAAATAATAGAAACATATTAATCACACAAATATACTACAATATGCATGATAGACATCATAACTATAATCATATAGTATAGCAATATAGTGCACTCAAGCTAGGACCACACCCAAGTTAGTAATAAGACTTGAATCACCCAAGACATGAAAATAATATAATACTCTATGAACAAGGACACACAAACCATAAAATACATTGATACAAAAGTAAGCATTCATGTAATAATAGTCAATATAACAATCATAATGTATAATATATGTTGGTTAAGAGATATATAAGATACTATTAGAAGATGTAATAATCTATCTAAATATGATATCACCATGAAAAAATCAATTAAAATAAAAATGCCACAAATCTAGGACATGATGCCAATGGAATTTCCCCCTCCAAGATATGGGTATATAGTGTGAAATCTAATATTATGTAACTTATGAATCTGCATAACACTCACGTAAGATAATACTATGAAAATCATATGTTTAAATTATGGATAATGAAAACTTATATCATACTTTAACATATAACATGTATAAAACAATGTTATGATTAATATAAACCCACATTTAGAAGGTGGTGTGGAATCCAACCCCAGACACAATAGAAGGTATAGGTCTCTAATAGATATCATAGAAGAAGCTTAGAAAATAGAACTCTCAGGAATGACTAAAACTAGAAACCCACCCTAGGAATAAGGGGGCCTAGGTCCCCAAAAATAATTACCAAATAAATAAGGGCCCCTTAGGGATCCATGGTATAGTCATAAGAAGGATTCCAAGGGGAATCCACAATCGAGGAAATATCTAGGTAAACACCCACAAAAGAGAAAGATAATTATAGGGTCCCTAAAAGACCCAATCCAGATAGATGAAACCAAATAAAGAGTCATCCAAAAAATCTCTCATGAGAGATAAAGAGAAACTTTGGGGTTTCCTAAGACCCAAATCCAACAAAGTTGAAGATCAAGCCTAGTAGAATCTAAACCAAAACCATAAATAGGACAAAGGAAAGAACAAAGAACCAATGGGGTTCTAAATATAACCTAGGCCCAACAAAGAAAACAATAAAATATCAAAGAAATATAATCCCAATGGGTTCCAAAAATGGACCCAACCCTATTATAAAAAAAAGTTAATTTTTTGAAAATTTGTAATTCTTTAAATTTTGCCAATGTTTTTAAATTTTGAATTTTTCAATGTTTGTATGTTTTGAAAACTAAAGGGGTAATATATGAGATATGTAGGAATTTTATGATAATAATAACATGATAAAGTGTATGAATATTGTACCAAGTATCATGATACATGTAGAGGTATGAGCTAAATGTGTAATATAGGTTACAAAGTGTATGATAAAATTGAAATGTCCTGACATATGATATAATGGACTATGTGGTAAGACCAAATAGAAATTAAATCATAATTTAAAAGTATATATGTATATGGGGAATAAATCACGCCCCATGATGTTAAAATTATCAAATAAAGAAATATATAATAATGATAACAATCATATGTCAATGTAATGTGTAAATTGTAGAGTTTGAAGTTAAGATTATGTAGTGCCAATGTATATAGAAAATATGTTTGGGTATAATTCCCCATAAGAAAATATGTGTCATGTACACCAATATGTATGATATAATCAAGTGAATGATGTGTATGATGATCAATCAATGCCAAGATGTAAACAGTTCTAAGGACATGAATGCCCTAATTAATATAATAAGTAATGCATGTAAGTAATATAGCCTACCTACTACAACTATACATGTATAATCAATAAAATGTGTAGGATGAAATAATGGGTGTCATGGCTCCATGGAAATATTATGATAAATTCATGCTCAAATAAACTCATAATAAATCAATGAGAAACATGCAAGGGTATAATGCCCTGATAGGAAAATTGATATGATCATGCATAAAACCATGTTTTTATTTTTTCAAGTTATATGTATGTATGTATGTATAAAAACAACAAAAATAATAATATAATAATAATAAATTAAATGGATGTATAGGAAAGAAAAGGAGAAATGTATGCGAACTAGAAGAAATGAGACAAAGAGGATTATAAGCACCTATTGCTCCCCTCAGAATTTTCGTGCATGTTATGAAAAAATGTATTGATAATTATCATATCATCATTAGGAATATTAGTGTAAGTGATAATATTAGTATGGAGTCAAATGGTTAAGGCTAATGAAACATAGCAAGCAACATAAAACAAATATATAGAACTAGCATACATATCTTAGATAAATCTATGTAAAATACATCGATAGATATCATTCTCAAGGCATTCATAATAAATATGAATATATTCCTTGAGAATGATATCTATTGATGTATTTTAAATAGATTTATCTAAGATATGTATGCTAGTTTAATTATTATCATGTGTTGATATTTTTTATAATAATTTATTTTTAAAATTTATTTATTATGATTATTTACAAAAATGTTGTGGGTGAAATCTATATATTAATTATAATTATCCATTAACTATAAATTAATTATTTTTTATTTGATAGGGTAAAATGCTTTTGAAACTAGAGATTTGAATTGGGAAAGTGAAGGTTTTAACAACTGGACCCACATCCAGGCATAACAAAGAGGGAAAAGGATCCCCCTAATAGCCAAGAATAGTAAAGAGGGTTTGAAATCTCCCCTGACCTTTAACAAGAGAGGTAAATGTACCCACGACCTCAATGAGACTAGAGAACATGAGGTCTTTAAGGATTCCCACAACCATGGGTTTTAAGGGTCTCATAACCTAAAAGTATAGTAAAGAGGTTTTGAAGTCTCCCCCAACCTTTAAAAAGTGAATTAAAGATCCTAAGGACCAATGGTGAGACTAGAGAACATGAGGGTTTTAAGGGTTCCCAAAACTAGGGGTTTTAAGGGTTTCATAACCTGTAGAACATAAAGATGTTGCTAAATAATGAATCTCAAAGGGCAATCTCCCTTCATCATGTATTCTCTGAGGGAACTACAAATTAGAAGCTCTTCTAGAGAAGGAGGTCTTCCACCACCAGGGTCTTCCACATAGATTCCATATAACATATTTATAGTAAATGGGTTTACCATCCTGCTAATATTCACAACCTAGAGAAACACTACAAAAAATAAACTACAGAACACAAGTTCAATTGGAAAGAAGGACTTCCACCTCCTAGGTCATTCACATAGCTTCTGCATAGTTGAGTCATAATAATTGGGTTGATCCTCCCACTAAGATTTACAATATTTATAAATCATAGCAAGGGGGAATATGAGGGTTTTAAGGTACCCACAACTAGGGGTTTTAAGGATCCCAGAACCTTGAGTACACAAAGGTGCTTCAAAATAGTGAATTAAAAAGGGTTGAGACCATTCGTCATGTCATTTCTAAGGCCACTACCATACATAAATCCTTCCAAATAAGAATTTCTTCTTCCACCTAAGTCTTCCACCTAACCACCCCACAACCAAATCATAATGAGTGGGCTTTTCCTCCCATTAAGATTCATAAATCTTATAAAGCATAACATAGTCTCCAAAAAGGCTTCATCCATAACCAGTTTGATTCTGTGAGACCTCAAGAATTGATAGAATGATGGGTATATTCCTATAACATCCACTCTTAAATGTAAAAAGGAGGAAACAAAAAAATTAGGTCCTCTTAAGTCCAACAAAAAGCCTTCCACATAGTTTAGATCTTTGAAAAAGACCAAAATAACCATGCCCAAATAAAATAAATAGAAAATTTTGTTTTCTAGGCAAACAAGAAGGGTTAAAGCATGGATTAATCTAATATCTATGTTGCTTAACAAACCAGGGGAGTGGGTTCCTCTAATACCTATCTTATGCCAAAATAGAAACCTAGGGTGGGATCTTCCATCATCCACCCAATTAAAGCACCATAAAAGAACAACCTTACTACATATGACCAACATGCTAGTGGAGGACCAACTACATCCCCTATTATGATTGTTTGTGATCCCATTCAAAGCATAAGACCAAACCCCATCAAATGGTTTGACACCATCATCTACCACCAAGAAAATAATGGGTTAATGTAGGGGGCAGTGACTTACCAAGTCCTAAAAACCATATGCATCACAGGATGCCATTTTTTTTCCATCCCACTTGGTTTGTGGCACAAATGGTGTAGATCCTCCAAAGCAAATGTATTGACCATGTATCCTTGGTATAGACCATCCAAAGCATACTATTTGACCAAAAAATTATGGCATATCTACTAGACCATCATCCAAACTTTTCTAGCACCTAGATTTTTGTTCTCTAATGGAGGGATGGAGAATAACCAATGTCTTTTCCAAAAACACAAGTGCTGCCTTTGACATAGGAACAACTATTTTTGAGTTCTTAACATTCTACATCTAGTAGTGGGTCTATGTTTTTGACCTCAACCTCCCCTTGGTAAGGTTCTCTAGTAGTCTGAACTATCAACAACCATCCATTTGTCCTCTACAACTCCATCCCTAGACACTTACAACCTTATTCATCATCTTCATCACCATCCCCACCTTCTCCCTCCTCACTTGATCCTTCTTGCTCACTACCTGATTTAAAATATCCTCTCGTTACATCCACGATCGTCACTTATATATCTTATTTATTTATTATTATGTGGTCATATTTTTTATGATAAATAAACTAATGATTATGAATATATATATATATATATATATATATATATGTTATTTATTTATTATGATGTGTTAATATTTCTTATGATAATTTATTTTTCTAATTCATTATTATGATATGATTATTTATAAACAGGATGTGATAAAATCCATATATATTATTTATAAATTAATTATTTTTACAATTTCATTGTTATGATTATTATGATTATTTATATATAATATTTATTAATTAAGATGTTATTTAATGTAATCGATCAAGTGGAAATTAATTTAACACTAAAATCAATGACGTTAGTTATACCAAAAAAATAAATTAGAAAAGAAGTAATATTTAAAACATTAAATGTAAAATACAGAATGATAGTTCAATTTACTCCTTTTTTTAATCTTCTTTAATTTTTATTTCTCTCACTTTAATTTATATATATTATTTTTGAGTTTATTTGTATTTATATGTTTTTTATTTTTTTATTTAATCATGTCTGCTTTATTTTTTTATTTAATCACATCGATTTTATTTTTTTATTTAATTATGTCAACTTTGATATGATTAAATTAAATTATTTTTTTATTTTATGTTATTTCTTTTTAAATAATTAAATACTAACATTCTCACACCATTACAACTCCCAGCCACCTCCCCCAAATGTCATTGTAGGAACACCTATTGGTGTAATAATGTCAATACAACTAGAAGTAAATTTCTAAGAGAAGTTTTGAAAATAGAAGAATTCAATTAATATTATGAATGAAGCTTAAATCATAGTCATACATTTGAGGATGGTGATGATAACATGTAAATAGAATGAACATATCCATGTTCGCATTTAATATATGTATACCTTATGTAAGTAATTAGTAAAAGACATGATGAATGCCAAAGTAAATTTCTATACAAAATGTAATTACTTAGCGTGATGTTATTATGTAACCATAAAAAAAGTAATCAATGTCTCCCGATGGGTGAGGAAAAAAATCATTCATAAGCATATCTAGCCAAATTATCCCACCTCTCACATAAATTAAGGTATACCATGAAAATCAATTATGAAAACATGGATGCTTAAACTCAATAGTGTATATAGATAGTGACTAGGATAAATGTAAATATTTTTTTTGTATCTATCTTTTAGGAACATTTTTTTATTTTTAAAATTTTGGTAAAGTAAATATTAGGAAGAAGGCACATGTAAAACATAACATATAGAATAATAAAAGATATGTACAAGACTATGGTATAATAAAGATGTCAAAATATGTATGCATTGATTCCCACACTATGCCTTGTTAGGAGTTAACATTTGCTATGGGGATGGTTAGGATAAACCTGGTATGTCTCATCGTATAATAACCAGTCATTTTCATCAAAGCTTTGGTGAAATTAAAATTTATAAATTATTTTTAAATTTATTAATTTTGAAATGTCCTTAGCAGTTTTTTTTTATTTGTTAGTGGTGTATTTTTATAAATAGTTTTTAGGAAAGTTGACTTTGTTTCACTCAACTAATTCTCATTTTTTTATCTTAAACCAATGCAACCATCTATTGAGTGTCATTTTGTTGTGTGATATGAATAAAATTATTTGTTTTTAGTTGGACGTACAATCACTGAGAGGGGGTGAATCAGTGATGCAAGATAATTCAATTCAATTCCCAACTCTTATACATTCAACATACATCAATATTGATCAAGTAATATAAATATGAAAGTACATACATTCAAATCATACATAAGAGCATACATTGCATGAACACATCATATATGTGGGAAACCCTCTTAGGGAATAAAATTGAACGAACCCTGCAATATGGAGTACAATATTATAAAACAAGATCCAACATTTAGACCAACACCAACTGATCAAGGAATACCCATCCCTTAGTTTAGTGAGACACCCATCCCATAAGGAGCATTCAACCCTTAAGCAACCAAGAACCCACTCAACTACCTTGATCTAATCTCCACCTCTAATTTGATGTCTTATAAATTTGATGATGGACTTATCTTACTTTCACTCTTTTCCCTTTACACTCTTACAAACTTTCACACACAATAAATTCATCCAAAATACCCTTTTAGATCACTCTTCACTTATAAGCACATACACAATCATAAAACTTGAAAAAACTCTATCACAACATTAGCAACATGACCTATAGGTCAATCACAAACTACTCAACTTTCTTATCTCTTCAATCCATCATCTAAGCACACTCACTCAATCAGACTCTAGGGCTTACTCATTGAATTTTCCTTTTCTAGGCTTATTAGGTCTAATAACCTATGAGTTCACATTCATCAACTAGATCAGATAAACATGACTTATCCCTTTTTCTATTTGATGGTTCTCACTGACCTCTACCTTCTCTTTCAAATGTTCCTTCACTCAATATCACATTTTCTCTTATCTTCATTCACAAGTGTATTCAATAAGCGCCTTAAAACCATCACATTTGGTTTCACTTTTATAGATTCTTCTTGATTATTATGATCATAACCTTCCTTGTCAAACATAACACATGCCTTCAACCTTAAGGCATCTAATATGGGTCACCTTTAAGTACAACCCTCTTTCAAATAGGCCTGAGTCACCTTTTAGGTCATATGAAGAACCATTCACCTCTTTGACACTTCTTCAATAAAATTAAGAACACAACACAGGAACACTTTCAAATGCATGGACCCATGCCACATAATCTATAGGTCCTCCTTAATTCATAGCAACCATCACAAAACCCTTATGCTAAAGCTCAATTTTCTCAAACAACATTCTATGCACACAACCACCATGAATGAACACATAGTCACCTTTTAAGCTTTTGATCACACTAAATATGATTGATCAAACATTCATAATCCACATAAATGGTCCTCATGGATTCTAAAACTCTCAAATAGTTAGCTCATATTGAAACATCAAAACACCATCAAGAACAAGTCAATTACCCTTTGTGGGTTAATTACAGAGCATGAATGAACACAGTCAAATTTGGAGCTCAATAACTTTGACTATACAAATATTTAGACCTTTAAATTAATATTTCCATATGCACCTTGAAGTCCTCTACAACTTTACTTTTTACTACAACATCAAATTCTACATAGATCAAAATTTTATGGCTCAAAAACCAATCATTGGTATTTCCTTAATTAAATTCAAATATTTAAATCCAAACGGTCACAGTTAGACCTTAGTCACTTAAAACACATCTCATGCTCTTCGATCAACTCACACCATCGATCTTCTTTGAAAGTAGTTTGAAATTTAACTTACAATGCTCCACTATCCAAACATTAAACCTTGAACATGTTGACCTCATCTCATGCTTTCTTGCAATCTTGACCACATACATACCATTGATATCTACTAAGTAGCCTGGTCTTTTTCTTGTAGTGTTCACCATTATATCTTTCTCAAAATTCCCAAGATTATGACACTTGGTACCCTCACTTGCCTTCTAATAACTTTAATGGCATTCCCTTGTATTTGTTCCACTTGAAAGTCTCGCATGCATTTTTGACTCTTTGACTTGTCTTGCATTATTGATCTTTGTCAGTATGAACCACCGCTCACCATTGATCTTCTATCAGACTAACAAGCTTGTGACACTTTTCACCTACACAAGAAACCTTTGACATGTTGACTTCATATGAACCATTTATCTTAATATGTAAAATTAAGTTCTCACCATTGGATCTTCTAGACCAATGACCTCAGATTTCAATGTAATTTAACTTGATGATCTCTGGCCCATCACAAACTACTAGAGAAACTTTGAAGCTATATAACTTGAGCTAGAAATCAATTCAAGAATCTAAAATTTTAGGGTAGCTCCTTGGCACTATATAAAACATATCCATGTAATCCTTTGACCAATATTAACTTTCTATGTACCTTAGATAAATTCTCAAACTTGTTAGATATTTCATGTCTGCATGACATGCAGTGACGGTTTGGCTTCTCTTAAGTTATAAGATGCATTTGTCTCATTATAAATTATCAAAAAATATAATATATCTCCTCCAAAACATATATGGATGATTCACAACCTCTTATTTGTCCTTATAGATATGTACATGTGTCATATATCTTCAATCTCTCAATCTGATCACTTTGTCATTCATGCATTAGTACCACATGCTCTCTTTGACATCAATGACAAATTAAGACACCAATGACCATGTAAAAAAAATTTGTGAGATGTTGGAAAATAATTTTAAAATTTATTTCACATAAGTTATAACTTGATCAATTTCTAGAGTATGATTCATGGATTGTTGAAAAATTCAAATGACTTATTTTGAAATGGGTTTCCTAGTTATTGTTGCACCATTTTGAATCCAACTAGTGGGTGTATTTTATTTATGCATTGTGATATTTATAGAAGTTGCATAAACATGAATGTAATATAGATGGCCACTATTTAAAAAATATTAAATTTTTTTAATAGTGAAATTACTTCACAATAAATTAATTTGAAATATTTGAAAGTATGACAAAGAAAATTATCTTTGAGTGGAAAGGCAAGGCCCCCTAAAAACATCATTTGCATCCATATATTTATTGGTTGATCAATTAATTAACACATACATGAATTTAATCACAATATGTAATAGGTAACTCACTACAATTCTCTTTGGTGAAAGTAGGGAAGATGCTCATATTGACCCTTGATCCTTTATTGGGAATGTAGTGTGCTACAATGATTTCTTCCAATTTAGGATAATTATGCATATAACTATTAAGAAGATGATGAAAGTAAAGTAAGGCTTGTCATATTAGGGTTTTAAGGAATGATTTAATAAATATTCTATCATTTATTCTATACTTCCCAATATAATTTTTAAAGCATATAAGATGTAGGTAAGGATCTCCACTCCCATCA
>JARHVA010005706.1:482500-545000 GCA_037957365.1 Torreya grandis
ACACCTTTAAATTTTTCCACTAAAATTATTGTAAAATTACATGTGCAGTTCAAATCAAACTTATCTAGGGCTTTGCCAAGGCAATTGGCCCCTCAAGCTAGGATTAAAAAAAAAAAAGTCAACAAATGAAAACCTAACCCCCTCTTTCACATTTTTTTATCACATTTGTACATCTCAACTACCTATATATTTTATTCAATGTTTAGTGAGGCCCAAGCTTAAAATTGTATGCCATTGTCATTGAATTCAAACTAAACTCGAATTGATAATGTCATGTCTGATCCAAATATTTTTACAAATTCCAAATGAATGTGATTTTAATCACAATATGTGTTAGTTTATAAAATTTCTGGGTTGTGACCCAAACTTATTCAAATAAATCTAATTCATTTTTAATGATAATACAAAAATATATGCCTTCTAATATAAAAAAGTTTTATACAGTATCAAAGTGTAAAGTCTATGATTTAAGAATAGGTTTTTAAGTATAATTTATACCTTTGTCTCAATGTTTTGAAAGAAATTATGGTTAAGGTGTTGGCCCTAAATTGGTCATGTGATAATTTTTTTGGGGTCAAGTCCATGTCAAATTTTTTTTTTAGGTAGGGTCAAGGTTGTCCTTCAATTTTTATATCAAGTGGTATTTAGACTTTTATTGTCAAAAGAAGATTCAAAGTATGTTATATTAATGTAATAATATAATAAAAATACAAAGTTTAGATTTTAAAATTTAGTCGCATGTGACTTATATCAATGTTAAATAAAATAATAATATTATTACAAGTTAAATCTCAATAATAAGTTAAAACTAATAATAAGAAGTTAATAATGGAATATTATTTCTACACATTTATGGGCATTGATTAGTCACAAAATAAACTTACAAAAGAATTTAATCATATAGTGATACCTTTTGGAATGGGCCATAATCAAGGATGTATTGGATAGATGTGAATGCATGAATAAATTACATGTGTATAGCAGCAAAATCAAACATGATTTAAAACAAGCTTAATTCTCAACAATTGATAGATTATACTATTAGCATTAACATCATTATCCATAAAAGATTTAGGAGTATACATTAAATAGATAAAAGATAAACATGTCTTCACTTCCTCATGAAATTGTGATTATCTTTCACAACTTTTTAAAATGATACTTAAGCAAGATAACTAAACATATCTAGAGAAAAATCATTAAATAGTGTAAAAACCTACACTAACACCCCCTTAAGCATAGCTTAGATGGGTAATTTAATTATGTCCTATCATAAATTCTTGATGAGGTATCAAAGAAAAATAAAATTCCCCCTAGAGGAGGATGTTGAAGTTACCTAAACCCCAAGAAGAGCCTACAAATAAAGATACTTGCTCTTAGTGAAGGGTTTGGTGGATATGTCAATAATTTGATCCATTATCTAGATGTAGCATAGATCAATGACTTACTCATGAATGATCTCTCAAATGAAATGCATGTGAATCTTAATATGCTTGGCTCATTATGGAGGACAAAATTCCTATAGATTTGGATTGTGTTTTGGTTGTTACAAAAGATAATTGTTGGTTGTCAAAACTAGATGCCAAACTCAATGAGAGTCCCCTAAAGCCAAATAGCCTCAATGGTAGCATTAACTGATCCTATGTATTTTACCTTTGTAGGAGATACAATAATAAAATTTTGCTTCTTATTTAATCAGATAATTAGAACTAAACCAAGGGAGAAACTATAGCCTAATGTAGACTTATGATTCTAAATGTCACCATCCCAATCTAAATCTATATAACTAATTAAGTTGATGTCAATGCACACTCCATAGTGAATCTTAAAACCATGATTACCTTGAATGTAGTAGAGAATCCACTTGGTTGATTTCCCATGCATCTCATGTAGTTCCTACATAAATATAGAGACCATGTCCACTGTATATGAAATGTTAGGTCTAGTATGCATAAAGTAGATGAGACTATGAAGAATTTGTTGATATGAGGTAACATCAACCAAAGGAGATGGATAATAAAACTCAAACTTCACATCAAATAGATAAGGAGTTAGAGTTGGATCATAGTCAACAATGTTAAACCATGCAAGCAAATCAAGAACATACTTGGATTGTGCAATAGTGATCTTAGAGTCAGACTAGAAAAATTCAATCCTGATGAAGTAATGCAACAAGCCCAAGTCAATCATTGAGAACTTGTTAGATAAATAAATTCTCACTACTATGATGGTGGATGAAGAATTACCTATGATCAATAGGCCATCCATATAGAGAACCAAAATCATCAGTTAATCATCATACCATAAAATGTAGACATTTAGATCAAAATGGCATTTGGTGAACCCAAATGAAATAAGAAAAGAGTCTATCATGGCATACCAAGTTTGAGGAGCTTTTTTGAGGCCATAGATAGATTTATGAAGTTTTTAAACTAAGGAGGAATCTTCCATAAATTTTTATGGTTACTCCATGTATATTTCCTCTTTGAGATCACCTTGAAGAAAGGCACACTTCACATCCATCTGATGAACATCCCAAAAATGTGTTATGACAATGATAAGAGTGAGTCGGATTGAGTTCATTTTGGAAACTAGGGTGGATGTCTTAGTATAGTCAATGTTAAGTACTTGAGAAAAAGCTTTGTTGCCAAATATGATTTGAACTTGTCTATAGACCCATCTACTATAATTTTTTTGATAGATCCACCTACATCAAAAAAAAAATTCCCTTAAGAAGAGGGACTAAATCTCAAGTGTTGTTCCTCTATAAAGAACCATATTCCTCTTCCATAGTAGTATCATATTTAGGAGTGCCTGATGCCTTATGAAATGACTATGGATCAGAAGGAGATGCAATGAAAGCATGTGGGGCATTCTAGAATTATGAACTAGTTTTCCTAATGTCTAATGGATATCTAACCCATTGGCAATCACTTTGTAGTGTCTATCTATCCTAAATAAGAATATTGCTCATAGAGTCTATAGGATATTCCTCATCCTATGAAGATATTATCAGAGGAAGAGGGGAATCCTCATCACTACTCTCATCATCATAACTATAAGAAGAATCTATATCATTAAGAAGTTTCTCAAGCATATCTGAATCATTAGAACTATCATCAAATCTCTGTGTCTAAGGGGGAGAGTTGTCATGTGTGGAGTCTAAAGGACCCTATTGAAAAAAACACTCCTCTCAATGAACAACTCATTAGTGGTGGGATGTAGAAACCTATATCTATAACACCCTTGGGATATACAAAAAATATGCAAGGTTAACTCTGAGGTTCCATTGCCTCATGCTTCTTATTTGGAATATGGGCCATAACAGGAGACCCAAACACTTAAAAGTGATTCACTGTGGGTTTCTAACTACTCCAAGCTTTAAAAATATTGACTCCCTTTAATTCTTTATGAGGAACATGATTATGGATATAACAAACACAATTGATGGCCTTGGCATAATAATGAGGTATAAGAGACTTGGAGTGTAGCATATAATTAGCCATTTCCTTGAAAGACTTATTATTTCAATACAAAACACCATTATACTGAGGATAATATAGAAATGTTCATTGTAGTTTAATCCCCTCCGAAGTGCAAAATTATTCAAAATGGTTATCAACATAATCACCATCATTATTAGTGTGCAAAATCTTGATGGATATACCTAACTATTTTTATACAAGCACATTGAATTCCTAAAAATGATAAAAGACCTCAAGTTTCTACCTAAAAAATTACACCCAAGTATGCTTTGAATAGTTATCAAAGAAAATAAGCATGTATTTAGTAATATTGAATGAAGGTTTTAGAAATAGAATAATAATGTCACTATGGACAATATCTAATATTTGTTTAGCTCTATGTGATTTTCCCTTGTCATAATTATCCTCAAGATGTTTACCAAGTTTGAAACCCTAGAAAACTCTATCAAAAAACTTGACTCGGGATAACCATGAAACCATGTCATGATTATTGAGTTACTTTAGTATTGATAATTGAGATGGTCGAATAGATTATACCATAATTTACTCACCCCATTTAAGTTAGTGAGAAGTGTAGTAGAGGGTTGATCAAGATTAAAATGTGAGAAAGTATACAATCATGACTAGTGATCTAATTTCCCGCATTCAACAATGGAGTCATTGTTTTCTTTCCTAATAACCATGGAACTTGGTGTGAACTCAAATCTCTTATTTGAACCAATTTAAGTGATCTATTAAATATATAAGATATTTGTAGATAAATATGGAACACAAAAAACATCATGAAATGCCCCATCATTAACTTTAATAGATCCACTCCCACTAACATCTACAAAATTATCATCACTCAATAAGATGGAAGGCATAAAACAAGGATCCAAGAACAAAATATGTCTTTTGATGAAGCCATGTGGAATGAGGCACTAGATTCAATGACCCATGTGTAAGGATGGGAAATAAATAAAATAAGTCCTTTGACCTTATTTTTTCCATTCTTAACTTATTTGGCCTTAGAATATTCTTATGCTAATGAAATATAATTGGAATAATTAGGGACATTGATATTTGACTTCTAGAGCATCTTAGTCAATTGGTCAATCTAATTCTTCATTTATTTAGATTCATCATGGAAAGATTTATTGTAATAGCCACATGTGAGTCACTCATTCTTGTATTCATATATAAAGAGGAGGACTCTTTTGATGCTTTGGACTTAGCATCATATTTATAACCCTTTATTTACTCTTGGTTCTTGTTATAATTCTTCTTTAATCTACTAGAAGCCTTATGTTAATCATGAGTCACAATTAAGGCATGTGATTTGGAGGACTTCAGTGTACTTAACTGAATAAGATTGTCTTTCTCCTAAATTAATTTAGAAGTAAAGTCATCCAAGGATGACATGGTCCATGTAGCTCTATGGGTACATTTGGTGGCATAGAAGGTAGAAATAAAGATAGAATAGTCAAAACCCAATTTAGAAAATATGTAAATAATCAATTGATATTATATTTTGTCAATGTTTCATAATTTAAACTATGACATGAGTGATTTAAACTTAGTTAAGAATTCTTATATCATATAAAAGTCACCTGGGATCAAATTGAGGAGCTCATTATCCATCTCATGACCCCTCATTATGTCCTACTTTCCAAAGAAGTTTTCCAATATGGTCCACATTTGATTTGGAGTAATAGTATATTCAATATGAAAGTGCAAGTCAAGAGACATAAAAAAGCAAAGTAAACTTTAGGATTCATCACTTTGGTTTTACCACTTATGATAGTTGAATAGTGTAAGAATCATAACTGAACTTGGATTCATGATGTAGAAAGGAAGTATGTGTGATTAAAAATAATGATATACAAACCCACTGAATCTATATAGGTTTAAATTTACAAGGCACAATAACATTGCCAATGAGTATAGCTTGAAATACTTTCACTTTAAAAAAAAACAGCACCTTAAAATGAGAAATGGGCTGAAAGTAATACACATTTGAACTTTTAGTTGGCAAGGGCAATCTACACTTTACATAATTTGAAAAAATGTGGGTGTGAATTTTTTTTGATAGGGTGATAGAGTTAATCCCCCACTAATATGAGTCCAAATTTAAGCCCCCTCCATGTGACCACACCATATGCCCAGGGGATAAGAAATTTTGTGAGTGGTCCCCCTTTAGTTTGATTGATGTGGGGGTGACATCATCCAAAAAATGATACTTTTTTTAAATGAATATTTTCAAAATTCATGGGTTTAAATTTGGCATCCCCATAGCCATCATAAGAGTTTTGAGGTCACTTCACAGTCATTAGGGTTTCCTATCAAGGATGAAATCACCTTTTGTAGTTATTCAAAGTTCATCAAGTTCTAAAAATGGGGTTTAGGGTTGAATGTGCACCCAAAAATCTTAATGTCAGGATTATTGGCCCTTCTTGTAGTTGGAGAAATATGTCAAGGTTGTATTGGGTCACTGTGGTTGTCAAGGTTTTTAATAGCTCTTGTAGTTGATAATCCTAATGTTAGGGCCATGGACTACTCTGATAGTTGAAAGTCCTGATGTCAATATTTTTGATTGCTCTATTAGTTGATAATCCGAATTCCAATATTGTGGACTGGTCTCATAGTTAATAGTTTCAATTTTTGGATTTTTGATTGCTCTATTAGCTAATAGTCTTGAGTTGGGATTGTGGACTACTCCCATAGTCAATAGTTTTGATGCCATAAATTTCCATTAAAGATGTAACCTACCTTTACAACTATCAGGGTTTAGAACATTGGAGGCAATAAATTTCCTTGCAAGTGTTGGAGATGGGAATGATTTTGATAGTACCAACAATGCTAGAGTTTCTCACAATGCACATAGTTACATAAACTTTGCCTATATAAAAAAAATTAGATTTGGTATGTCTCTTGAAAATACACCAAAGACCCACTAAAGATCTCTAAAAACTTGGAAAAACATAGAAAGGATTTTGTCTTGAAGACCACATATTGTACAGATTTACATGAAAGTATTGAAAAGGCCCTGAAACCCTTAAAAAGGAAAAAATTGACTATCATATAACTAGATCATGTTTATAGTCAATCTTAGGGGTTTGACACCTTATGAATCTGATGACATAAGTCATTTTTTATGAAAACTTATCAGAGAAATATAACTAGTAGAAGACACCTTTCTCTTATTCTTTTTTGAATCTAGATCAACAAAGGACCCTAAAATAAGAGAAAAATATGAGAAAGGGTGAACCTTTAATATTCTAGGTTAATGAATGACATATCTATGATATGTAATGCAAAAATTAATATTTCACAAAAATAACCATGGAAATCATCTATAAAAAAATATCTGATATCATGTTAGAGTGGGCCACAATTGAGGATCTACTGGATAGAGTTGAATGCATTAATAAATTATGCATGTGTAGTGTAGAGATGGATTATAAAGAGGGTTAGATCAAGTATTAGTCAAAAGAACCAAGAAAAATGCATAAGAACATAATAATCTAATCCAACCTATTTAAATAGGGTGTGAAAATAACAATTAAGAGCAAATGAAAAAAAGCATATACAATACATTGCCATCACACAAATGCATCCCAAAATGTGATTTTCTCCTTGATTTGATGCTCAAGTCTTTAACAATGATGAATGAAAAGCTCCTCCATCATCTCGATAACACCAAATAAACTAGGCTCATGATATGAAAATTAATGTTATGCCTAACTTGAAGCTATCCTATTGCAAATATAGCATTATCACACTACTCACAAATAGATTGTAGAGAATCCTACATTATAAGTTCACACAAATGAAGCTTAAAAATGTGAGTGAGAGGCCTCCTATTTATAGATTTTTGAAATTTATTAGATTGAATTGTGACCATCCATCTTGAGATAAATATGTGTGTCCAATAATCCATTCAATTTTGGAGGCTAAATCATAAATGCCCTCATAAATATTTTGAAGAAAGGGGAATTAAAGAGGCATGGGAGGCCATAAACTTGATATTTGTTGTATTTATGGATTATAGATGCCACCCCATAGATGATGTCATTTGATGATGTATATAATAGGAATCAATTTCCAATAAATAATTCTTTAGTAACTTCCATGGAATTCTTACTTAAGATCATAATTTGGTTTAATTTGCATAAGTAAGATTAATAAATTTTAGTGTAATTCTTTGGAAATTTGTTGCATAATTAATCAAATTGGTCAAAATATCATATTATTGGGTCATAATTTGACTGGAGTGGAATTATAGGATGATGGTAGGTACATACAGACTAATATCCCATTTAGGATGTTGTCGACACAAAATAATGCATGCACATGCCTTGTCCTTCAGAATTTAGTAGAAAAGAACAATTCAGATCACCCAAGTGTGTTTTAACATTTTGACTCAAAATGATATGAAAAAAGTTAATAATCACATAAAATGTATTACCCCATTTAGGGATATATTATCCCAAATCAACACTTGTATACAACAAGATCAAACCATTTAGCACACTTTAAGTGATTTTGGCCCAAATTGTGTGTTTTCACAAAATTTGAGTAAGATTGATAATTTCAACAGAATGGTTTTAGGAATTTGATGTCTACATTTTCCCCTTGTTTGATAAGGTGTGGCAAGATGTTCAAAAAAAGCAATGTCTTTTTAAAAAAAAAGAGTTGTCAATATGATTTTGGAAATTAAATGACCCATGATGTCCTCTTGAGAGGACATACTACTAGGATGAAAGAGAAGGATGAACTCTCAAAAAAAGAGAGAAAGTGAGGTTAACCTATGTGATGAATTAAATATATATGAGATAATGCTTGCATGAATTAATTCTCAATGATCAAAATATAATTAGGACATAATGGGCCCTAATAATGGGGGAAGGGGAAGGATACAGTCCAAAAATATAAGTGACACACTTTGAACACACCCAAATCTAGGGTGCAAGCTACGCACTTACAAAATGATTAATCCTGAGACAAGTTGTACATTAAAATATTGATAGAATAAGGGAAAAAGTATGTAGAGCTTAGAATTATAAGAAAAAGGAAAATGGTGCTCCATAGAGAGGAAATAATAATGTCTTCCAGTAGAGCAAATCTGATCAGTTGATAAAATAATTTTACCCCAGTAGGGCTGATTTTGATCACTTATAATAAGTGTGCCCCCCATAGGGCTGATTTATATTTGTGACTAGTTCAAATATTGTGCCCTAGAAGGGAAATTTGGCAAGCATAGCTCAAGGATATAACCTTATGCATAGATTAAAGATGAGTAGGTGAAAACATAGATGCGATAGTGTAATGTCTATAAAATCCACAAATAACTAGGGATATAAGGATGCACAAAGTGATAAAAGAGATGAATATAATAATAAAGGTGGCCGAGATGACCCAAGATATATCATGTATACAAGCATTACCTATATAGTCCAAATGGACCTCAAACTAATGTAGTTCACCTAGAAGTAGGAGAAGATGGAGTGAGGAATGAAGAAAAGAAGAAAACTGACCATAGTTTGATTAGAATCATAATGTATGCCAAGAGATGCATGTTTTACATAGAGTCAGGTGTGAGATAAACCATTGGTACCTAGTTTCATTGGTGCACTCGAGATCTGTTCATCAGAGTTGAATTGACATTCTGACTTGAATCCAAAGCACATAGTGCTTGTTATAGAAAATGAAATTATGCATCATAAATATGAGTAACCTATAATTACATTATATTTTAATTGCATTGAGCTAGTTCAAATTTGAATACATATAACTAAGGATAATGATAAGAACTATCAAAACTAGAGTTACAACTATTCACATTTAAACAAAAACAAGCAAAAAAATAAGGAAAAGAAAAAACATAAATGAACTGAGCTTGAAATCAAGATATGAAGAATTAGGATTTAAGTAGGAACAAGAATGTATAAAAATCAAAACAAGAACAACTTAATAGACAACATGAGAACAAGATATGAATAATCAAGATCCATGTGTACTATCAAGATGTACTTGGAAAACAAAACAAAATAATAAGATGAAACATGAACACAAAAGACCAAAGAAGAAACATGAAGAAGAAAAAACAAAGGAAGAGAAAGAACCAACAATAAAATAAAATAATGAAGAGACAAGAAAGCAAAATAAAACACCAATATAAATCAAATAAACACAAACAAATAATGTTAGTGTAGTTTGAAAATAATTATTTAGGTACATGTAGTAGAGGTGTTACTTTTTACAATAACATAACAAGAACAAGGACATAGAGATGGCCCTAGATGATAAGGAAATAACACAAAATAAATGGGGGAAGAGAAGAAAAGGAAGGGGGTGGTTGAGATGACTCCATATATACAGAGATAAGTGGATGATGTTTACATAGTTCTATGGATTCAAGGTCCAACATGGACTTTAGGCCAAATGTAGTTCTCCCAAGAAGTGAGATAGAATAAAAAGTGATGATCATAAAAACTTGATTAATGTTGTAGAAGAAATGGGAAGATGGGAATGGTCTTGAAAAATGGCAAGCCATTAGGAAAAATACTTGCAAAATGACAAGAGTGTGGGATGATCAGAATGTAAAAAAATGTAAGACTATGTTTTTGTTCTTTTGTGGATATTTTTCTAATGTTTTTAGGATAATCTATATGAATAAAATATTTACAAAATTTCCATGGAACTACCTAACTGAGGAGATGCACGTCTATAGGTAAGAGTTCATATAATAGCTAAACCTAGCTATAATAGCACCCATGAATATAAATAATGGAATAGGGAACTAACTAATCAAGGAGATGTTCATCCAAGATTAGAAGTTATAATGGAAGCTAAATCTAGATGCAACAATGCATGCTAAAAAAATAGTGAGAGCGAGATCCTGTTAAGGCAACAATGCCTACAAAACATCAACAAAAATAGAATAGTATGTTGCATGAGATATCTCTGAAGAACCATCCAGTAGGCAAATATCATGAGCTGAAGAAGCAAAATATTATCGTAGCTAAAATATGTCATAGAACTAGCATTGATTGTGCTCATAGTGTTTATGATTAATAAATAGGATCATAATTGGTTAATGGATACAAGTGTTTAGGTTACAATAGCCTAGGAAAGAATGTGGTTCTAAATAAAATGGTCTATAATGTATATGGTCCAAAAGAGGATCATCTAGAATGGGATAAAATGTGTTTAGAGTACCATTGGTCAAAATATTTCATTATGTAGAGTCATGAAAATAATATGGTTCTGAATATAATGGTCTAGGGTAGGTAAAAAAAATGAATATAGTACATCATGAGATGGTCTAGGAGATAGAGGTAGGATAAAATTAGTTCAGCACAAGTTGCCTTCAAGCAAGGGGTCTTGTAGATAATGGTTCAAGTGACTTTCAAGTGTAAAACCTCTTAAGATGCACAATATTCATGGGCTCTATAAGTTCTTCACCACTAAGAGTAGCCAACCTATATGCCCTTGATCCATAATTTTCCATGACAATATAAGGTCCAATCCAATTAGGTTAGAACTTTCCCTTTTTCTTATGTTTAGAATTTATATTCTTCTAGTTCTCTTTTAGAACCAAATCACCAATCTTAAACTCTCAAGAGAGAATGTGCTTGTTGTAGCTTCTTCACAATCTATTTTGATAGGCTTAAAATTTTTTTAGGCTTTCAAACATTTACCATTAAGAAGTTCTAGTTCTTACAACCTTGAGACTCTATATTCTTCATCATCTTTAATATGATATAAAGATACTTGTAATGAAGGTAGCTTGATATCAATTAGGATAATAGCTTCTGTGCCATAAACAATGGAGTATGGAGTGGCTCTTGTATGGGTTTGATGACTGGTTCTATAAGCCCAAAGAGAGAAAAATTTGAAAGTGCCAATTACGACCAACATCATTGACAATATTCTTTAAAATAGATATAATGGTTATGTTTGATGCCTCAACTTATTTATTGCCTAGCAGGTATATGGTGTGGATTTATTGTGCTTGATTTTGAATTTTGTACAAATGTCTTTTACATATCTATTTACAAAGTATCCACCATTATCATATATAATGCATGCTAGGATGCCATATCGATAGATGATATGGTAATGAATAAACTTGGTTACCTACTTTTTGGTGATGTAAGTGAGAGGAATGGCCTCAATTCACTTAGTAAATTATTTAGTAGCAATTAAAATGTGTTTATGGTGATTTGAAGATGTTGGGTTTATTTTTGTGATGAGATCAAGGCCTCAAGTAGAAAATTACCATGATGTTGTGATCAGATGTAGTGGTAAGAAAGGTGTGTGTGTGTATCAAATTTCCATGTTGCTAACAAGGAACACACTTCCTCACATAATTTTAAGCATATGTCTCTATTTTTTTCCAATAAAAACCTATTCTAAGGAGAGTTTTAGCTAGGAATACACTATTGGTGTGGGACCCACACATTTCTTCATGAACCTTCCTAAGCGCTAACTTGGATTATCTTAAAGATAAATAATGAAGTAAAATTCCACCATAGCCTTTATAATAAATTACTTTTTAAGGAGGGCATAAGGGCTAGATGGTGAAGGAATAGTTTTTATCTATTATTGGATAAGTTAGGTGGATAAACATGATCATGGAAATAATTATAATAGTCTTGATACCAAGGCAGTTCATGTGGGGGATTGGACTAACAATGATGTATACCCTTTATGAATCTAGCAAGATGTGTAGGTTGTAGAATATTTTTAATCAAAAACTAATAATATTTAGCACTAATATCAATCTGTATCATAGACCCAATTATTACCATTGCATTGGCAAATTTATTGTTGGCCCTTGATATTTGTTCAAACTATAAAGATTTAAAGTGAACCTTGATTTTATCCAAAATATGTTTGTAGGGTACAAACTTATCATCTCTTGTTTGATACTGATCAATATTTTGATTGATGATCAATTAGGAATCACCATAGACCATTCAATGTTGAATATCTTATTGAACTATAAGATAAAGTCCTATAATAAGTGCCTCATACTTGGCCATATTGTTGGTATAATTAAAATTGATGTGGAATATGTCAGATCTAGATGCATGATAAGTGAAGGAACCATCAAAATATATCTTCCATTATTCATGTTCATGATGCACTTCTTCCAATATCAATATAGAATCATCTGGAAATTCAAATTTGGGTGGTTGAGTGTCTATAATAAGGGACTCTCCAAGTTGATCAGAAATAATGTGCCCCTTGATAGATTTTTAATTTTGATACTCAACATCAAACTAACTTAAGATCATGATCCATTTGGCCATACAACATGTAAAAACTACTTTGGATAATTAAAATTTGAGAGGATCCACCTTAGCAATAATAATTATTTTTTTGTTTAGCATATAGTATTATAACTTTTAGGAAGTGAAGACCATAGTTAAACATGAATTTTAAATAGGCATATAATTATGTTCATAATCCACTAGTGTGTGACTTAAATAATAAACTTCATGTTCTTTAACTTGATCATCATGTTGGGCTCAAAGTGACCCTAGTGTATTCTCAGTTACTAAAATGTAAAGAAGTAGTGGTTTTCCAAGTGTTGATGGTCTCAAAGTTGTTAAGTTGGATAAATGTGTAATGAGCTTTGAAAATGCTAATTGACACTCTTCATCCCATTAAAATTTGATCCCTTTCTTTCAGAGATGTGTAAATGGGTAGATATGTACCAATTGAGAAATGAACCTATGTATAGACTGGATCTTTCCTTATAGGGTTCAGAGCTATTTAATATTTGAAGGTGGTGGCATTTTAATAATAGACTTAACCTTAATAGGGTATAATTCAATACCTCTTTATGATAAAATAAAATTGAGCAATTTTATTAAAGTGACACCAAGGACACACTTCTTAGGATTTAGGAAGACTTTATATTCATGAAGGCTTTCAAATATTATTCATAGAATGTCAGGATGTCTAACATGTGTTCTTGATTTATCTAAGATGCCATCAACATAGTCCTTAAAATTATTGTGCATCATTTCATGGAAGATGATAGTCATGGCACACTGATATGTGGTTCTAACATTCTTGAATACAAATGGCATGACTTGGTAATATAATGTTCCCCATAGATTGGTGAATGTAGTCTTGTGTTAAGCTTCTTGGGCTATCCTGATCTAATTATATCTAGAAAATCTATCTATGAGGGACAGCATCTCATACCTAGAAATAGAATCAACAATCATGTTAATGTTGGGTAGAGGAGAATCATCTTTAGGGCATGTTTTGTTGATGTCTCTAAAATTTATACAAAGGCATCTACCCTGTGGCTTTTTGATAACTATAACTATGTTTGATATCTATTCATAATAGTCTAGGGGTCTGATGAATCTTGATCCCAATAACTTCTCTAGTTCAACTTCTTCCAATAGAGTGATGCATGGATGCATCTTTCTCAATTTATATTTACTTGGTTTGGCATCTGGATGAACAACAAGGTGATGCACTACCAAGTGAGGGTCTAATCCTAGAATTCATGAGTATGTCCATGAAAAATGTCAATAAAATACTTTAGAATAGATATAATCTATTCACATTCTGCTTTAGTAAGGGAAGATCTAAGATAAAGAATTTTGAGATCATCATATGTTCCTAAGTTCACTTCAACTATGTTTTCCACAAGGAGTGTATAACCATCTTCTAAATTTTAGGCAAGGTGTGATCATGATCCTCTTATTCCATTGTAATTTCTATTATTCCTCCCAAATCTCTAGATGATGTGACAAATATGAATCCACCATCTCAGGTAATGGCAAAGTAGTAAAAATCTCTAGAAACTTAAAAGTAAGACACTAAAATTTTTGTTATTTTTTGTGAAGAAATGCTTGTACTGGCTATAGAGCTAGGACTTGATGGACCTTGAGCATCCTTTTGGGATGAGAAAACTTTCCCATCCAAAAGTATCTAAAATAGTTTTTCACTCAAGGGCTTGTCTTTATCTTTACTTTTTCCCTAATCAATAAGCACCTTGAAGAGGTTTTTACCCAAATATATTGATGTTTTATCTCTGTTATGACCAAGAAAATTTTCCTACTCTCTAAAGTAGGTAGAATAATCTAATAAAAAATCAAATCCTCATTTATGATCACCAATGGGCAATCCATCTCTCAGGCCCATATAATCTACAATTGATTCTTCAATCTAAAACTCATCAAGGCATATGACCAAATTTTGTTGATCCCAATCAATGAGTTCATGATGACAAAGGCATAGGGAATAATGAGGTGTTAAAATCATAATAGTATTTTGATCAAATATATCCAATTTAGTAAGCTCATTGAGACTAATATAATGGGACTCTACATCATTGCCAGGAGTCTCATTACTAGTTGATTTGGAAGAATCACTATCTAAATTCATGAGGTCACCCCTAGGCAATATAAATTTGAGACCATTATTTAAATTAGGTACTATAGCTGATAGAGGTTCTAATATTCCTTGTGTTCATGGTCCAAGGCCTTTTCCTCTATAATCAAAATTCTTCATGATCTAGTTAGGGATTAGACATTTTAGATTCTAAAAACAATCAACAATGTTATTAAAATATAACCAATCTCCTTTAATGAAAGCCTCTCAATCCTATTTTGGCAAAGTAGTAGGTACAAATATCATCAATGGTTTTCATTGTTAATTCTTCTATTGCCAAATCAATTTGCATCTATTATGGATTTTAGAAGGTTTGTATTTACCAAATGTTTTATGATATTTTGGCAACGTAGGGAAGGCATCCTTAAGAGGGTATGTGTAAATTCCCATGTCTTCTATAAATTTTTTTGTCAAGAGTTATGGGACATGGATCAACCGAAGTGGAAGTAAGGTCACTTGGGTTGATATAATCAGATGTTGATGGATGTGAAACTATATCCTTGTTATTCTTTAAAATAAATGTAGAACTAGGACAATAACTATAATTACATTATTTAGCCTATAGATGTTTAAAATATTGATAAGGATATATATTGGTGGGAATAGTAACCTCAATCCCATCATGGGGAAACTTAAGGCATTGGTGTAAGGTGGATAGAATGGCATAACTTCATAGATCTAAAGATGACCAAGAAGTATGTTATAAGGTAACTAAATATCCACAATATGTAACAATGTGTGGATGGAAACAAGCCAACAATAATCAAAAAATAAATGGTACAAGAAGACTCCCTCTTGGCTTTGTTGTAAGCCTTTATGGTGATCATCTCTAGCTGAATGTCTTTCGTAGTGTATTCCAATCTCTATACCAATTTCAAGGACATTATGTTTAGTACAAAACCATTGTCTTTAAAAACCCACTTGATATTATGGTTTTCAATGATGACATCAATATACAATGGGTTACTATGGCTGGGACTAAGGGTGGACATCTTTTTGATCAAATGTGACTTGTCAAAATGAAGACAAATGACACACAAGTGTTTGGAGCTATTTAGGATTATTATCATTGGTAAAAATGGATTATTGTAAAAGGTTGTTCAATATAGTTGTATGGAATTCAGACATATGCAAGGGATAGAAAATGTAAATCTGTGCATGCTTTTTACTTAATTATTCTGATAGACTATAAGGATTTTCAATAGTAGGATGCGATGACTTGACCTTGGCTGGCATAGTGTTTGGATTTAGATTCAAAGGCATAATGTTTACATTGGGTTAAATGTTGGAATAAGAGGGAAAAGTGTGTGCCAATATGTATAGATGGATTACAAAGATGGTTAGATCAAGCATTAGTAAAAAAAATGAATAAAAATGCATAAGAACATAATAATCTAAGCCAACCTATTCAAACGGGGTGTGTAAATGACAATTAAGATAAATAAAAGAAAGGATACACAATATCTTCTCCAGAGCTCCCATCACACAAATGTGGCTCAAAACATGATCTTCCCCTTGATTTGGTGCTCAAGTATTCAACAATGATGAATGCAAAGATCCTCCATCATCTTAAGAACACCAACTAAACTAGGTTCATGATATGAAAATCAATGTTATGCCTATCTTGAAGCTATCCTATTTTAAATGAAGCATTATCACACTACTCACAAATGGCTTGTCGAGATTATTGCATTATAAGTTTACAAAAATGAAGCTTAAAAATGTGAGTGAGAGGCCTCATATTTATAGATTTTTGTAATTGATTGTAATGAATTGTGATCATCCATCTTGAGATCAAGACATGTTTCCAAGAATCCATTTAATTCTAGAGGCTCAAATCATAAATTCCCTCAATAATATTTGGAAGGAAGGGGCATTAAAGAGGCATGGGAGGCCATAAACCTGATATTTGTTTCATTCCTAGCTTATAGATGCCACACCATAGATGATGTCATTTGATGATGTAGATAATATGAATCAATTTCCTATAGAGAAATCTTCAATAACTTCCATGGAATTCTCACTTAAGCTCACAATTTGGTTTAATTTGCCTAAGTAAGATTGATAAATTTTAGTGAAATTCTTTGGAAATTTGTTGCATAATTAATCAAACTAGTCAAAATATCATATTACTAGGTCATAATTTGATTACAGCGGAATTAGAGGATGATGTTAGTTATGTACAAACCAATATCCCATTTATGATGTTTTCAACATAAAATAACACATGCACATGCCTTGTGCTTCAAAATTTTGTAGAAAAGAGAAATCTAGATCACTCAAGTGTATTTTGAGATTTTGATTCAAAATGATTTGAGAAAAGTTAGTAATCACATAAAATGTATTGCTCTATTTAGGGATACATTAGCCTAAATTAGCACTTGTATACAATAAGCTTTAACCATTTATCATGCTTTAAGTTATTTTGGCCCAAATTGTGTCTTTTCATAAATTTTGAGTAAGATTGATAATTTCAACATAATGGTGTTAGGATTTGGATGTCTACATGTAGAAAAATCAAACATGAGGCAAAATAAGCTTATTACTCAATAATTAAAATATTACATTATTATCATTAGTATCATTATCCATAAGAGCTTTACGAAGGTACATTATATAGGTGAAAGATAAACATGTCCTCATTTCCTCATGAATGTGGGATTATCTTTCACAATGACCTAAAAATACACCCAAACAAGCTAACTAAACATGTGTAGGGAAAAACTATTAAATGAAATAAAAATCTTCACTAACAATACCATTATTATTTTGATAGCCTTAGGATATCCATGCCGATGCCTTTATCATCAGTAACAAGTCCACACTCATAGGCATGTTTAAATAAATATGTAAAAAAATGTGATGGAATCAATCACACTATAATATAATCACTTAGCCAAATGTAAATGCACAACTCATTAGTAATACTAGAATCATAATCATACAACCAATCAATCAAACTATAAACTAAAAGAAATCAAAGCACACAATATTATATACCAAATATGCACTAAAAAGTGAGTAAAAAAACATGTTTCCATAACAATATATATACCCTTCCTAGGTGAATAGGGTACAAGTTATTTGTTTATTGTCAGTATAATTTATTTAACTAATATTCAAATTCTTCTCTCATGCGCCATTAGTAGTGCATCTACTCGAATATCCCTAATGATTCCCTCCCTCTTCTAAAGGGTTCCACCTATGTTATAATCACACACTCAACCCAATGAAAACAGTGGTTAGACATAGTTATGATATCAAATTAGAATGATGATCATAAATAATATAAATAATAATCAATATTATAATCATAAGCAATATACATATGTCCAAATCTATTTAACATAATCATAATTCAAATTGCATAATAATTAATGAATTTCCATCTAACTAATCATCATTAGTTCCTTAATTGTTGAAAAAATAAAACAATAATTATTTAAGCAAATCCATATTAGTGTATGATACACCCTTAACCTATAGTAAATCTAGGAATATGTGTGGCTGACTTGTGGCTTACACACCTTTATATTATCTTATTGCATTTCTTAATGTTCTTAATATGGTCAAACTATGGAATAACCATAGCTAAGTAGAGTATACATAGAAAATAGTGGTTAGTCTTTTTGGGTCATATTGTGAGTTATATTCTTATTACATTGTTGTGAAGGTTTCCCCCTCAAATTGGATCACTGATAATATTTAAGTATTTATCTCTTCTACCAATTATTGGCATAGATCTACTTATTATATTTTTTATTTTATTATATATTATTATAGTGTAGTGAATCATTTAAGTAATTTCATTACAAGTGTTATCAGAGCTTTAATTTGGGCAAGTTTTTACAAGCATAAATTTTTTAGATCTGACATCCTAAGCACTAGAAGGTAAAAAAAACATAAATTGTGATCGAGGAAGAATTGAATTTTTTTGTCACTATAGTTTTGTTCATGGTTCTTTTACAAAAAATTAAAAAATTTAAAATTTAAAAAATTTAAAAAAAGGTCTAGATTTTTTTACCTCATGAAAATCAGTAGTCATTGGATTCATCTCTATAAGATGATCTCAAGAGTATAGTCTAGCTATAAACTTTTTTGGGCCAAAAAATTTCACCCTTGTGCACATTATTAGTCATTGGATTCATCTTGGTGAGGTAATTACAATGGTATCATCTACCAATACACTTTTCTTGAGGTTATACCCTCCTATGGTTTATGCATGGTTGGTCCTAGCACTTTTAGACTGGGAAAGGAAAATAAACACCTAAAACTCCTCACAAGGATGACATTGAGTCTATAAATTTTGATCCATGTATTTTAGAAGTGGTTCAACAACTTAAGTCAGAATTACATGGCATGGTGCAGAAAGATGATCTTGATGTAGTTAAAGGGGACATCATGGGGATGAGAGAGGACTTGAATGGATTATGGGAACAATTGAAATAAATAAATAAGAAATTGGACAACTTTGTAGCTCAACCATTACAAAATAACCCTCCATAAATCTAATTTAGTTCTCCTCCTCCAAATAATCACAATGTTGATCTTGGTATGAAGCCACTATTATCAAAACTAAACTTGTGCAAGTTTGATGGTAATGATCCACTCACATGACTTAATCAAATTTAAATTTATTTGATCTACATCAGAATCCCATTCACAAAAGGTGGTCATGGGCTCTCTATGTTTGGAACCTAAGCAATTCATTTAGTATTGCTAGTTATGTTCTCAAAAAAGAGTTTCCTAGTTTCATGGTTGGTATTTTATGAGGAGTTTCAACTCAATATTAAAATAATGTATCTAAAAACTACTTCATCAATCTAGCCAATATGTGCCAAATTGGGATTATAAAGTATTACATTCATCAATATTATAATCTCTCCATATGGGTGGCAAATATTATTGAATAAAATTTGACTGACCTATTTTTGGTGGCCTCAAAGATATCATCCAATTGGAGTTTCACATGTTTCATCTTAGTAATGTATCTGAATCCATACCAAGAGTATGCATGGTCGATGAAAAAGAGATAATTAGATTAATACTTTTCACTAATGTCTATGAACACACCTTCCCAACACCATCATTTCTGTAACCTACCAAATTGACACCTCAATAAATTGAAGAAAATTGTACAAAAAGTTTAGGTTTTGGCTATGATAGAAAATGGAGAAAAGGAAATCAATGTGATAAAAATAAGTTATTTTACATTAAAGGCACCAATGAGGAGGAAGAAGATGATGAGGATTCAAGGGCTAGTTTGGAATAACGTGAGGATGAATCTAAAGATTTTCAACCTACTATTTCCTATCATGCACTTTCAAGCACTAGTACTTCCAAAGAAACAAAATGTGACTATGTTTTTTATTAAGGTTAAATGGGGGATTTTTTTTGAATAGGGTCCCCAAACCCTAAGATAAGATCAATTACAAAAGAGATAAAAGGCTAACCAAGTCCAATAGAGAAATAAGAACAACACAGTAAAAAAATAACTACAAAATAGCCCTAAAACAACCCATAAACTTACTAAGAATTATACTACTCCAGACTTATAGATACATCCTCCCAAAATGCATTCATAATATTAAAATTCATATCTATTTGCATCAATAAACTTTCATGGTCTATATTATGCTATACACTAATTCTATGACACTTTTTCATCTTACCTTTTCCAATGTAGCTAGGATCAAACAAATCTTTGAGGTGAGCCCTAAGGATAACCATGTTTTTAATACCTTCATTCATTGTAGCCTTGCTTCAATTAACTAGAAAAATTATCTTTTTCTGAAGGTTTTCATTGGCATGCTCACGTAAGTCCACTCTAAAATTTATCCTCTATATCTAGATGTCCTCTCTCTCTACCAAGATTTTAGACAAGTTATCATTATCCTACTGAAGAATATTCATCTTATTATTTAGGATCATCATTTCCTACATGAACCACCTCATAAGAGATTTTTAGAGGTTGATTTATTCAACCATTTTATCTATGTTTTCCTTACCTTTGAGGGAGTCAATGAGCTGATTGAAATCCTCATTTTTGTCCTTTTGAGCTTGGGACGACTCCCCTTTCTCTACCTTATCAATATCCTTCTTCTCTTTCTTTTTCTCTAACCCTATTTTTGCCTTATCCTTGAATGTGTTAATTGACTATGGGAGTACCTAGATTTGGAATTTTAGGTCATGATTACAAATGGTGGTATTGTCAACTTTTTGTAAAATTACATAACATTAATCTTTTTATGGGATACCAATTGTTAGATTCTCTTATGTTTGTTATTCCCATGGGACAAATTAACACTATTTTGAAAGTATAGTGGCTCACTACTTTGGGAACTATTGAGATGATTTTACAAGAACTATTCATCAGATTCCATTAGAAAGGTAGGACCTTTAAACTATGTGGATTATAGGATAAATATCCATAGTTGATTAGTTCCCATCAGATGAAGAAGATTCTAAGAAAAGGTGTTGTAAGATTTGTGGCATGCTTATTTTCCATAGAGGTTTAAATTAACAAGGAATCTACACATCTTGATTTACAAAGGGTGATAGATGACCATTATGTTGTTTTTGGTGACATGCCAAAAGGACTTTCTCCAAGCCACACACATGATCATGCCATCAGATTCATTCTAGGAAGTACACCACCCAAAATCAAACCCTACAAGTATCCCTATACTTAAAAGAGTGAAATTGAAAATATGGTACAAGATATGTTGGAGGCAATAATAATCTGACATAGTCAAAGTGAATATTCCTCCCATTTTTTCATAGTGTGGAAGAAGGATGACACTTGGAGGATGTTCCCAGACTATAGATAACCCAACAATTACACCACAAATATAAGTTTCCTATTCCAATAACTAATGATTTTCTAGATGAAAAATATGGTTCTATTTATTTTATCATGTTATACCTTCACTTTGGGTATCATCATATTCAAATCCATGATAAGAACATACCTGAAATAAATTTCAGAAATCATGAAAGCCATTATGAATTTATGGTCATATCTTTTGTCCCTAGAAATGCACCATCTACATTTTAGAGTTTGATGAATACTATTTTTAGGACATTTTTGAAAAAGTTTGTATTGGTGCTTTTATGATATCCTCATCTAAATAAAAAATTGGGAAGACCATTTGAAGCATGTGAAATAGGTACTTTCAGTAGAGAACTGAGAAATATCAAATTTATGCAAAACCTTTCAAATTTTATTTGGTGTCCTAGAAGTGGAGTACTTGGGTCATATTATTTCACATAAACCTAAGTGAAATTTGATCTTAATAAAATCCAAGAAATTATGGAGGGGTAGGTTCCTAATAACCTCACGAATCTTTGAGGATTTATAAGGCTAACTAGTTAGTATGGTTTGTCAAAATTTATGGTAACATTTTAGCCCCAATCACCTATTTATTGAATAAATAATCATTCTATTGGATTGATTTAGATACGAAGGCATTTAAATAGTTAAAAATGGATATGTGTATAGCTCCAATTTTGACTACTCCTAATTTTTTTTTAAAAATTATTATGAAGTGCGATGCTTTGGGATATGGCATGGGGGATATACTCATTCAAGAAGGTAGACCACTGGCATTTGAAAATCAATCTATGATAAAGAGATGATGGATATTTATCATGCAATCAAGTAATGGAGACCTTATCTAATGGGTCATCACTTTTAGGTAAAGATTGATCATGATAGCCTCAAATATTTCTTGTAACAATGATTGTAATCTAAAGAAAAACATAAATGGGTGACTAAAATGTTAAGCTTTGATTTTTAAATAATGTATAAGAAAGGAAAAGAGAATGTGGTGATAGATTCCCTCTCCTAATGGGATGAATTAGTTGAGGCATTATAATGATATAAGACCATGTAGAAGGAATTTTTGTCACTTAGATTTGCACCCTTTGATGAAATGTCTCAGATATCCTCATCCAAGTGGCACAATTGAAACACCTCTAGGTTGTGAGTAGCTTAAGAATGAGGTGAATCTCTAGATAGAGCTAGCTCCCTTGATGTACCACTTGTAGATCACTACTACACCTATTCTTATGAGGGAAAAGGGAAATAAATTAAAATTAAACTATTATAAAGGAGGTGATACACCAAATTTATTGATAACTACCAATAAATTGTATGTCACACATGAGACCAAGTGACTAACTAGACATACACTTCTCTAATTTGAATCTTCTCACATCAGTGTTTCATTATGAGGTTATGGTGAATGTTTAGGATATAAGGACTAGAAAATAGGCCTTGAATGATAATAGTGAATAAAATAACTCACTCAACCTTGAAACTTCCTATAACACTTCACATTACCTAGAAGAAGGAGCTTTCCAACTGTAACTAGGTGTGAGAATGAGACAACAATGCTAAAGAAATAATAGTGATCACTAAGCAAGATCAATAATTTAAGTGAACACACCATGAAAATTCATATAAGAGGTAAAAATAAGTATTATTTGTTAATCCATGTTATGAAAATGAGTAAGGCTTCACCATACTAAAGTGGAGAATAGTTTACAAAGGCTGAAATGGCTAGTTCTTAAAGAACTTGAGAGAGAGAAGAAGAAGAAAGAAATTTAAAGGTGCTAAGAACACTTATCAAGATGATAAAATGAGTTAATTATGCATGATAATGGAATTTTAAATTGATCATGAAAATTCAAGAAGCACAAGTGTCATCTCAAGTCATGAAACTCTTGAAATGTGACATAGGAGTTCTCATTTTGCACAACGAAATTGCCTTCATCAATCACCCCTATTTCAATGTCCAAAAACTAAATATAAATAGGTATGATGATTGGAATGAAATGGAATGGTTTCATACATGATTATCCATGTATTGGTTACATTATTAGTCATCTAGAATCTTCTAGAAGTGAGCCATCACCATTTGTAGTCAAAGCAAACTCCTCTTTCACACACTCTACACACTTGGATTTAAAAAAGGCATCAATTTTCCATGAAAATTAATAAAATGGAGTGTATGAAACTTTTTAATAACCTTCATGGCCTTAGAGGCATTAGTCACACCTTAAAAATTCTTCCACTTAAATTTTTCACACTTATCATCATCATGTTCACTATGCCAGTTTAAATTGGATGAGATGAAGTAGCTAGTAAACACACTTAGGAGTTTTTCAAAGGAATGAAATATAAATTAGGAGTTATATTAAGTCTCAATATTCCTTCCAAAGTTTATTTAATTCCTTGAAACCTCCTAGAACCTATACAATGCACAAAATAGTCAAAAAGAGCAATTTTTTACCCTATCTATATGGATTTCGTACAACTCATCCTAATGGTAGGGATCTTGAATAAGTATTATACAACATACAATAATTTTTTTGGTAAAAATATACCATTATATCAGCTTTTCATCTTCATTTATTTCATTAGGCCTTATCCAAGGGTTTGCAAGGGTTTTAGGTCATTTTTTCCCTCAATCTTTGTTCATGAAGATTTGACATTGGACAAGGAAACTAATTCCAAAAAATAGTTTTTTATGACCCTTAATAACACCTAAAAAACTATTGGATCTCCATGTAAAGTATCAAAGGAGATATGAGCTACCAAACCTCTCATATCGAGCTTATTTTCTCCTTTGCATAGGCCATGATTGGTTCTGAGCCAAAAGTGGCTTTCCATATGACTTCCCTACATTCCAATGGCTCATAAATGTACAAATTCATCCTATATAAATGTTATAATTGGTTATAAATATTATTTCATGCTATAATTGAACGTGACCTCTCATTTGAACTCTAGTCCTAAACTTTGCCTAACATGCCTATTTGAAACTTTGAGGGTTTAGACCTCCCTATTAGGTTTCATATTTATATGAGATATATTCCATGTTGGTGTAGATTTAATATAACCTTTCACACATTCTTTAAATGTCCCTTGTGATTTTGTTCTACCATTTCACCTTCCTTCCTCAAGAATGCAAGTTTTGCTCATAAAGCGAGTGCCATCTATCTAAGATGAAACAAATGGTACTCCTCTATATTCTTAGATAATGATGATCATTTGAGGAGGCTATATAAGTATTATATGTTTTGTATACAAATTTTTATCCCTTGGTATTATCAATAGGCCTTGGAACTTCTACAAAACCCAAGTTAGACCTTTAGAAGACAGACTGTGTATGCATGATTCTCATATGGACTGTGGACTACTTTTGAAAGGGTTTTATGTTCTTCCTCCTTGCCTAATAGGCCTATTAGATGTAAATTAAAACATGGTGAGATCATTAATAATATTCATAAAACCTTATAAATCATGATTTCACCTTGGAATATACCCTTACTTAGTTGGGCTAACTAGTAAGTTGACCCTGCTTACTTAGGAAAAATGATCCTGTAAGCAATGCTTATGTGTTTAAGACAATAGTATCAAGTTTTTTATCCTTAATTTAAGTTTTAAAAACTCCTTTCATCCATTCTCTATTCATATCACAACTTTAAATTGGATTGTTTCTAAGACCAATCATAGGCAGGTGACTATATTTTTTGTATTTTTTACCAAAGGATGATTCCTATAGATGATCCCTATATGTATAGGCTTGAATTAAATATTTACATACCCATTTAGAGTTCCTTGGAGTAATTTTGTATCTTCTTGGATCCATTTGTTCATATTTATTTGTCTAGACCATTACTTAAGACTTCAAACCTGCCACTGTATTACACAGTCAAATAGAGTCAACTGTGTTTGGAACAAATGAGATCCTATGGGTGTTAGTTGACCATGTTAGACTCTAATAATAATGTATAAATAATTTAATTGAATATTCAAGGTCACTTATCATTTTTTTATACATGTTTTCACCTTGTATAGTCTTAAATCATTACCTAGACACCTTGTTCAACTTATTGTCTACCTACTCAGTTGTAAGTGAGCATTTTCTTGTTAAGAGACACCTGTAGGTGTAAAAGAGATTTGAAACATCACCATTAAAATCATATTTATGATATTTTAGACCATAAATTTTAATTTCACCATTTGGAATCATTCACATACATTGACATGGTCTAGTTTTGCAATTTTAGGTGAAAGGACTCTTTTGGCTCAAACCTGTAAGTGATCACTTCTTGAGTTTAGTGTCTAAATAGGTAAATTTGAGCCTTCAAACTTATACCTTAAATTATTTATCTTCCCTCCATATCTTACATGGCTTTACTCATATATATATATATTATTTAAGACAAAGTTATCTAGATGCATCAAGAGTTTTAGCAACCTTGTTATATGACTTCCACAAAATTTCTAGATGTTATATTTTGCACTTTTGGGGATTTGATGCCTGAATAAATCATTTTACCTTAGAAGGTGATCCAAACTTTCAAATTTACAATTTGAGACTCAAAATATGTCTACCATGGTCTTTACACACATTAGGACTTTAAGGTGAGTTTCTCCATGTGCTTCAACACTCTAAAATAACTCCTTATCTCTCTATTAAGCCACTTGTAGGTGGTCATTCCATAATGCAGGTAGTGAGGATGAGTAAGTTGGTATAATGCATGATTTATGAGATTAAAATGAGTTTTGATATCCTTAAATGATTTCAAATATATGAATTACATTAAAAAAACCTTGCTCAACTCAAAATCTCTTTTTCAACATGATTAGCCTTCATGAGATACCTGTACATGTTCATTAATGGTGGAAGACTATGTGCATACTAAAATATATATTCTCATGATTTTTCATGCTCTAATAACATAATAAACACCTTGAGACCATAATTACTCCTCCATGAATGTGTTTTATAGCTTTGCATAGCTCACATAGTTAACTGATATGATAATTATAGAGTAGATTGATTGTATGATGTTTGTGATTGCAACCTCATGGATAATTTATTGTATAATGATCCTCAAATTAAAATAAAACAACATTTGAAACATGAATAAAAACCATAAACATCATTTAACATCATTACTAAGACGTGAAGATGTTGGAAGCAGTGGAAACTTGCTTGCTACATAAAATGGGAGCAATCTACAAACCTGAGATGATTGGATCATCAAATCAACTATAAAATTGAAAAAAAGGATGAGAAACATGTGAGAGTGGATTAAAATACCTATGGAATCAATCTCAATAGCTATATTATACAAATTTATTCAAACTAAAGCAAAATCTATAGGGTGCATAGATTAGCAAGTAAATTGGATAGGTAAACTTCTTAAGATTGGTTCATAAAGAATAGGTCACCATTATTATAAAACTAAATATAAAATATAATATGAATGAGTGTAGAAGAAACCCCTATGATAAACTTTCTTAAAACGTCCCTTGCTGGCCATACTAAGCACAAACTTGAAGACCATTTTTTCTTACCAAGCCTAGTGAAAGGAGAAAGAAGTGGTTTTCTTAATTTATTGGAGATTTTTATCAAAATAATCACTATAAAAAGTGCGTGGAATTAAAATAGACACTACTAAAGTTTCCTTAGCTGTAAGAGTTCATAAAATTCCATATGACTCACTAAATGCTCATTTTTTCTAAGAAAACTACCTTTTCTTCTGAAGAACATGCCAATTTTTAATTATAACAATTAATTAAGACTTATTAGGACATATAGAGTGTGACATCACCTTTTTAAACCTTCACATTTCCTAAGGATGTGACATAACTCATTTAATGCTCTATTTTGACCCCCAAAAGGACTCAAAAAGACATAAATATTGAAAATGACTAAGACCAAGGATAATTTGACATAAAATAACCTATAATACACCTATGACATAATATTATACCCATGAAACACCTAAAAATCAAGGTTTTACCTATAGGGGTCATAGTTTGACCTATAGGGTCAGTTTAGTCATCAAATTGGTGACTCATAGGGGTAGTATGCCTACTATACTAAAGATTAGTAGCCTTATAAATCCATTAGGCTTAAAAAATCATCTAAATTCTAAAATAAAATGAGAGGAATTTGATAATTTACAACAAGGTTTGATCAAGACAAGACCAATTGACTACCTCAACCACACAAAGTAAAGGACACACATAAAATAAAGCAAACAAACTAACAAGACACACATGTGCTCAAAGAATTAGAAAAAATAGAAAGAAAACAACTATGCACAACTAGAAACTAAACATACTTCCTTTCTAAGATCACAAGGAAAGTTCCTTACATCTCCTTCTTCATGAGATGAATTGTAGTGCCAAGCATATTGCTCTTTGGATTGGATGCTTAGTATATTAGACCTATTTCTTGTCATTTCACTTGCTATGTTCTCAAGAGGAGTAGTTTCTTGTTCCTTGGAATATTGAGCCCAATATAATCTTGATTTGACCTCAAAAGGATGAGGTGATCTCTACTTTGGCTCTTCTATGACATTTTTAAAAATGTCATATTACTTACCACCACTTGCAATCAGCTCTAAAGAAGTAGTAGACCCCTTGAGAGACTCAAACTCATTAAAAATATTTTCAAAATACTACCATAAATCCTCATATTCTCTTTGATCAGCATCATGGAGGGGAACAACAAGATAATCTCCTTCATCATCTTCTTATAATCCAAAATGACTTCATTCAAGATATATTCTATGACACAAGGAAGGTATTCCTAATTATCAACACAACAAGAATACTCAACACAAGAACTCACCTATTCTTCAAAATTTAGGACCTATTGAGGGCTTTCATGTTTTATCTTAGATATCATAACCTAACTATGCTTCTCAAGGGCTGAAATGTCTTCAATCTCCTTCTCCTTCTTAGTAATTCCAAGACTAGGCATCTTGAAATTAGGTAACTTAGCCCAATTAGGCTGCCAAAGAGTTGTATTTTCTTCAAACAAGAGTTATAAATTCTTATCAACCAAATGATCCTCTTTAGGTTCTCATACCATAAGTCCATCAATTCAAAGGGTGATGGGGTGAGGGAAACATGAACTAGTTGGTGGAGGTGGAACATAGGACTCAAAATCAGATTGAGAATGAATTGTAGGGGATCCTTTTGGAAGCTCTTGAGGAAGGGGAGGTAGACCTTGGGATAAAATATCTTGGTTTTCTTCCTTATATTTTATAATATCTTCATAAAAATATTATTTATCTTGAACACTCTCTTGAGAAAGGTTAGATGGGCTGTGCTTAGGCATAAGATCTTCTTTTGGATCTAAACCCTTCATCACACCTTGACTCAATAATTTCATTCTTGAATCTAGCTCTTCAATTTTATTTTCTAGTTTCTCTTGGAAAATCCTATATTTAAGTTTATAGGAATCATCATGAGGATAAGGAGTATAAGAGGGATAACATGGAAAACAAGAGGTATCTTGAGGAAGGGTGGGAGGGGTTTGCATAAGATCAAGCTCTTTCTCAACCTCACACTCTTTATCTAGGCTTACATCCTCTTTATTTACCCATGATTCCACTACCTTATTATATCTTATAATTTTAGTATTATGAGTCTATTCTTGAGGTAGTGATGTAATTTGAGGAGTGGATGAAGTGTTCAAGAAACTTGGGATCTCTTTAGGCTTGAATTCTCCACCTTGTCTCCAACTTCGAATCTCATATGTAGAGGTCACTTCTTGAGGTGGGCATGTAATAGAAAAGGGAAAATAGGGCTTGTATTACACTTTATTTGGTGATAATATGGATTTATTAATTTGCATATTGTCCAACTCAATCTGCCTATCATGATTTTCTTCAAAAATAAGGTTTATCTTTCCAACTCTCTCTTCCACCTAATTGGGAAAAAGATGATTTGATAAGCTTGATTAGGTTCATGAGTAGGAATCATGTATGACTGATATCAATCTTGGGGAGGTGGATATGAGGCTGATAGACTTGGTGAGGCTACTCTTTATAAACTCTTAGCTTATTTTCCAAGGATATAATCAATCCACCTACATCTAACATCTCACTTGTGAGCCTTCACCAATTTATTCTCTCAATATATGCCCACTCTATTTTAACTAGATCTAATTCATATTTCATCTTATGAATGAGATAAATAGGAATATATAGACCATGGTCCCTTTGTGTGTCAAGATATATAATGTGCCTCTGATATCCTAGGAGAGTTTTCTTGAAAGTAGAAATGTATTAACTTGAGAAGTGACTAGGTTTACTAGGATGAGAAATATATTGAGAAGGCTGGTTATAGGATTGATAAAACTCATGAAAAGGTTGATAAGGGTCATATTAGAGCTGGTAAGGATCATGACAAGGCAAGTAAGGATCATATAAAGGATAATTAAGAATTGTCATAAGCTTTAAATACCTCACCAACTTGTGTAAAACAATACTTAAAACCAAAATTATCCATGAAAATTCATTGGGAAGTAAGAACACAAAGAAAACATTACCAACAATATTAAAAAGGAAAACATGGGATGTTTGACGAGTTGATGTAACTTCAGAGTCACCATTGATGCTTGGATAGATGCCTCCAAAAGTTGATGTGTTGAAAGACAACACCAAAAATATTTCAACTTCTTGGACTAAGAATCCTACTAGGTGTGCCAAAAACTACTTTCACTTGGATTTTCACCCTTTGAGAAAATTTTGCATCTCTCCTCATCCAAGTGGCACAATTGAAATACCTCTAGGCTATTGGTAGCTTAAGAATGAGGTGAATCTCTAGATAGGGATAACTCCCTTGATGTACCACTTGTAGATCACTAATACACCTATGCTTGTGAGAGAAAATGGAAAGAAAACTAAAAGTAAACTATCCTAAGGAGGTGATACACCAAATTTATTTATGACTACCAATTAGATACATGTCACACATGTGACCAAGTGAGTAACTAGACATACACTTCTCTAATCTGAATCCTCTCACATCAGTGTTTTATTATGAGGTTATGGTGACTGTTTAGGCTAGGAGGACAAGACAAGAGGCCTTTAATGTTAGTAGTGTGTAGATTAACTCACTCAACCTTGACACTTCCTAGAATAATTCACATGACCCACAAGAAGAATCTTTCCAACTAAAATTAGGTGTGATAATGAGACAACAATGTTAAGGAAACAATAGTTATCACTAAGAAAGATCAATAATTCAAGTGAACACACTATGAACATTAATATAAGAGGTAAAAATTAGTATAATTTATTGATACATGGTATTAAAATGAGTAGGGCTTCACCATACTCAGGTGGAGCATAGTTTACAAAGGCCAAAATGGCTAGTTCTTATATAAATTGAGAGAGAGAGAATAAAAAAGAAGTTTAAATGTCACAAAGACAAATTTAAAGCTAATAAAATGAGTTAATTATGAATGATAAGGTAATTTTAAATTTATAATGCAAATTTAGGAAGCACAAGTATCACCCCAAGTCATGAAACCCTTGAAATGTGGCATAAGAGTTCTCATTTTGCATAAGGAAACTGCCTTCATCATTCACCACTATTTAAACATCCCAAAATTAAATAGGGATAGGTATAATGATTGGAATTAGAGGAAAGGATTTAAAACATGATTATTCATGCATTGGTTTCATTCCTAGTCATCTATAATCTTCTATAAGTGAGCCATCACCATTTGTAGTCAAAGAAAACTCTTCTTTCACACACCCTACACACTTGGCTTACAAAAAGGCATCAATTTTCCATGAAAATTAATAAAATAGAGTGGATGACACTTGGAAAGAACCTCCATGGCCTTAGAGTCATTAGGAACACCTTAAAAATGCTTTCGCTTGAATTTTTCACACTTCTCATCATCATGTTCACTATGTCAGTTTCGACTGGCTAAGATGAAGTAGCTAGTAAACACAATTAAGATTTTTTCCAAGGCATGAAATGGACATGGGGAGTTATCTTAAGTCTCAATATTCCTTCCAAATTTTATTTCATTCCTTGAAACCTCTTATAACTTGCTTAATGCATAAAATAGTAAAAAAGAGCAAACTTTACTATTAGATTATCTTTCCATCTTCATTTCCTTGATCAGGTCCTTACCCAAGGATTTGCAAGGGTTTTAGGCCATTTTTTCCTTTAATATTTTTTCATGAAGATTTTACATTGGATATGGATACTAATTTCACAAAATGGTTGTTTAGGAACCCTGATAACACCTCTAAACCTCTTGGATATCCATGAAAAGCATCAAAGGAGATATGAGCAACCAAACCTCTCCTATCAAGCTTATTTTCTCTTTTACATAGGCCATGATGTGGTTATGAGCCAAATGTGGTTTTCCTTGTTATTTCCATACATTCTAATAGATCATAAATGTCCAATTTCATCCTATAAACATGTTTCAACTGGTTACAAAGCTTATTTCATGCTAGAATTGAAGGTAACCTCTCATTTGAACTCTAGTCCTAAACCTTGCCTAACAAGCCTATTTTCACCTTTCAGGGTTTAGACCTCCCTGTTAGGTTTCATATTTATATGAGATATCTTCCATGTTGGTTTATATGTCATCTAAATTTTCACACCTTCTTGAAAGGTCCCATGTGTTTTTGGTCCACCATTTCAACTTCCTTCCTCAAGAATGTAGGTTTTGCTCATAAAGGGAGTGCCCTCTATCTGAGACAAATTATAGGGCATTCCCATAGTTTCTTAGAAAATGGTGATTATTTTAGGAAATTATACAAGTTTTATAGGTGTTTTGACCAAGTTTGAGCCCTTGGTCTTATTAATAGTGTTGACCGATTCTGACTTTAGGTCAGACTTGGACCTTTATAAGTAAAAACATGGTTTTAAAGATGTTTATAGGTCTAAATATTTGTAATAGGGTATATTATGGTTCAATTTATGTTATATAATTAATTTATATCCTTATTCAAGGTTTCCTTAGCTTATTTGTCTTTTTGGGTCATTTAATTTACTTTTAAGGGTTATTAATGCAAGTGGAAAGATTACCAAGGTGCCTAGGTGTCATTTATTTTCCTATAAGTGTCTAAGAGGTTATTTTAACTATCAAGGATGTTAGTTACATTAGAATATTGTAGGCTCCTTAACTAAAATTCAATAAAAAACTAAATAAAGGAGTATTTGGTAGTTGTATGGCCCATGGGGAAGTGTACCACATGGGAAAAGATCATGTAATGCCTCTTCACCTTCCTAACACTCATCTCTACATTTTTTTTTCAATGTAAGTTCCATTTTAAATAAAAAATTGTTCTACTTCTTTTTTGCATTTCTAGGCATAAAAAAGTGCCCTATATGTTTGTGCTTAGTATGGATAGCTCAAGAGGTTTCAAGAAAAATATTTTTGGTAGGTTGTGTTACAATTAAATAAATTGATTTACATATAAATAATTTGAATAATGGTGAACTATGATTTATGAATCATACATTTGAAGTTGATTGTGCTTTTTTATTAGCTATTTCATGCACCCGATAGGTTTTGCTCCATTATTGTCGAATATATATGAAACAATTGATTATATTTACTCCTATATTATTTTTGATACCTTATAAAATGGTATCCAATCTTATTTTCATGTTTCATAATGTTTTGATGAGCAACTTAATCCATGCTGTAGGAAGGTGTCACCATTGTGAAGTTTTAGTCAATTCTACCTTGTTCTTGAATGTTAGTATTATTCATAGGTTTCATGTGAGTTTAAGATGGTGTTACATAGGTCTCTAGTTAATATTATCACCTCTTACCATGTTTGGTTCCATTATATCATGCTTTGGGCAAATTCTCATCTTGTTATTCTTCATTGTCAACTCTTTACCCAATTCTACTTACAGTCACCTGTATAAGATTTTTATCCTATCCATGGAGTTTTAATAAAATCATGTTAGTTATACAAGCCATAAATATTTGGAAAGAGTTCATTTATATGCCCAGAAAAGGTGCAAGTGTGTTCATAAGCTCATTCACTATGCTAAAATAGTCATGAAATATCCTGCTTGCCTTGTTCTAGGTGTTTGCAAGTTATTTTCATGTTGAAAGGAATATTTTAATCTTGTCTAAATATGTCCTTGTTGTCAATAATGAATTTTTATGTTTGATAATAGGTTTGAGCTATCTATGAGGCCTTTTATCCACATTTTTTCTCTATTCCACACTCATTATCCATATCCAACTCATTTTTAGATACAGGTATTTCATGATGACATCATCATAGCCTTAGTATTGGTTTTAATCCTTTTGAGAGATTAAAGGTTCATTTGAGGGTATTAATAGAGGCCTTGAACCATTTAAATCAATTGAAAATGCATTCAACTCATTCTATGACAACTACAAAAGATTTATTGCCTATGTATAAGAGTTCTCATCTATAGGTGTATTGATAGAGCTTTGAGGATTCTTGTGTGAAGGATTGAAACATGGAGGAAGCCTGATTTTGGTTTTTAATATGTAACTTGACCATTAAAAACTTTTTTGAACTCTCAAAGGGACAAAAAGGTGTGCAATCACGTTGAAGATACAAGAGATTGAATTTTGGGAAACTTTCCTTAAAATGTCAAAATAGAGCTCTAGGGGATTTTTGTGGACCTCTCATAACATGCTTCCCAAGGATTTAAAATTATCTAAAGAGGTGAATATTGTAGCCTATGTTGTAGATAAGACATTTTCCAAAGATGAAATTTAGAAGTGAGGAGAAGATTGAATTTTAGAGACTTAAAGTGGCCTAAAAAAGTACTAAAAGTTTACATTCTTGTCTACAAGTTTATAAATTTGAAAGATTTTGTATCCCACAAGAAAATAAATAATTCACTAATGGATAAAGTAGTATTATGTATTTATTTGTGATAAAACTAGAATGGATACCATCAATATAGGGTTGATGCATGATTTTTCAAGCTTCATGAGTGCCTACAGGTGTCCCTTGTACAAAGAATACACACCAACAAGATATAGGACAGTGACTTAATTCAATGCCCACATGGTGTTTTAGGATTCTTATTTTGATTGAAGGTTAAATAATTAATTTTGTGACCCAAGGGGGTTCAAGGGAGGTTCTCAAGCATCATAACCAAATTCATTTGAAATAATAGACACCTATAATAGGGTCTAAAAGGCAAGTGCCTTAATCAGGTAGGAAGAGACTCAGTCTTGAGGCTCAAATGAATATGAAGAGGATAATAATAATGTGAATGAAATATATTGAAGCTTAATAAGGTATTATATGTGGTTTTATAGACCTATACTATACAAGTGCACCTATAGGTTTATCTTCCAAATAGGAAACATAGTCAACAGTCCATCAAATTAAAAATCAAGGCTTATGTGAGATGTTTGGTAGAGTTGGAGTCATAAATGAGTTATAATTACTTTAATTATGGTTTTAATAGTATCATTATACCCTCAAACATCATGAACAAGGTCCAAATTAGATAATATGCACCTACACAGGTGAAAGAGCAGGGTGTCTCAGTTAGAGGATAGTGGAGGACTCAATTATGACCAAAGATGGATAAGAAGGGATAATGGGAGGATTGGATGATGAATTAAAACTATGGATACTTTATCCACATACATGATAAAACTCATAAGTTATACCAATGTGAATAATCCTATACTAACCTCTTTAAACCCTATGTTCACCTACGACCACCATGTTGCAATTTTGAACGTGAAGGTGAGATAAAGAGATGAACTTGTCTAGGGAAGAGAGCAAGGTTTAAAGAAATTAAAATTGGTTAATGATAGATAAAAATTTGTTTTAAAAATCCTAATACTCTTCCAAGATGATCATCTACCTTCCCTAATTGGTCAAAAATCATCAGTTCGTATAGTTGCTCCAAGAAACCTCTTTGCTCAATAGATGAATATGAAGAATATAAAAAAGGAGGTTTTTTGGATGAATTAAAATATTAATAATAATTAATTTAGGATTAATAAATTTTTTAAATATCTTAGGATCATTGTTTTATCTTGGAGAGGTCACCCTTAGGTGGGTTTGGGAAAAGATACATGAAATAGGCTTTTTAGAGGCCTTTTTGGACATTTTGAGCTGGTTAGGACCCTAAATAAAGGAATAAAACTAAATTTTTTTGTTAAAATAAAAATAATTAAATTAAAATTATCAAAAAATATTAAATTTTTATTATGTATGAGGTTTATACCTCACTATTTTGTCTCAGAGGTCAGCTAGTCAAGGAAAATCAAATTTTAGCAAAGCAAGCTAATGAGGCCAAAAAGGGATAAAGAAATATATGGAAGGTTTTGGAGACATATATAAGATTTTTTTTAGATTAATTAAAATAAATTATGTGCTAAGTAACACTATTTTATGCTCATATCTCAAGATGACCAAAATACCCTTGCACATAGTCCAACTAGGCAAGCTTTCACTAGGCCTAGTTTGTGAATGAGAGAAAAGGAAGAAGAGGAGTGATTAATAGGTTATGTGATGTTTTTAAAATATTTGATTAAGAATTAATAGGAATTATATACCATTATAACAATGAGATATCAGTTCAAGTAGTTCATAATTTTAAGGTACATGCTAAACCCACTAGGCCTTGAAGGGACCTAGAGCCAACTGGGGGTACATATTCATTTATAATTCTTGGTGGGATATTTAGATGATTGGAAAATGTTAAGGAGATGTAAATAAACATTTATTATATTTGTATATGAAGATTAAAATATAGTAAATATAATTTTAACTCTAAGATAGTCTAAGCATGCAAGAAAGGCAAAAACTAGCTTAATGGGGTGACTTCAGGTGTTCATATATCCTCTAAGAGTTTTCATGGGAACCAAAGGAGTTTGGAGGGGTTATTAGGGTCATTAAAAATAAATATTGTGGAATTTTTTGGTAGGTCCAATTTAAAATATTTATGACCAAAGATTAAGACTAAAAACTACCTAAAACCTTACAAGCTCTCAATCAAGAGCCAATGGAGAAAACAAGCTTGGAGATCTATCTAGATGACATAGTTTGACCATGAAATATATTTTACCTTGCATATGACTCACTTAATCTCCCTCACATACTTTTGAGTTATATGAAATTATAAAGATAGGGGGGCAAATAGGGTTTTTTTGACCATTTTATGTATTTTATAGGTGTTAGAATAGGTTTAAAGATGTAATAAATTTTGGGAGGAATATATGGAATTTTAATAACTCCCTATGGTCATTTTATTCCATGAAAAAACTCCTAAGTTTTCAATCTAGAGCTCTCATCTTAGTCAATCAAAATTGGTATAGTGAACATAAGGGTGAGAAGTCTGAAAACCTCAAGTTTATGTACTTTTGAGGTGCACATAAGCAGTCTAAGGACATGGAGGGTATTTAAAAATGTCATAAATTCCCTCCCATGTATTTTCATGGAAAAGTGATGCTAAGTGTGAAGGGTGATAGAAAGAGGATTTTTTTAAACTGTAGGTAGTGATGGCTTCCTTCCAAGAGTTTTCGAGTAATACTATAACCAATGCATGGAGAGGAATGTACAAAATCATTTCCTCTCATCCCATTAATTAGACCTATCCATAGTTATTTATGAGACGTTCAAATAGGTCCAAATCATGAATGCAGTTTTTTGAGCCAAGACATGGAGTTTTATGCCACTTTTCATAGGTTTCATGAATTGTATGGACATTTGGACCTCTTAAAATTACATGGTTCATTTCACATCTCTTTATCATGAAAATTTAACCTATTTTATCATATTTAAAAGTGTCCAAGTGACCTTTGGACTTCCCTTATCTTACTCTTCTTCTAAAGGCTATAAATATTGACTCTTTTGGCTCTTTTGAGCAGCCTCTATTGGTTGATGGTGAAACCATAGCCAATTTTGTCATTGAATGTCTCTTGAATCAATAAATAAAGTGAATTTTCCTACTTACATGCTATAAAATTGAGTTTTATTGCAATCTTGTTAGTCTTATCTAAGTAGAAGATAATATTTTCTAGCATGTTATCCTTGATTATTCACCAAATGTGTAGTAGTGTAATTGTTTTGGGTATTTTTTAGTGTTCTATTTTAAGTTTATATGTGTTTTAGAAGTATTTCATGACTGTATTTGATAAAGGAATCATCCATTACCCTCCTAAGCATCAAAATACCTCTTGAACCTAGCATATGAAACATTGATGTGACAATCCATCTTGAGATGTGAAATTTGTGTGAAAGAAACTTTATTTAGATCTAATTAGTATAAGCTCAATCAATAGGAGGTTATTAAATATTGGTGCATCACCTTTAGTTTTCTTATTTTATCTTGATAACCCTTTTCATGCAAAGTCGATAGTTAAGTGAGTGTTTCAAAGAGTTCACCAAGGGAACTAGCCCTTCTAGAGATTCATCCCACCAAATTATTATCCATAACAAGAGGGATGTTTCCATTGTGCCACTTAGATGTAAAGAGTTAGGCATCTCCTTAATGGGTAAAAATCCAAGTGATAATATTTTTTGGCACACTTGATGGGACTCTAAGTTAGTATAATATTATCTAAGATTTGTGTTGCTATTGCCATAGTTATAGATACAAGAACATATACATTTAGTACTTAGAGATTTCACTAAAGTTTTTAACTCTTTGGTTTATGATTAGTCCCTAATTTCCATGCCAAAGGTGACCACTAGGTTTGCTACTAAAGGTATACCCTTTGATTTTGTGAAATTGCCTTTGTATTCTATCAAAAGGTTTAGGTTTGTGAATACTCACCCTTATTCAAGGGAGTTGGTGTTTAAAAAGTCCAATTTATTGCTTAGTTCAACCCCTAATACCCATAGTCTACATTTCAATATGGCTAGGATAAAACCTTTTGTACCTTTCATTGATCATCTCCTTTGAATCTTGCCCAATATGACCATATTCTTGAAGTAACCCTTAAGAGTATTCCATATTTTATTGGATAAGATTTTATTACTCCCATTGAACACATTAGAAACATAGAAAAATTATAGAATATCCATAATATCATTCAAGAGAATGTGTCTATTAGGCTATTGGCATTATATTTCAAATGGAAAGCCTTAGATTGGTATGGGACTCTACCTAAAAATTATATTGGTTCATGAGATGAACTAGGAGATATATTGACTGTGAGTTTTGGAGAGAAGAGTGATCATCTATCACTAGCTAAGAAATTGAACACTATAAAGAGGGCACCATAAGAGTTTATGCAATATTTTAACACTAGATTTCAAAATACATGGGATGGGATCCCAACCCTTATAAGACCTACTCCAAATTATGCCTTCTTGTACTATCTAAAAGCATTAAATAGTGATGTATCCATGATGATTCAATACATGGGTGGGAATACACTACTTGATACCTATGAGATAGTCATGAATGCTAAGAATTGTTTTGTTTAAGTGGGGAAGATTACTCCTAGACCACTAATGCCATTGTTCCCTGATTTACAACCTCTTAGTCAAGTTGCATTACCTACCTTGGCTCATTTGCCTAATCAAGAATAGTCTACCATTTTCCCTACCAATGAGATCCATGTATTTAAAAGTTTACTCCAAAGTGTTACTAATGATTTGGTTTCCATTAAAAGGCATCAATCTCAAAGTTATACGCCATACCATTCCTATAATTAGTTTGGATAAACAAATAGGCCTCCTTTTCAAGGTAATACTCGAGAACAAGGTCAAATTACTCAAGATAGACCTTACCAAAGTTATAATCCTAATTCCCCATCATCTTTAAAATATCTTGTTCCCACTCAAAACAACTTTTTTCAAGAATAACTATGGTATCCCTCCTATGACCAAAATCAAGGCCAAGTTACATGTGCCAATGAAATGCCTAGCCAAGACATGACAATGCAAGGTGGCCAAGTACCTCAAGTTTAAAATTTTAAGATTTAAGTGCAAAATGGAATGGAAAATAGACAAAAAAAAAAATCTGATTATACTCTTATAAATTATTTTGAGGGAGAGTTTTGTGTCATCAATCGCTTTGGGAATGCAAGTAATATGAATGTTAGTGTGTCCTCTAACACTAGGTCTAAAAAGAGGGTTGTTGAAGAGACAAAAAGAGATAATCAAGGACCTATTTTAACTCATACATCATCTAAAATGGTGGGTGGGTCTAACTTAGTCCCTAAGGTGCAATAAAATTAGAATTTTTAGAATGCAAGGCCAACTCCTACACATCTATCTTCACAAGCTACACCACAAGGTACTAATGCTTCGAAAGAGCTTCTTAAGCTGAGAAACCCTTCTATCAATTTTTGGATTATATTAATAAGTTACACATGAATATTTAATTGTGGGATTAATTGACAATACTAAGGAAAAAGGATATGCTTTAAAAGGAATTTCAAGGACTAGGTAAGCAAGTTGGATCAACTAAGAGTGAGAATGTTGTTTTGGTGAATGTAACTCAACCCATTGATGGAAAAATGAATTAAAATGATAAGACTCTCAATTTTTATTTATAATTTATCATTGGTGACTTCTTAGTTCAAAATTTCATCCTAGATAGTGGGGTTAGTAATTTAATTATACCCAAGTCAATAAAAGATAAACTAGGCCTCAAGTATGAACCAATGGCTAAAGGAGTTCTATAATTAGATGGCTCACCGACAAAGACCTTAGGATTAGTCAAAGATTTGAATATTATTTTACATGATTTTACTAATTTTTTTATCCCACATGATGTGGTTTTGGTAAATTTACCTCCATACTTTGCTCTTTGTTTGTCAAGAGAGTTTACAACCAAGATATGTGGATACTTAGAAGCCAATTGGTCCTATATGGTTTTTGGGACAAAGTATTGTACCAAGGTGAAGATAAAATCAAAGAATAACCATAAAAATAACTTAGAGCCTTATATGCTAATTTTTTAAATGTCAATTATGCCATTATTGATGAAGAATAACTTCACATAGATCAATCTCCAACATCTTCTCTTAAAGGAGTTTCTGATTTGTATTTAGATGAATGGGGAGATGAACATTATGAGCATGATATTTAAAAATTCATAGAGGAATATAGTCTTGGAGTGTATTGTATTTATGAGGAGAACTCTTTCATGCCAAATTTGATGAAGCCAAGTGAAAACATGGATGGTTTATGGTATCTATTCTTTTGATGGATCTAGAAGCAAAGTTGGGGTAGGTGGTGGAGCAATGTTGGTTTCTCCATCTAAGGAAAGGTACTATTCAAATTTCATATTTCACTTCTCTTGTACTTGTAATGTGGAAAAATATGAGGCCCTTATTTATGGCCTTGAGTGGGCTAGGAAAAAAGGTGTTTAATAATTACAAGTGTATGGTGATAGTGAGTTGATTATGAATCAAGTAAGAGGAAAAAATGTGACTAATAAATATTTGATTAAGTCCTATAATAATAGAGTGTGGGATATTGTGGAAGATTTAAAACATCCAATATATCCCAAGAGAAGATGCCAAACATGTTGATAGGTTGGTAGCAATTGGTGCTTAGTTTGATGTTCCAAAGGGGATAATAAAAGATAAGAACCAACCACATCTCAAGGTGATTGTAACCCCCTATACCTAATAATGTCACTAATTGGAAGTTTTTGATAGTGACAAAAAAATAACACTTTTTCTACAAGAGGAGGCTGATTTTTCTTCCAAAAATTAGTCCAAACTATAGTAGCAATATGGAGGGCAGATTATTCAATTAAAGACAAATAAGCTTCCTAAAGGCTTATTCACACTTGAGAGCATCTTAAATGATGATGATAAACTGAATAAAGGTAATTATTTTTGCTAATCAATAAAACTATGAGAGAGTAAAAATATTCAAAGATAAGTTGCTTGCTCTTGGGAAGGTATGCATTAGTGAAGAGAAACATGCTTTCATTGAATTATGCAAGAATTTTTCTGATATCTTTGCATGGGAATATAGTGATTTAAAGGGTTTTGATCCAAACTTATCTCAACATACCATAGAGATAGATGAGAATGCTAGGCCTATTAAGCATAGACAAAGGCCAATCAATCCTAAGATTAAGCCTCTCATGAGGAAGGAGCTTACTAAGTTGATTGAGTCCAAAATCATTTTTCCTATTAATCATTCATCTTGGTTGGAAAAATTAGTCCTTGTAAGGAAGAAGAATGGGTAAATTAGGTTATGTGTTGATTTTATGGACTTTAATATATTTTCCTTGAAGGACCATCATCCTCTTCCTTTCATGGAGCAGATATTACAAATTGTGGTAGGTAGTGAATCTCACTTCTTGATGGATACTCAGGGTATAATCAAATTTTGGTAAAGGAAAGTGACCAATATAAGATAGCCTTTACTAATTAATTAGGTACATATTATTATATTAAAATTCATTTTGGTTTTTTTAATGTTGGCTTTACATTTCAATGTGTAATGGATATGGCTTTTCAAGGACTAATAGATGACATTATGTTAGTGTATCTTGATGATATCACAGTTTTTTGTAAGGATGCAAAGGATCACTTGAATCACCTTGGGTATATTTTTGAGAGATTTAAAGAGTTTGGAATATCTCTTAACCCAAATAAGTGTGTGTTTGATGTCCATGAATGCAAAGTTTTAGGATGCATTGTCTCAAAGAAGGGCCTATCCATAGATCCTAAAAGGGTGAGTACAATCTTTGCATTGGATTTTCCTAAAAACAAGAAAGATTTGAAAAGTTTCTTTGGGAAAATAAATTTCATAAGGAGGTTTATTCATAATTTTTCTAATTTATTCAAGCCTCTAACCTCTATGATAAGGAAAGATGAAGTGTTCACTTGGACAAGAATAAGGAAGGAGAGTTTTGAAGAGATTAAACAAGTCATTACCCAAGATCCAACTCTTGAAAGTCATAATTTCTCAAAGGAATTAAACTTGTATAACTTTGAAAATGATGAGGTAATTTTTTCCATGCTCACACAGTCGAATGACTAAAATTTGGAGCAGCTTGTTACCTTCTTTAGTTAAGGATTGGAAGGATATGAGGTAAGATACACCTATATAGAGAAGCAAGTACTTTTAGTTTTTGTAAGTCTAAATAAGTTTAGGCATATGTTTTATAACAACAATATTAATATATTGGTACCTCATTATAGTGTTAAATACTTCCTTTTTAGAAGATATTTTAATGAAAAAAGCATTGGTTGGATCACAAAAGTGATGGAGTATGATGTAGAAATCAAGACAACCAAGCTAGGAAAAGGAAAGGGGTTATGTGATCACCTTGCTTCAGATTTGAAGGAACAAAAAGAGGTTGTTTCATCAATTAATTATGACATTATGAAAACTTAATATTCATCAATGAGGATTTAGACACAAGATGTGATCCATTTTCTTCAAACCAGTGAGTGTCCACAAGGCCTAGATAAAGCTAAAAGAAGGTACTTCAGATTACAATCTACTCTTTATGTACTTATTGATAGAGTGTTGTTTAGGAAAGACTTATTAGGTTTTTTATTAAGGTGTTTTGAATCATATTAGTTTTATAAAATATTACTTGAGTTTTATGATGGACCAGTTAGTGGTCACTTTGCTCTAAGAACCACAACTGCTAAGATAATGAGAGCTGAATATTTTTGGCCTAGTTTGTTCAAAGACACCCATGATTGGGTAAGGAAGTGTCAAAAATGTGATCTCTTTAATGGTAAACAAAATATTCAACCTTGCCTCTTCATCCAATACAAGTATACCAACATTTTATGCAATGGGGTCTAGATTTCATATGCCTAATCAACTAACATTCTAGTGCTAGACACAAGTGGGTGTTGACTACTATAGATTACTTTAAAATATTGGTAAAGGTTGTTTCTCTCAAGGAATCAAATGAAAGTTTAGTTCTAAAATTCTATGAAGGCATAGTGACAAGGTTTAGGGTTCCTTCAACAATAATTCTAGATAATGCATTGGCTTTCCTTGGAATGAAGACCAGTGAGTGGGATTTGAAACATGGAATTTATCTTATTACTTACTCCAAATATTATCTAAAAGGGAATGGATTATCTGATTCCAAAAATAAGAATCTAATCAATATCATAAAGAAGATAATGGAGGAGAATGAAAGAACATGGCATTCTAAGTTGAAGACAACTCTTTGGGATGATAGGATCACCCCGAAGAGAGTATTTATAAACTCACCATATACACTTGTTTAAGGAAGATAATCTAGAATAACTATTTCACTTGAGATAATAGCCTTGGATCTCACCTATCAGCTAGAATTGATGGAAAATGAAAGCATAGAAGTCAGTTTGTGTGAGTTGATAGAGCTTGAAGAGAGAAGAGATCAAGTTATGCAAACTATGAGGGCTCATCAAGATAAAATAAAGAGATAGTTTGATAAGAAAGCCATGAAAATAAGATTTCAATGGGGGAATTGTTATAAAGTGGGATGAAGATAGGGCCAAGTGTAGAAAACACACAAAGTTTGATGCTTTGTGGAGTAGCCCTTATGTTATCACCTAATGCAAGGAACATAATACTTTCCAACTCTCAAAGTTAGATGGAGAGGAGTTTCATATCCTAGTTAATGGGATATATCTCAAACATTGATACTAAGGTTATCCTCTCTTTCTTGTACATAGTTATTGTTTTATTTGTTTTCCCTAAGTACTTATACATAAGTGTGAGTCTCATTGATGTCTTTCTTTGTCTTGTGTTTTCTTGGTGTGTTGTGGTTGTTTTGTGTGTGTTTTAGGAAATTCCTTATTAGTTGTCTTCAATAACCCATTGAATCCCTTGGCCCATGATAGGATAAGGCTACTGGTCTTTAGTATAGTAGGCATACTACCCCTATGAGTCACCATTTTGTTGACCAAGTTTGACTTTAGGTTAAACTTGGTTTTTTAGATGTTTAGGGGTCTAAATCTTTGTTATATGATATATTACAGTTCAATTGATGTTATCTAATGAGTTCATAGCCTTAGTCATTGTTTCATTAGCTTATTTTTCATTTTGGGTCATTTAATGTGCTTTTAAGGGTCATTAATGCAAGTGGCATGGTTTCCAAGGTACCCACATGTCTTTTTTTTCCTTATAAGCATCCAAGAGGTTAGTTTAAATATCAAGGATGTTAGTTACATCAGAATGTTATAGGTTCCTTAACTAAAATTTAATAAATATATAAAAAAGGAATATTTGGCACTTGTACAACCCATGGGGAAGTGTTCCATGTGAGAAAAGATCATGGAAGGCATCTTCACCTTCCTAACACTCATATCTACATTTGGTTTGCTCTGAAAGTGCCATTCTAAAGCCAAAACAATTCTTCTTCTTTTTTGAATTTCTATATATATATAGAAGTGACCTGAAATTTTTTGCTTATTAAAAATATCTCAATAGATTTTAGTACACTCAGGAGACCTTCATTTCCATATAAAGATTTTAAATAATTGTGAACGGTGATTTATGAATCATCTTTTTGAAGTTGACTGTGCTTTTTTGTTAGTTGTTTCATACACCCTATATGTTTTGCTCCATTATTATCAAATCCATATGAACTAGTTGATGATGTTGACTCCATAGGATGTTTTATACCTTCTCAAATGGTTTCCATTATTATTTTTATGTTTCATAATGTTTTGATGAGCAAGTTAGTTTATGCTGCAGGAAGGTGTCACCACTATGAAGTTTTAATCAATTCTACCTTGTTCCATAATTTTGGTCTTCTTCATATGTTTAATGTGAGTTTTATATGGATTTATATAGGTCTCCAGGTCATATTATCACCTCTTCTCATTTTTGGTTCGATCATATCATGCTTTGGGCAAATTCCCATCTTATCATTCTTCATTGTCAACTCTTTACACAATTCCACTTATAGTCCAATGTATAAGATTTTTTATATTATCCATGGAGTCGTAATTAGAGTGTGTTAGTTATCCAAGCCATTAGGAGTTGGAAATAGTTCATTTATATGCTTTTAAAAGGTGCAAGTGTGTTCACAAGCTCATTCACTATGCTAAAACAGTCATGAAATATCTTGTTTGCCTTGTTCCAAGTGTTTAAAAGTGATTTTAACATTGAAAAGAATGTTTGAAGCTTTTATCAATATTTAATTTTTGTCAATAATGAATTTGGATGGTTGAAAATAGGTTTTAGCTGCCCATGAGTCCTTTTGTCCACCTTTTTACTTTATTCCACACTCATTATCCATATCTAGCTCACTTTCACATATAGGCATTTCATGATGATGCCATAGAGCCTTAGTATTGGTTTAAATCCTTTTAAGAGGTGAAAGGTTCATTTTAGTGTATTTATAGAAGCCTTGGACCATTGAAATCAAGTGACAATGCATTCAACTCATTCCATGACAACTAGAGAAGCTTTACTACCTGTGTATAAGAATGGTCATCTATAGGTGTACTAATAGAGCTTTGAGGATTATTGTGTGAAGGATTGAAACATGGAAGAAGCCTCATTTTGGTTTTTAATATGTAACTTGACCATTTAAAACTTTTTTGAACTATCAAAGGGATAAAAAGGTGTGTAATCATGTTGAAGAGACAAGAGATTGAATTCTGGGAAACTTTCCCTAAAATGTCAAAATAGAGCTCCAGGGGGTTTTTAAGGACCTAACATAACATGATTTCAAAGTATTTAAAAGTATATAAATAGGTTAATCTTGTATCATATAGTGTAGATAAGACATTTTCCAAATATGAGAGTCATAAAGTGAGGAGAAGATTGAGTTTTAAAGCCTTAAAGTGGCTTTAAAAAGCATTGAAAGTTTGCATTCTTGTCTACGGGTTTAGAAGTTTAAAAGATATTTACATCCCACAAGAAAATAAAGAATTACATAATGGATAAATTAGTATCAAGTATTTAGTGTTGAGAAAAATGGCATTAATACCATCAGTATAGGGTTGATGCATGATTTTTCAAGCTTCATGAGTGCCTATAGGTGTCCCTTGTATGGAAAATACACACCTATAATAGGGTATAGGATAGTGACTTAATTTTGATACCCAAGTAGTTTTTTAGGACTCTAAGGTTTATTTTAGGTTAAATCATACATTTTACCAAATGTGGTTCAAGGGAGGTTCTCAAACATCATAACCAAACTCATTTGAAGTAATAGACACCTACAATATGGTCTAAATGGTAGGTGTCTTAGTCAGGTAGGGAAAGACTGAATCTTGAGGATAAAATTAATACAAAGAGGATAATAATAATTTTAATTACCTATAGGATATTAGATTGACCTAAATCTCAAGAAGTTCTTGTATGTGGTTTTACAGACCTAAACTATACAAGTTCACCTACATGTGCCTTTTCTAAATAGGAAACACAGTCAACAGTCCATCAACTTGAAAAACAAGGATTATGTGGGGTGTTTGGTAGTTTAATTATGGTTTTAATAGTAACATTATAACCTCACACATCATGAAAAAGGTCCAAATAAGATAATATTCACCTACAGGGGTGAAAGAGCAGGGTATCTCAATTAGAGGATAGTGGAGGACTCAGTTATGACCAAAGGTGCATAAGAAGGGATAATGGGAGGATGGGATGATGAGTTAAACATATTTATACTTTATAAATATCAATTATAAACCTCATAATCTTCAATAATGTGAATAATCCTATACTAACCTCTTAAAACCCTGTGTTCACCTACAACCATCATGTTGTAGTCTTGAACATGAAGGTGAAATAAAGAGATGAACTTGTCTAGGGAAGAGAGAAAGGTTTAAAGAAATGAAAATTTGTTAATTATAGGTAAAAATTTGTTTTAAAAATCTTAATACTCTGATAATATGATCATATATCTTCCTTATTTGGTCAAAAATCATTAGTTTGTACAGTTGCTCCAAGAAATCTCTTTGCTCAATAGATGAATATGAAGAATATAAAGAAGAGAGATGTTTTGTATGAATTAAAATATTAATAATCATGAATTTAGGATGAATAAAATTCTTAAATTTTCTATTATCATTGGTTTATCTTGGAGAGGTCACTCTTAGGTGGGTTTGGGAAAAGGTGTAGGAAATAAGCTTTTTAGAGGCCTTTTTTGGACATTTTGAGATGGTTAGGCACCTCAATCAAGGAATATAGATAAATAATTTGGTAAAAATAATAATAAATAACTTTAAAAACTCTAAAAATATTCACTTTTCCTCAGGGAATAGGTATATACCTCATTATTTTGTCTCATAGGTCAACCAGTCAAGGAAAATCAAGTTTTAGCAAAGCAAGCTAATGAGGCCAAAAATGGATAAAGAGCTTGATGGAAGGTTTAAGAGACATATATAAGCATTTTTTTAGGTTAATTAAAGGAAATTATATGATAATTAACAATAGGTTAGGCTTAGACCTCTCAAAATGACTAAAATACCCCTACACACAGTCCAATTAGGCAAGCTTTCACTAGGCCTAGTTGGTGAATGAGAGAAAAGGAAGAAGAGGAGTTATTGGGAGGTTATGTGATGGTTTTGAAATATTTAATGAAAAATTAGTAGGAATTATGTACCATAATAACCATGATGTATAAGTTTAAATAGTTTAAACTTGTAAGGTACATGCTAAACCCACTAGGCCTTGAACAGACCTAGAGCAAACTGGGGTTCCATCTTCATTTCTAAACATTGGTGAGATATTAATATGGTTGGGACATGTTAATTATATGGAAATAAAAATTTATGAGCTTTTTATATGTATAATAACCTATAGGAAATATAATTCTAACTCTAAGATAGTTTAAACATGCAAGAAAGGTAGAAACTAGTTTGATGGGGTGATTTCAAGTGTTCATATCTCCTCTGAGAGTTTGAATGGGAACAAAATGAGTTTTAAGGGGTTATTAGGGTCCATAAAAATCAATATTATTTCATTTTTATTATGTTAAATATCAAATATTTATGAAAAAATCTTAAGACTAAAAACTGCCTTAAACCCTACTAAATCCTCAGTCAAGACCCGATGGAGAAAACAATCTTGGAGAGATATCTAGATGAAATATTTTGACCATGAAATATATTTTAATTTATATAGGACTCACTTAGGCTCTCTCACATAATTTTGAGTTGTATGAAATTCTATGGATAGGGGGTAAAATAGGGTTTTTTTACCATTTTATGTGTTTTTCAAGTGTTAAAAGAGTTCTAAATGTGAAATTAAGTTTTTGAGGAATATATGGACTTGTAATAAATCAATATGGTCATTTGATTAGAATAAAAATCTCCTAAGTTTTAAAACTAGAGCTCTCATCTCAACCAATCAAAATTGGCATAGTGAACATAAGGGTGAGAAGTATGAAAACCTCAAGTGGATGTCCTTTTAAGGTGAAAATGAGAATTCTAAGGTCATTGAGGGTATTTATAAGTATCATAAAATCCATACAATATATTTTAATGTAAAAATGATGCTAATTTTGAGGCAAAATGTGAGGGGTGACAAAAAGAGTTCTTTAGACTACAAGTAGTGATGGCTTCCTTTTAGGAGTTTACAAATGAGTAGGACTACAACCAATACATGGAGAGACATGTTTGAAATCCTTCCCTCTCATACCAATCATCATACCTATCCATAGTTAGTTTTGGGACATTCAAATAGGTCCAAATCATGAAGTCAATTTTGTAAGCCAAGACAGGGAGTTTTATGCCACTTTTCATAGGTTTCATGACTTGTATGGAAATTTGGACCTTGTAACATTGCATGGTTTATTTAAAATATCTTTCCCATGTAAATTTAAACTATTTTATTATCTTTATAAGTATCCAAGTGACCTTTGGACTTCTCTTATCTTGATCTTCTTGCAAAGGCTATAGATATTGACTCTTTTGGCTCTTTTGAGCAGCGTCTATTGGTTGATGGTAAAAACCTAGCCAATTTTGTACTTGAATGTCTCTTGAAGAAATAAAACAAGTGAATTTGTCTACTTACATGTTGTAAAATTGAGTGTTATTTAAATCTTGTTGGTCTTGTCTAAGTAGAAGATCATATTTTCTAACATGTGATCCTTGATTGTTCACCAATGTGTAGAAGAGTAATTATTGATCTTTGTTAGTGTTATATTTTAAGTGTATGTGTGTTTTATAAGTGTTTCATGATTTTATTCCACAAATTAATCATCCATTACCCTCATAAACATCAAAATACCTCTTGAACCTAGCATATGAAACATTGATGTGATAATCCATCTTGAGTTGTGAGTTTTGTGTGAAAGAAGCTTTGTTTAGCTTTAAGTAGTATAATATTATTCAATAGGAGGAAATTAAATATTGATGCATCGAATTTAGTTTTCTTAGTTTGTATTTATAACCACTTTCATGAAAATTTCATAGGTAAGAGAGTGTTTCAAAGAGTGCATCAAGGGAACTAACCCTTCTAGAGATTCATATCACCAAATTGTTACCCACAACAAGAGAGATGTTTCCATTATGCCACTTGGATGAGGAGAGATAGTAATCTCCTCAAGGGTTGAAAATACAACTGACAAAAAATAGACCCCCAACTTCTACAAAACTTAAGGCAAACCTTTAGAAGCTAGATTGTGCATGCAGGATTCTCATATGGACTATGAACTACTTTTAAAAGGGTTTTATGTTATTACTCATTGCCTTAAAATCTTGTGAGATGTCAATTACACCATTTTTAAATCATACAAAATATTTATAAACCCTTAAAACTCATGCTTTCACCTTGGAACATACCCTTGCTCGATTGGGCTTGATTGGTAAGTTGACCCTACTTAGGAAAAATGAGCCTATAAGCAATGATTATATGCTTAAGATCTTTTTATCAAGTGTTTTATAATTTATTTAATTTTTAAAAAATCCTTTCATACATTCTCTATTCATCTCACACCTTGAAGTTTGATTGTTTCTAAAACCAATCATAGGTAACTGACTGCATTTTCTATGTTTTTTACCAAAGGATGATTCATGTAGGTGATCCCTACATGTATAGGCTTTAATTCAATGTTTATAGACCCATTTTAATTTATTTTGAGTCACTTGGTATCTTCTTAGATCCATTTTTTCATCTTTCATAGTCTATACCATTACATAGGACTTTAAAACTGCCACTGTATGACACAGTCAAACATAGTCAACTATGTTTGAAATAAATGAGATCCTATAGGTGTTATTTGACCATTTTGGACTTTGATCATAATGTATAAAGACTTTAATTTAATATTAAAGGTCACTTATCATATTTTTATACCTATTTTCACCTTGTATAGGCTTAAATCAATACCTTGACACCTTGTTTAGCTTGATGTCTACCTACTTAGTTGTAGGTGAGCATTTTCTTGTGGAGGGACATATGTAGGTGTAAAAGAGATTTGAAACATCACCATTAAAATAATATTATTGATATTTTAGATCATAAATGTTACTTTCACCATTTTTAATCATTCACATACGTTGGCATGGTCTAGTTTTGTAATTTTAGGTGAAAAAGACTCTTTTGGCTCAAACCTGTAGGTGATCACTATCTAAGTTTATTGTCTAAATAGGCAAATTTGAGCCTTAAAACTTATAACTTCCATTAGTTATCTTCCCTCCATATTTTTATGCCTTTCCTCCTATGTATAGGCTTTAATTCAAATTCATCTAGATGAACCAAGAGTCTAAAAGACCTTGTTATATGACTTCCACAAGACTGTCAGGTGCTCTATTTTGCACTTTCAAGGATTTGATCCCTAAATCAATCATTTCACCTTAGAAGGTGACCCAAACTTTAACCATTATAGTTTGACATTCTAAATAGGTCTTACATTTTATTTACACACATTATGACTTCAAGGTGAGTTTACCTATGTGCTTCAACACTCCAAAATAACTCCTTAGCTCTTTGTTAAGCCACCTATAAGTGGTCATTCCATAATACAGGTAGTTAAGATGAGTAAGTTAGAATAATGCATGATTTATGAGATTTAAATGAGTTTTTATCCCCTTAAATTATTCCTTACTCAGCTCAAAATCTCCTTTTCAACATGACTAGCCTTCATCAGATACTTGTACATGTTCATTAATGCTAGGAGACTGTGTGCATACTAAAACCTATCTTCTCATGATTTCTATGGTGTCACTTGGGTTTATCATATTTTTTCATGATCTAATATCTTTATCAACACCTTGAGACCATAATTACTCCTCCATTAATGCTTTTCATAGCTTTTCACAACTCACCTAGTTGATTGATATGATAGTTATAGAGCAGATTGATTGTATGATGTCTGTGATTGTACCCTCATGGAGAATTGCTTGGAGAATGAGCCTAAAATGAAAATAAAACAAAATTTTAAACAATAATACAAAAAATAACCATAATTTAACACCATTAACAATACATTAAGATGTTGAAAGTGGTGGAAACCTACCTATTACATAGAATGGGACCAATCTACAAATATGAGATGATTAGATCATCAAATCAACTCCAAAATTGAAAAAAAATATGGGGAACATGTGAGAGGGGATAAAAATACCTATAGAATCAATATTTTTAGTTTTATTGTATGTACTTATTCAAACCAATTCAAAGCCTATTGGGTGCATAGATTAGCTAGCAAATTGGATAGGTGAACTTCTTAAGAATGGTTCATAAAGCAAATGTCACCATTATTCTACAATCAAACATAAACTATAATTTTATTGAGTGTATAAGACACCCTCAATATAAATTTTCTTGAAACCTCCCTTATTGGTTGTACTAAGTACAAACCTAAAGAACATTTTTGTTTGCCAACCCTAGTAGAAGAAGAGAGAAGTAGTTTTACTCATTCCTTGGAGATTATGATCAAACTAATGACTGTAATAAGTGTTTTTAAGAACAAGAGACACTAATAAAGTGTCCTTAGTTGTAGGAATCCATATAATTTCATACACCTCATTAAATGCTCATTTTTCCAAGAAAACTACCTTTACTTCTAAATCACCTACCACTTTTTAGTTATATTAATTAATTAAGACTTATTAGGTCATATGGGGCATGAAATACCTTTTTAAACCTTCAAATTTACAAAATAATTCTTACAACTCATTTAATGCTCTATTTTGACAACCAAAATGAATTTAAAATACATAAATAGTGAAAATGAAAATACCAAGGCTAATTTGACATGAAATGACCTATAATACACCTTATGACATAATATTAGATGCCTAAAACACCTAAAAATAAGTTTTTACCTATAGGGGTCCCAATTTGACCTATAGGATCAAATTTGGTCAACAGGCATATTGGTTAGAGTAAGTAAGGTAAGAATAGGATAATGACAATTCTACCAAAGATTTGATTCAGAATATTCAATAGGGTTTTGATGAATTTGAAATAAATTACATGAAATGGGAATGCATTATGGCATAAAGATATATTATACCTCTGTAAGCATTCTCTCCTGAAACATAAAATTATTTAGGAACTTCATGCCTCTCTAATTGGAAGTCACTCCATATTTTTGAAAACATATCATATAATAAAGTAATATTTATCTTGGGAAGGACTCAAGGGGGATGTCCATAAATTTGTGGCTGAATGCATGGTATGTCAATAGAACAAAGGTGAAATCACTAAGACCTTAGTCTTTTGCAACCTTTATACATCCCTAGATAGCATTGGGAGGAGGTTTCCATGGATTTCATTACTAGTTCACCATAGTTTGAGGGTAAAAATGTTATCATGGTAGTTTTGGATCGATTCACCAAGTATGTTTTATTCCTTATCATAACCATTTGTTAATAGTACATTAGCTTCTACTTTTCTCAATACAGTTCAACAATTTTATGGTACTCCAAGGATCATTGTAAGTGACAAAGATCCCATATTTACTAGTAAGTTTTGAACTATATTATTTTCATGTTTAGGCACCCACTTGGCTCATAGCTCATCTTATCATCCTCAATTTGATGGACAAACAAAGGTAGTCATCAAATTTATATAAAGGTATCTTATTTCTTTTGTTTCTAATAAAATTGATAAATGGGTTCATTAGTTGTCACTTGCCAAATGGTGGTATAACACTTCTTTTCATACTTATTCCAAAATGACTCCCTTTGTGTCATTGTATGGGTATCACCCCCATCTGTCACTTCATATTTGATATTACATCACAAGGTTTGATTTTTTGAGGGATGCTTTCACCATCAACATGAGGTCTAGTTAGTTTGTGAGAGAATTTAACAATGGAAAAAATAGAATGAAGTAACAAGTAGATCAACACCATAGTGAGTAGAATTTTAACATGGATGATTAGGTATTTATGTGTTTACATCCATATAATTATATGTCTCTAAAGCAACAAAAAAAGGATAACAAACTGCCACCTAAGTATTATGGCCCTTATTAGATCTTGTAGAAATTTGGTAGTGTGGTTTACAAGCTAGAATTACTATCATCCTCACGTATGCATATGGTATTCCATGTATCTTACCTAAAAAATGTAATTGTACATAGAGTTTCCACTCAGATTGAATAACCTGAATTGGGTGAATAAGGCCAAGTCATTCTATATCTTGAAGATATCTTTCACATGCACACTAAGCAACTACAAACTAAAGTGATTAAGGATTATTTGATCAAATGGAAGAATGTGCATTCTAAGGATGTAAAATGGGAGGATGAAGTATTCTTGTATCAACATCCTATTTTTACTCAACATTGAGGATAATTTTGTTATAAATGGGAGGGGTATGATACACCCTTAACCTATAGTGCATCTAAGGATATGTGTGGCTGACTTGTGGCTTACATACCTTCATATTATCTTATTGCATTTATCGATGTTCTTAATATGGTTAGACTATGAAATAACCATGGCTAAGTAGAGTATATATAAGAGGTAGTAGTTAGTGGTTTTGGATCATATTTCAAATTCTATTCTTATTGCATTATTGTGGATTTTGCCTCTCGAAGTGGCTTGATCATAATATTCAAGTATTCTACTCTCCTACCAATTATTGTCGTGGATCTGCTTATTCTATTTTTAGTTCTATGATATATTATTCTATTACTATGAATCATCTAAGTAATTTAATTATAGTTTATAACTAATCAAAATTAAATCCACATGGTGTATAAAACCACTTATTATATAAAAAATCATATATTTTAATCATAAAATAGGGATGTGTGACAAGCTAACAAACCCACAAAACTAAAAGAAATAAATGCACAGGTGTATAATATTTTATAGGATGGAAATGTACTATGTATAGGTCTGTCTAGATTTTTTTTTGAGGTAGGGATGGGTGATAAGTAAGAAACAATCTAAATGTGCTAACAAATACCTTTTTGGTAAGTGTTGAGGTGATTTTAGACTAAATGGATAAAGTATAAACCTATTGTGGGGCTAGAGTAGCCCCCAAAAAAGGTTAAATGTATAAATTTTATAAATAGGGTAAACTGGGAATAAGGGTATTGTGAAAAAATTAGGTGTTTAAATATATGCATCTGTAACTCATCAAGAGGTTTCTTGAGTTAACTAACTTTCACTTAATCTTTTAAGCATACATTTATGGATTAGGTCAAGTAATAAAGGAGAATAAATTTAGTGAATTATACCCATCCAATCAAAAAAATAAAGTAATAATTATGTTTGTAATTAGGCTCCTTAGTTAACTAAAAAAATCTACCTATTAAATAGTAGAAGAAATAATCGATACTTGACTACAAACATGTTAGGGATAAAAGGGTACAACCAACTGATTATAATTATGACACAATCATTGGTCCATTGGTTCTAACACAATTGCAAAACATAATCATATTATAAGGATTGTATAATAATCAATTTTATAATCCTATTATAGTTATACAATTTATAAATATTACCCATGCATGTCTATTTCTATCATTATTTGTCTATTTTCATTTTTGTTACTTGTTTGATCATCTAGCTACAGAATTTATCATATAATTTATCACATTAGGGTATATTTAGTTTTTTAATTATTTTATATCCATAGGTATCCATTATGCACCTTAGTTTCACCATTTTTCCTCAATAAAAAATCATTAGTGCCCCAATTTGGTACAATATTTTGATGAACCCCTCTTCTCTTTGAACACTTTAATCCTTATGGTTTACTTATTTTTATTCCCTATAAGGTATGGTTTTTTTATTTTGTCACCAAATTATAAATATTCTCTTATCATATACCAATTTTAGTGTATCTATTCACATTCCACATCTACTTACTATATTCATGTTCAGTTCTCAAAATTTGGTGAACCCAATCTTCTAATATTCTAACCTATAGTTTCACAACCCTCCCCCCATAGGGGTTGATTTTTAATTTGATACCTATCAAATACATATATATTTTATATTTAGGTTTGTTTCATTATTACTTAATCATTAGTGTTAACTTCCTTCATATTAATCATGCTTACATTTTATGCCAACTAAGAAAGATCTATAGACCCTACTAAACAAAGTGTTATGTTAAGTAGTGTTAATTATTATTTGATTCAATTCCTTTGTTTCATATTCATGATTATTTGAAATAAAAAATGACAAGGAATTTTGAAATTCTTTCCTCTATTACTATTTTTTAAAATCAAAATAATACAAATTTGAATGCTAATAGTAATGGACATAATGATGAATTGGATGTAAATGTTTGTGATAAAAATAAAAATATTTGTAACACAATTAATTATAATTATATTTATAAACAAATTTTTATGACATGAATGAAACCAATTTTTAGAATTATCTTACAAAAATCACTAAGGACTTGATGTTATGATTTTTATTGTTGATTAAGAATGAAATAAGAGAAATAGGGATAAGTAATATACACTTTATAATGCTTCTAATCCAAATTTTAGAATATATAGTTATACATCATGTCATGAGTCTAGTACTCCTGGTGATCCTACTAATCCTTATATGCATCCACCTAATGTTACTCATCCTTGGGTTACTCCAACTATTCATAAATAATGTACTACATAATTTGTGCCTCTTATAGTTAATGTTTCATCACCTAATACTCATAATTATTTATATTTTGGTCGTGATCTTAGAAAAAAAAACAAAAATACACTATTCCTACAAATGTTAATCATATGATGAATTATACACATGTTAAACTATTTTAGGATGCTTAAAGTCAATAATATCTCCAAGATATGTAACTTCATAGTTGATTACTCACCCAAAGATCTCAAAAGTCTAGTCATGTGGTTATTTTTCAATATGTATAACACAATCCATAATGTTCTCATTTACCCTTTGCTTTATGGTTATCTAGTGCTTAAATTTGAACAATATAATGATGAGGTAAATCTTTCACATCACATTCAATTTTATTTTTCCTAATGCTTTGGGTTTGATCATGATGATTTATTGATGATCAAAACCTTTCCTAGTATTCTCAAGGACTATGCCTTTGATTGGTTCAATGCATTACTACAGCCTCCATAATTTTATTTAATTATTTTAGTGACATATCATTAGCTCATGTTTTCATAAACATTAGCCAAAGGTTCAAAATTTATCAACTTTCTCAAATAAAACAAGGCCTCATTGAAAATGTTAGTGAATATATTCTTGGATTAATGAAAAAACATATGATTATTTCTCACTCATTACATAATGATGAGTTAAAAGTATCTTTTATAATAGTTTGATCTAACATCTCAAAAATAAAGTCATTTTTAACATGTATGAAAATTTTTATGATCATTTCTAGATGGTTCATAACTATTAGATAATTTTTTTAGAGGCCAATATGTTAAAGTATGGGTTTAGTTCCCCTATCTCTACTAAACTCAAATATTAGGGAAAATAAAAAATTCAAAGTTAAGATTAATGATGCTCAAACCTTAAAGATAAGAGTATAAATAAAAATTTAAATATAATTTCAAAACCATATGATAAGCTAGTTATTCACCATGTTAGATCATGTAGATGATTTAAAAGGTTAATTGAAGCTCCTCACCAAATCCTTAAAATGTTTCTTGACTGTAACATAACCTCTTTACCACTGTAACATGAGTTAGATACTTATTGACCTTTACCTAGAGGCTATGGCATAAATTCATACTACACCTACCATAGATATTATATACATAATACTATTATGTGATATCATTTGAAACATAATATATAAGATCTATTCAATAGTAATTTCATTCAAGTTGAAGTCCATAATACTACATTGAATGAATCTATTTCCTGATCAACAATTGAAAATATTCAACAATCCACTACCAAATTGCAATGCTCCAAATAAAATAAAATGTTCACATAACAAAATATATAAATAAAAAAAAAATTACAATGAATATCTCATTGATAATATTATAAGTATTATTACAAGTTTATGAACATGAAATTCTAAAATATGATTGAAATAATGGTCAACTCTATATACATGTTTCTATTTATTTGCATCCTTTGATAACACATGTAATTATGGTAGGTAATGGTTGAAGTAAAAATTTAATTATGATGTCACTAATTTATAATTAAGGGTACACTCAATAGGAATTATTAGGTTCAACCATGGTCCTTAGGAGTTATGATGTTCTTACATAAACACCCATCATTAGTATTACATTACTAGTCATTGTAAATCCTAAGAACTTAATAATATTATTATACATAGTGTGATAAATTGGACATATAATCTATTACTTGGAATCCCATTTATAAATACAATGAGAGAAACCCCATCAACATCACATTAGTGTCACAATTTTATGCATGATGATAAAGTATATATTATTTTTGGTACAAATTATGAGCTACCCTTTCCAAATCAAAAAAAAACATATATTACCTAAAGGAATTCCTAAAAATAAAATAATTAAACCTCATGTGGTATTTAATGCTCTTAAACCACATATAGTCATGGTTCCTAAAGTGATTTTGTCTATATTTTCAACTTCTTGAATCACAGTTCCTAGATATAATAATATTACAACTACCCCATAAATAAGACATACAATACCTACTCATCCATGTCCTAAGTTTTATATAAAACATCTTGTATCAGCTCATACCAAATGACCTAAAAATATTTCAACTATACAAATAAAAATCTAATTTAATGCATGTGCTTCCTTCAAAGAGGTTAAATATTCTCCTCACATTTGTTACCACCATATCTATCTTTTGGATGATGATTTAGTTTATTAATAAAATTGTGCCCATATTTTTTATAATTATAGTAGTGTATTTGAGTCCCTATGTCTAGGACCAAATATTTTATATGGGGTCATTATTTATTTAGACTAAATTATATTTTACAATTAATTGATACATTATATTATACAATAAATTGTTTTTAAATATGTATTCTATGTGTTGTACCTTTTATGTGCCTTCATAAATTGAGTTTTCACCTTTCCTAATCTTATTTTAAGTTTGAAATTTATTTTATATGATTTTATTACATTGACATTCTTCTATCCCTTTGGTTTATTGTCTTTCTATGTATCACAGGCCTTTTCCTATTGATTATTGATCCCATTCTAACCACTTGTGTAGATTTATTTATGATGAAAACATACTTATCAATACCTCTTATGATAACATACATTGTGTTTTGAGGGAAGTTTTAGGTTATTTTTAACCCTTTTCTTCTTATATTTTCCATATTTTCCCCCTTGGATTCTTTTCTTGCTTGATTGTTCTATTTATGATTTTTTTACCTTGTGCCTCTTTACCCCTCTTCATCCTAATTTTGGATTATAACCCCTCATTACATAATTTTCCTCATTAGTTCCTCCATATTTTCCCCATTAGATTATTTTTTTACTTGATTATTCTAGCCTTGATTCTTCTATATTGTGCACCTTGGCTTCCTCATTGTGTGTTAACCTTGTTATAAAAAAATACTAATATGCAAAAATATTAGAAACTAGAAAAAGTAATTTTTTCTTTACTTGTCTTTATCGATGGATACATATCATGATAATATACATATGATATAGGCTTACATAGAAATTATACACACTTGATTCTCATGATATTTTTTGAGTGGTTAAGATGCATGATATATAGGTTTACACATGATAATGGACTTACAGATATTATACAGGTACATATATACCCACAAAAAGGTGGTATGACTTCTAGTAAGGGTGTATTTTCATAGTGGGTTTCAATTAATATCCTTATGAATTTACATCTATCATATAGTGTTACTTATATTAACTACACATATATTTATATTTCCTAAATTTTGTGTGTTTTGTTGCATGTGTATGATTTCTTGATTTCCTACTTGTCCACACTTAAACTTATGTGTTCTTGTGCATGTTTTCTATAAATATATTTCCCAAAAATGCCTATATATGATCCTCTAGTCATCATTCCATGTTGTGTCATTACTTACTTATGGGTCATATGTCTTAGTTGATGATTGACTATACTATATGGTATATTATGATTGGTTACATGATCCATATCATGTATTTTATTACTTATGATATAGTATTCTTGTGTCCTATGTTTCCATGGTCCCTACCATGTACCAATAGGGTAAAAATACAATTATTACATGTTCTAGTCATTAACGGCTAATAAGAAGATAGGGTTATAATCTAGGATCAAGAGAAGGGTCAAAATAATGTGGAGAAGACCAATACAAGGTTATAATATTTTTATACATTGAGGAATGAATGGTCAAATCCTCAAAAAATATTTTGTGGAAGTTGGTGCTCAATTTATCTCTAAAGACACAACAAAGCCTCCCTTTTAAGTGAAAAAATTTGTTCCTTCCATTGAGTTTGGATTGGAAGAGACTAAATGGGTTCTCAAGAATGAAGAGTGGTTTTCCTCAAGGGGGATTATTTATAGATTTGATATACATTGGCCTAGCCTCTCGACTCTACATGACTAGTTTTTAACTAACTAAAACCTACTTATGGATGAAAACATGGAGATTTACCCATGTGAAAAAGGCTTATTCATCACCATTTTTGATGGTTTGAATGATCGAGCCAAAGTTTTATATGAAAAATCTTGGTGCTAGGACAACCATCTACTCTTCATAAAACCTTGGTTTACTAATTTCAACTTGTTGGTGGAAACCCTAACAACTAGGCCTATATGGATTCATCTACCCCATTTACCACTACAATTTTGGTCTATCTCTTACCTCACAAATATTGAAAATACCCTATCTAAGATGTTGAATATTTATGCTTCAGCCATTGGTTTTCTTCACACCACCTATGCCTAAATATTAGTAATGATGAATACCTTGTAAAGACTCCTAATAAACATTAATTTAAAAATCAAGGATCATGGCTTGACATAATAATTGAACTATGATGGAATCCATTTTAGATAATATAAATGCTTTGATGTTGGAAATTCAATGGTGGAATTCCCCAACACCAAACATAAGTTAGTGGTATCTTAGTGGAAGGATGAATTCCCATCACATCTCATAGTTATTTATAATCAGAATGGAACCATTGGTGTCACTCCCACCCAGCTGACTTGGAATTATAAGGATGTTGAGGCTGGTAGTTTGGCTTTATCAAAGGAAGGGATCTTGAGTAATGTGTCTATAATTCTTTCTAAAGTATTGAAAATATTTAAGAAAAATAATAAAATTCAAATATCCCCTAAACCTTTCTCTCAAGTTCTACACTCAAGAAGAATGAAAGGGAATGGTAATTCCCAGGGAAAAGTTAACAACATGACATAGATCTTCAATCTATAGATTTAAGCTTCATTCTATTGGTTTGGTCTAGTTTGGTTTTGGTCTTTGGCCCTTTTTGGTTTTTTTCCTTTGACTGGGTTTTGACTCTTTAGGGTCTACTAATGTTTGAGGGTTTCTTGGTTTCTTTATAACCCTAGTCTTTTTTAATTTTAATAAAATGGGTAATGTACCTTCCAAGCCTCAATCATCTATCAAATAAAATTACCCATGAAAACCTTTAACATAAATTATTCAAAAGAATATTTTATTTCTAAGTAGACTTATCATAAAATAGTAAAATAAAATTACTATAATGAAAATAAATTTAGAGTAACTAAATATTTTAAGGTTAATAAAAAATTACATGTGAAAACATTTAACATAAATTCCTCAAAAGGAATACTTTATTTTTAATATCATAAAATAGTAAAATAAAATTATTATAATTAAAATATATTTAGATTAATTAAATATTTTTAGGTTAATAAAAAATTAATTGACCTTTAACATAAATTAAAATAAACTTACTTCAATGAATATAAATTTAGAGTAACTAAATATTTTAAGGTTAATAAAAAATTGGCCATGAAAACCTTTAACATATATTACTCAAAAGAATATTTTTATTTTGTCAGCTCTAAAATAAACAAAAGTTGACACACTCATGTCATTACACCTCCCAACCCCCAAGATGCCACTAAAGGAACACCTATCAGTATAATTATCCTACTTATACCTAATCACATGGGAATATATATATATATATATATATATATATATATATATATATATATATATATATATATATAATGGTATTTCCATATCTAAAAACTTTTTTAGCATCATGCTTTTCCCTCAATAACTCATCCTCGCATGAAATTTAATATTTATATTGATATTTACATGATAAAATATTTATTATAGATATATACATGTTTTCAATTATATTTTTCAAGATTTATGTAGCTTTTAATATATTATATGATAACACATAATGCACATGATTCTTTATGAGTGATTTACATGCACAAGTACCAATCCTTTACCTCAAAAGGGGGATTTGTATATACAAGCAATGATGAAAACTATAATAACCATATTTATCTCTATAGACTAGGATACAAACAAGAGATCAAACTAAAACCA